>VXBH01005717.1:280118-293264 GCA_013400035.1 Rynchops niger
AAAAAAAAAGGAGGGAAATAAAAGCGTCATAGAAAGAAAGAAGTCCTAGAATTTTCCTGTTACTTTGAGCTTTTCCCCCATGGCAATCACTTAGTGTACATTTGCAAATATACACTATTTCTATGAATAGTTGTTTCTAAAAATATTCGGACTTTTGCTGCTCAAGCTGGAATCCAATAATCTGGAACATTCTGTTTTCACAGTTTTTAAATTGAAAAGTCAGTTTTGTGATAACCACTTCTCTCTTTCTCTCTCTCTCTCAAGCTTTTTCTTACAATCTTTCGTTTACTTCTATATTATTATATTCAATCCTATAAACAGTACACAGAATCTCTGGGCATTGAGGGGTACTAGAAGTAGATGTAAGAGATGAAGGAAGGTGCTTAAAGAGAAGAAAAAGGTGATAAAATAGGGATGCATCCCCTTGCTATTCAATGTGTCTAACACTAGTTATTCTCTTGAAGCTGAAACTGTCTGGGAATGCAATACATAACACAAAGAGGTTCAAAGAGAAAATCTGTTTTTTCAAGAAAGTGTGCAGAGCTACTGAAAACTAACATGAGCAAAAGTTTTCTATTTGTCCAATTTTGCTGTGTCTGAAGTGTTGAATTTCACAGAATCACAGAATCTTCATGGTTGGAAAGGACCTTTAAGATCATCGAGTCCAACCAAACAACCTACAATCTCTGCCACTAGAGCATGCCCTGAAGTGCCACATCTAGACGTTTCTTAAACACCTCTAGGGATGGTGACTCAACCACCTCCCTGGGCAGGCTGTTCCAGTGCCTGACCACTCCTGCAGTAAAGTAATTCCTCCTAATACCTAACCTAAACCTCCCCTGCCCCAACTTCAGACCATTTCCTCTGGTCCTGTCATTATTCACTTGGCAGAAGAGGCCAACACCCACCTCTCTCCAACCTCCTTTCAGGTAGTTGTAGAGGACAATGAGGTCTCCCCTCAGTCTCCTCTTCTCCAAGCTAAACATGCCCAGCTCCCTCAGCCTCTCCTCATATGACCTGCTCTCCAGACCCCTCACCAGCCTGGGAGCTCTCCTCTGGACACGCTCCAGCACTTCAATGTCCCTCTTGTACAGCGGGGCCCAGAACTGAACACAGCACTCGAGGTGAGGCCTCACCAGTGCCAAGTACAGAGGCACCATCACTTCCCTGCTCCTGCTGGCCACGCTGTTCCTGAGACAAGCCAGAATGCTGGTCCAGGTCCCTCTGTAGAGCCTTTCTACCCTCAAGCAGATCAACACTCCCACCTAGTTTGGTGTCATCTGCAAACTGACTGACAACAATTTAAGAGCCCGCACTTACAGAGAGAAGACGAACTGTTATCTAACTGTTCTAAAGATATTTGAAATAATATTGTGTTTCCAGAGGAAAGAAAGAACTGTATCGGTTTCATAAGAGATCAAAAACAGGGAGAAAATTTTGAAGGTTTTATACCCCCCCCGAGGTAATAACCTCGCTGCAAGTCAGACGTGCAACTTGAAGGGTTTGTGGAATCCCTAATTTGAGAACAGATTATGACAGTGCTCAGAGACTGAAATAGAAGCTCTCAACTCAATCTCAAAAAAAGCATTAGCGTTATTTGACAGAATGTAATCAGACCAGATCACATATTTAGAAGAGAAAAGTTTTGGCTGAGTTCATTCAAAACATGAATTCACAGTAGCATCAGAGGCAAAACAAAAGTAAAATCTCCAAGAGACTCAAAATAGACAAGAAGCATCAAAGAGCACGCGCGACGCAGAGGCAATTGGCAGACTTTGGCAATGTCCTAACATCCCATAGGACTGTTAAATCTGCACAATTCAACCCCATTTTCCAAAAGGCTGCAGAGACAGACAGATGATACCCATGAAGAAGGACAGTACATGTGTTTTACAGAATGAGAAGGCTCTGTATTCAACATAGAGATGTTTGTAGCACTAACAGCTACTTTAGAAAATATTTCCTGGTGGGATTTGCTCAAGAGCAGCTGCACACTGTGACTGAACTATTACTTCAAACATCAGGGGTGACCTTTTTAATTGTAAGTTTAAAATATGCACAAGTTACTGTGATAGCTGAAGAGACAGTTAAGTGTATGAAAAGTGTATGAAAAGAAAACCTGGTCATGTGGAACATAAGCAAAGTTCAGATGCATCATGGAAAGACTACTCAGAGCTAGGTGTAAAAGTCCATATGCCTTGAAAAGGTAAATTTGCAATTGTTAGGAAATGCAAGATCTGTCTGACATTAGTAACTTGTTTCAACTCCTCAGGCAAAGGGATAAAATACCTTATTATATCTACCTGGCTGGCAGATATAACACGGGAGCTATGGGGTTTTGAGTGACAGTCAGAGGTCAGAATGACACAGTGAGTTTTGTTGATGACCTTTACTATTTTCTATTGGTCTTAATGTAAGTTTACGCTACCTTCTATCACCAGGTAGATGCCTGTATTATAGACCCCTCAAAATAGTTATCTACTGACAGGTGAATATGTATCAAAGCACCCTTTTCATTTGCATAACAATTAGCAGTCAAGACCACCTAAGTGTGCCTAGGTTTTCCCAGACATTTCTACAGGGCTCACAGATAAGACAGAATCAACAGGGCCAGCTATGCACTTGTGGATGAGCAGCAGAAGTCAGCTAAGAAAACCAAGTATCTTAAATATTAGCAGGTACTTCCATGTTGGCTGATGAACTGCTCTTGGCTCCTCTGGTTGTACTGATCAGCGTGTGACGGGACTTGCAAACTGGAGCAGCAACTTTGAAACTGCTGACTTTGGAACTGATAAACCCCTAAAATGTTATTCAATACTAAGCTTAGAAACAGCCTAGTTGGTATCAGCCCAATGCTAAAACCAAAGGTATTACACATGCCTGTAAGTAGATTTAATGAAACGTAAAACATACTATGATAGGGAGCTGCATTTGTAAAGCCTTTGTGGCCAAAAAGCAGAAAATGTTTTTCACAGTAAAACATGAGTTCAGTGTCCCCTTATGAGGTTGTTGTTATGAGTTAATTACAGAATTAAATACAGAAATACAGAGCTGTAGTTGAAATAGCAACTATTAACAGCAGGAAGATGTACAAGATGAACTGTGCCTGCAGATCCTCAAATCATGAGGAACTACCACATCCTAAAATACCAATAGGCAAAACTGAGCTGTACAATGTCGATAACAAACCTCTTCCCACAAATCTAAGATGTAAGAAATGAAAACACCATTACTTGCCCTTTATTGGTCATTATAGGAAGAAAGTATGTTTTGGGGATTCTGATGATGCTCCGTGTATGTATATACATCTATATCTTGAAAAGTATGAGCATGGGTTTTTTTAATAAAAATCTCTATAGCCATTAATATCTATCTAAACTAGCATATCTGTACTCTTTTTTTCGACGTTGTCCTGACTGAATGCACTAAGCACATCAGTGCCATTAAGAGCCTGTTCAGTGCCTTTCAGCAGTTCAGAACAGGTTAAGGCTGTGACTACTATGATGTCACCCTGTTTGCTTACTGTTTATTTTATTTAAAGCCTCAGATAACCCTTTAAAATTAATTCATAAAGTGTTTCCATTTCTATAATCACTGAATGGATAAGGTGAGATTTTGTTCAGAGATTTATTTCTTGGTGAAAAGCATGGTTCAGTAGAGCCCAGACCGTGCATTATAATGCTATGTTTCTAAAATGTCTACGCCTTTTAAAGATGTCTCAAATTTAGGTGTTTGTATAGAATTGTAGATTTGTTAGGATTGGAAGGGACTTTAAAGATCATCTAGTTCCAACCCCCCTGCCATGGGCAGGGACATCTCCCACTAGATCAGGTTGCTCAGAGCCCCATCCAGCCTGGCCTTGAACACCTCCAGGGATGGGGCTTCCATCATCTCTCTGGGCAACCTGTTCCAGTGTCTCACCACCCTCATGGTGAAGAACTTCTTCCTAACACCCAGTCTGAATCGACCCATCTCTAGTTTTAATCCATTCCCTCTAGTCCTACCATTACCCAACATCCTCAAATGTCCCTCATCAGCTTTCTTGTAGGCCCCCTTAAGATATTGGTAGGCCACTATATGGTCTCCTCAGAGCTTTCTTTTCTCCAGACTGAACAACCCCAACTCTCTCAGTCTGTCCTCATAGGAGAGGTGCTCCAGCCCTCAGGTCATCCTCGTGGCCCTTCTCTGGACACGTTCCAGCATGTCCATATCTTTCTTGTAGTAGGGGCTCCAGAACTGGATGCAGTACTCCAGCTGGGGTCTCACAAGAGTGGAGCAGAGGGGTAGAATCCCCTCCCTCGACCTGCTGGCCACACTTCTCCTGATGCAGCCCAGGATATGATTGACCTTCTGGGCTGCTAGTGCACACTGATGGCTTGTGTTGAGCCTCTTGTCCACCAGCACCCCCAGGTCCTTTTCTTCAGGGCTGCTCTCAAGCCAGTCACTGCCCAGCCTATATCGGTGCTTGGGATTGCCCCAACCCAGATGGAGGACCTTGCACTTGGTCTTGTTGAACTTCATGAGGTTGGCATGGGCCCACCTCTCCAGCCTGTCAAGGTCCCTCTGGATGGCATCCCTTCCCTCCAGCGTGTCATCCACCCCACACAGCTTGGTGTTGTCGGCAAACTTGCTGAGGGTGCCCTCTATGCCACTGTCCATGTCGCTGATGAAGATGTTAAACAAGACCGGTCCCAGTACTGATCCTTGAGGGACTCCACTTGTCACTGGCCTCCACTTGAACATGGACCCATTGAGGGCCATTCTTTGGGTGCAGCTGTCAAGCCAGTTCTTTATCCACTGAATTGGCAGTCCATCATACCCATATTTTATCAGTTTGGAGACCAATTAAGAGCTGATTAGCTCTTAATGCTGTCAAAAAAAGTATGTAAAGATAAAAATATCATAGAATTTGAAAAACTGCATTTCATATCAGGGAAAAGTTTAATCTCTAATATAATAAAATAGTAACTTATCCTTGTAAACCTGTCACTTATTTACTCTGAAATAGTTATCTTAAAATTTTGCTCTATAATAAAGCACAAGCCAAGCATTTCCTAAGACAAAGATATGTTTTTTTATAACATAAATTGATCTCTTCCACTGAGAAAAATGCAAAGGAACTCTATATAACTGTGTGTGTCCTACAGTTATATTCCTTTCATAAGTCTATTATTAACTTTATGTTTATATCCCAGCCTTCAAGTCGTAAGTATATGTCAATTATAGTGCAGAACAATACAAATCTATAGACTGGGAGCGCAAATTGGGTGTCATAAGAATGATGAATGAGAGTATGAAAACAGAGACCTCCTAAGGTCTGATTTCTTTGAAATGATACAATGACGATATATGCTCAGCTTTGTCCAACTGCAGATCTCAAAGCAGACACCAGCAGAGATCAATAACATTGCCCCTGGTTACAAATGAGGAAATTGGGGTCCTTGATGATGGCTTCCTGGCAGGCAAATCAAATTCAGTTGCTGAATCCTAGTCAGGATTTGAGTCTCTGAAAAACACAACTTCCAACTGCACATTTCCATAGAAGTTTGGTGGGAGCAAGGATACGCTTCAAGGTTAACGTACACACAGGTAGAACTGCAAAGGGATCACAACAGATTACTTTTTACTACTAGTGCTGCAGCAGCAGGTACGTACTCTGTTCACTTGTCCACCTGGGAAGCATTATCTGCATGCATCACGAAAGGGAGACCTCTGTGCAGAAGATCTTGTGCTGTATGTGCACAGGGTGAGGCAGGAAGGGAAGCAGCAGTGAGCTTCAATAACTGATTTGAACATTAACCATAGCGCACTCATACTCAAGTCAATTTTAAGCACCTTTTTGATAGGCATGACAACAGAGGTCATATTAGAATTTCCTCCCTCAATTATATTCATAAGGAAACTCGTTGCTTGCTTCCTGATAACAATGAAAGAATTTTAACAGCTTGAAGTATTACCTTGCTTGAGTAGTTGCTTTCCCCACAATTGAAGAAAGTGATAATTTTAATAAGCCCATCTTTATCTACAAATGCCTGAGTTGAAATGCATGTTGAAAACTAAAGATTTCATTCATTTCCTGCAAAATAGTTAAAACAAATGTCTTCTGTCAGAGGCTAGCTTCTCCCAACTTCAATTAAACTTCAGAATGACTTTCACGCATCAGAGACTGCACTGAAAAGATCAGTCAGTTCTATCTTCTCCACATCAGCTTTGTACTGCCACATATGGCCAACATTGATTCTTCAGGCACTGCAGAGAATTTCCCTACATTTTTCAATTTTCTGGCAATTGCACTTTTAACTGAGGGTGAAATTATTATGGCTTTTCTGTCATCTTAACCTTATTCAAAGTCCTTAATATATCCCAATTTACTCAGTATTAAAAAATCCTGTCTAATTTTGTTTTGACACAAACAGATTACTTCCCAGATGCTCTTCATTAAAACAGTCCACACAGCAATTTGTTTTCCTTTACTTTGTTTTTCTAAAAAAAAAATAAATAAAAAAAGAAGAGTCCGTATTTAAAGTTTTGAGTGCAAAATTCTTGATTTGTAACATTCTTCATTGACTCTGGATTTTCAGCAATATCAAGACTTGTATCCATCTGGGCATGAATTTGATTTTAAGGTCGGGTTTAAATTCATAGAATAAGAACTCTGAAGTGGATTATACTAAAATTAAACAGGAGTCATGTTGCAAACTGAGTGTTTCCGTGCATTATATTATTTGGAAAGAGTTAATCACATACATGTGACTATTCAGACAGCTCCAGCAAGAACAGAATTTGTCTCTTGAGACATTTATTCCTACCTTTCTTCACTTCCCAGAGAAAAGCTATCAGTCTGAAATCAGCTACCCTGAAATATTTTATCATGGATGGCAGATCAAACACTTCTTCACCTCTGTTGTGCTAGAGGTTAGTCATACAGCAGCACAGGTGATGCTATGTTTGCTCTTCAGTCCTCTCTCCGAGAATATCCCTGAAAAGCTGATTGATGATAATTCTCAGGGAAGTGAAGAATGGCTGTAATAAGTGGCTATTGAGCGAGTTCTGTTCTTACCTCCACTTTCGTAAAGCCAGAGCAGACTCAAACCCAGAGGACTTACGTCAGTAAAGGACAAACACTTCTGTGTTTACAGCACTACGTTCAACTAATGCCCAGTTGTTCAATTCCTGCTGTTAAAACAGCTCTCTCTTACGATTTGGGGCAAATTCTTTCATTTGTCTTTGCTACAGCCTCTCCTCTACTCAATAACAATGCTTCTTCACTCTTTTTCAGGATTTTTTTGCTGTTGGTTTTCTTTTATTATTTTTAAATCCCAGAGCAGCAAGCAGCCTACCACTCTTTCAAAAATGCTGCGTAAATGCACAGTGGACAACCCACGCTGGGTTCCACATTGCTATATCACACCATTTAGGATCCTAAAACTGGTTTGCCTAAAACTAACTCACTCTATATGTTTGTGTTGCAATTTTCAGCCTGTCTTGCTGATGGAGAATTCAGACTCAAAGAGACATGGGCTGGTTGTCCTTGTGCCCTTATATACAGCACCCAGAAGTGGGATACTTCTTGGTTGACCCTCTAGGTCCCTTAATCATACAAAGAGCAACAGTTTGCATCCTGGAAATAAAAATAAATGCAGCTGAGAGCTTCAGATCTGCACACAGAGCGATGGATGCTGCTAATAGATAAAAGGCGCTTGGACACGTAGGGGAGGCAGCACTTGCACGAAACATCATTTTCCCCATAATATTCCTCAAATATGGTGTGTGCTGCAGCTTTTACGCAGAGCAGCCGGGTGCCTGTAGCCACCAGGTGGTACTGTTGCCTTTGACTATCCCGGGGAGCCCGGGCTGCGCTCCCAGGCCGGGGACACCTCGCAGCCGCCGGGCACAGCGGCCTTCCCGGGAGACCTCTGTGACACGGGTGACACACTGAACAGGTCCTCTGCCATGTCACAACCCTTCCTCTGCTACCCTTGCAAGTGTCAGGGGCCTTAGGCAAAGCTTGCTGCTGGCTGGATTGGTTGAGTTGGCTGTTTCTTCCTTCAGACCGGGCCAAGTTGTTGAAAATTCCCCTCTAAGGGAATTTTATTTCAATAAATAAAATCAACAAAAACACACCCAAAAAGCCCTACCAGCTAAATATTCTATTTGGATGCTTTTTAAGTTAAAATTCATATTTAAGAGAGGAATTTTCATTCCCCAGGGAAGAAACTCTTTGTCATTATATATGCCAGTGATGAATGTGATAGATAAAGAAATACAAAAATAAAACTACTCATAACCCATTACACACTGTGAATGACTTTGGAATACTTTTCAGCATGTGCATGCTTGCCTAATTCAAAGTTTGTTAATATAAGCAGGTGGGATGCAAGGCTCCCTCCCAGCTCAAGCATTGCTGAAGGCCAGGGGGGATGCTGTAGGGCAGCTCAATGGTGCAAGCGAGCCGTTACACTCACGTATTAGGAAATATTGCAAGCCTCCTTCAAACCTGGGTTCTTTCGATTTGGTGTGTCCAGGCACCAATACACAAGGTCAACTTTTCAAAGATGTTTTCCTTTTGTTGATTTAAGTACAAAAGCACAGACCCTTGGGATTGAAATTCTGAGCTGAACTGTATTTCCTGACAATAACAGTCCCTGAAATGTCATTTGATGCACACTGAGAATGTACGTAAATATTAATCTGAAACATTCACACGATCTTCCATTCGTCTGTTCCAGGGAAATGTCATTGGTGAAATGCTAATGGAATGTGACAAAATACTTAAGCCAGAAAACTCATGAGACAAATTAAGGCCACTTGACTTTTCCCAACTGTTGTAATAGCTACTGAGGCACTGACAGTGCCAGAGGACAATTTTGTGTTGCTCTTGGGACATCACAGTGTGGTCTATTGAAAACAGCTTTACGGTTCCTGGCTGACCTCAAGTTTCCATCCTACTTTGCAACATAGCATCAAAAAATAAAGCCTCTGAAAGGGAAGAAAACTCAAGCAAGTACTGGGGAGACTGTAAAAGTTCTGTAAATGTTTCTTACGGCTCTGTTGTCCTTCCTGATTTCCACAGTCATTTGAAAGTAGAAAAAAGAGCTTCAGTTTGTGAGATGAACTTAAGGAAATAGGTATTGCAAAATTTTCCTTAGTTAGTTTACCTCCACAGTCTTTCTGTTTTTTCAGGTGTATAAGAGATCTCTTCCCACATCTAACATTACAGCTGTATTTCACAGGAACACTTATTTTCATTTAAGTTTGTCCTACGTTAGAGAATCCAGCCCATTGCTTGTGATTTGATAGAGAACTGGAAGAACATCCTCCATCCACAAACACTGACATGTAGTCAAAGCAAACATGAAGAAAGAATAAAGCATTTTCCCCACAGCATTGAATTTTGAAAGGAGTGGATTCTGGCAGGTGTCCACAAGAAGCAGAAACTGACTGAAAGATAAAAGCCAACACTACGTGCATCCATACCAGGTACAGAAGAGGTGGATCAGAGACTACCAAACAGGAACAGAGACCTCCATTTATCTCTTGCAATGAAACAGAATATAGATGAAACTTGGCATCAGACTGAAAGGATGGTTTGAAGTTAAGCTACACAAAGTCCTGAGGAGAAAAAAAAAAAAAAAAAAAAAAAAAAAAAACCACAACAAAAACCCACATCAGAAACAGATCAGAATATATGTGAGAGAGGAGAACAACTCCACTTAGGAACCTGGTACAATTTGTTAGATTCATTAGTTACAAACCAAGGTAACTTGAAAGATGGGAAGTGACAATAGATTCTGCTAAATCTGCACCTGGAAACAGAAGTAAGGCAAAAGAGAAAAGGCCTTTATCAGTGCCTTTGAAACATTTTATTGATGAAATAATGAGTAAAAATATTTCAATATGACTGACATAAAACACAAATAATCAAAGACAAGAAGAAGAAAAGGAGAAATATTTGTGGGTATTGCGGTTGTCATAGAATTTATAAAGGATACAGATGTCTTGCACGATTGAAATGATTATTCACACGAAGAAGAAGCCCTTAAAAAACCTGATACTATTTAGCTTAAGAAGGAAGTAGCCATGGGTTTCTTATCTACCAATTAATTACATTCTGCAGAGCTCTTCACTTGATACCAACCACATTTTTTTTGCTTATCGTCCTCTGACTTTTCTTTAGAAACAAGATTCCTTATCAGTCCCCAGTGTATTTCCCCAAGGTGTAAGGCAGAAGTAATTAAAGGATATACAATTAAAAAACACTATACTATAACCATTTCTCATGCAGACCCTGCTTTATAAAACTGCAGAATTTTAACTCATAAAAGTAACTTTATTCTAATCCACATCTCCATGCCCATCTGTAGTATGTCATAGAGACAGATATTCTTTTCCTCCACAAAATTCTCAAGCACAAGTAGCTGAAAAAATTATGAAAACTGCTTTTTCTTGAGAGGGATTTTTTCTTTTGTTTCACCTAGTGAAGTTTCCATGTTCTTTAATGAAATTGTGTTTTAAGCACAGCTATTTGTCTACAGATTTGTTATGGGTTTACTAAAGTCAATAGGAGTCTGCCCATTGACTGAAAGAAGCTTTAAACTAGACATTTTAGGCACCAAAACTTAATCCCACTGAATATAAAACAAAGCCCTGCTGATTTCAGTGAGGTACAAATTCTGCCTCAGATGTGCAGCAAGAAGACGAAAGGTTTAGCTACTGCCACAGAGATTTAAATGGAATAGGAGAAGCTATGAATGATGGGTTTCTTTCTTGTTTATATACAAGAAATGTCACTGAATTAAACTAACTTTGGAGAACTAATGAGTAAATAAAAACCAAGCTTACAGAGAAAACCAGTGCATATATGGGGAGGCTACATACACTTACAAGTTAGTGAGTGTGGCACTACAAAAAAATTGTGCTCATGATCAAAAAGGAAAAATATGCCAATTTTTCTGTTGTATCGACCAATTGTCACAATTTTACAGTTGCTCAGAAACATGATCCTAAGAACACTGTTGGGCAGAGACAAAGAAATCTTTATACCACCCATCTATAGGAAGCTAACTTTGAGGGCTGAATAATTAGGGCTGCTCTGATTAGCTCTGGTCTCCCAAGGGTTTGTGGGTAGAAACAACATGGCACTTCCAAATAGTATTTCAGAGATGGAGCCTGACAATGTCCAAATGCATCTCCAGTGGCATCCCTTCCTTCCCCTCTTTGTGCTCCCTTCACCCCCCAGCTGCCAGTGCAGCCTTCCTTCCACATCAAAATTTTATTCTGGTTGCACCTACTCTGATCTGGCTATTCCTATCCCTGCCTGAGGGAGGCTGTGAGGTAGTCTTATCCACAACAAGGGTGTTAAAATCCAGATGTGTAATCTCACCCATACTCTCACAGAAGACAATTTTAAACTTTACCAAAGGTTGAGAGTGTGAAAATGTGGGGTTCCCCTTTAGCCCACTGTGAGTAGGCTTTTCTAAAAATATGCGAGGGAAAGGCAGAGGGCTGATTTATGTGCCAGTAAAACTGGCACACCACTTCTAACCTGTCCTTCTCAGTGCAGTCAAGACTTCCTTCAGGCTCACCAGGACGTGCCCGCTCCTAAGAGCTGGGGCTGCAGCACAGCCTTTGTTAGACCAGGTGAGTGCAAAGGGCATCACTTCAGCTCCTGATCCCTGCTGTCAACCCAAGCTGAGATTCAGGCAATTAACTTTGCTTTAAGTAAACAATGAAAGTGTGGCCATTCGGAGCAACCAGGAAGGGAACAAAAATACTAATATTTTTCTATTCTGTATCGCTTATAAACAAACAACATGCTTACCTTAGGCCAGTATCGACAATTCCCCAAGTGACAGAATCATGGAATCCCAAGATGTCTGAGGTTGGAAGGGACCTCTGGAGGTCATCTTGTCCAGCACCCTGCTCGACCAGATCCCTAGAAACGTGACCCAGATGTTTTTTTTAATATGCCTAATGGTGAAAACTCCACAACTTCTATGGGCAACCTGTTCCTGTGCTCAGTCACCCTCACAGTGACTGGTCCTGTCACTAGGCACCACTGAAAAGAGCCTGGCTCCATCCTCTTTGCACTCTCTCTTCAGGTGTACCTTGACAAAGTCTCCTTTGAGCTTTCTCTTCTCTAGGTCCCTTTCTCTCAGCCTTTTCTCATACGTGAGAGGCTGTACTCCCTTAATGAGCTTCACGGTCCTTCATTGAACTCTCTGCAGTATTTCCGTGTCTCACTTATATTGGGGAGCCCAAAACTGGACACAGTACTCCAGGCATGCCCTCACCAGTGCTGACGGGAGTGGAAGAATGACCACTCTTTTGACCTCCTGGCAATACTTTGCCTAATGAAGTCCAGGATACCATTTTCCTTTTTTGCAGCAAGGGCACACCGCTGGCTCATGTTCAACCTGATGTCCACCAGGACTCCCAGGTCCTTTTCTGCAAAGTTTACTTCTAGCTGGTTGGCCCCCAGCATGCACTGGTGCATGAGGTTGCTCCTCCCCAGATGCATGGACTTTGCACTTCCCTTTGTTGAACTGATGAAGTTCCTGTTGGCCCATTTCTCTAGTCTGTCAAGTTCCCTCTGGATGGTAACACAACCCTCTGTCTCATTGGTCACTCCTCCTAGTTTGGTGTCATCAGAAAACTTGCTGAGGGTACACTGCCCTATCATCCAGATGTTAAACAGGCTGGACCCAGTATTGATCCCTGAGGTAGACAGGTAGCCACTGGCCTCCAACTAGATTTTCTACCACTGATCACCACCCACTGGGCTTGGCCATTCAGCCAGTTTTCAATCCACCTCACTGTCTGCTCATCCAGCCTGTACATCAACAGCTTCTTTATGATGATCTTATGGAAGACATTGTCAAAGGCCTTACTGAAGTCCAGATAGACAATATTCACTGTTCTTCCCCTTCCTACAAGGCCAGTCACTTCATTATAAAAGTTTATCAAGTTAGTCAATCATGACTTCCATTCGGTGAAGCCATCCTGGATACTTCAGATGATTTTCTCATCCTCACTGTCCCTGGAAATTGTTTCCAGGCTTAGCTGCTCCATCATCTTCCCAGGTATCAAGGTATGACTGACTGGCCTGTCTTGCAGACAGGAGTGACATTTCACAGAATCACAGAA
>VXBH01005718.1:7569-19343 GCA_013400035.1 Rynchops niger
CTCCTCCTGCGCACAGCCGGGGCTGAGGAAAGGCGGCTTCGCTGCCGGAGCGCAGGTGGTGGCTGGACAGGGAGGTAGAAAGAAGTTCGGTGTCCCAGCCGGGGAGGGGACACGCCAGCTCCAGACGGAGTCTGGGCAATGTCCCAGTGCTGGACCCCACACCAGACACCCGGGGCGAAGGTGCAGGGGGGTGGATGAGGCCGCGGTGGCGTGTCCTGGCAAATGGGCCCGGCAGCGGGCCCTGCCACGGCAAGAAGCTCCTGGCATGTGGGTGGCACGGGGGGGGGTCTTTAGCCGGGCTTTTTCTCCCTGTGGTGTGTGAGCCCTGTGAGACCTCATGGGACGGCAAAGCCAAGCAAAGCGGGTGGGGAGAGGCTGAGGTGGGCTGCGCCGCGGTGGGGGTCTGTGCGGACCCCCACCCTGGGGGTGGGGCGGGATGGGAAGAAGGAGCTGGGAAAGGGCCAGGGGATGCTCGGGGGCTGCCCCAGCGTCTGCTCCGTTCCCAGCGCTTGGGAAACGGCTCCTGGAGGTGCCATGGGGAGAGGGCTGGCAGAGCCTGCCAGGGTGGTGGTGTGTGCCATGCTGTGCCAGGGAGCCAGCGTGGGAGGCACGGGCTGTGCTGAGAGCCAGCAGGGAGCATGAGCCGCCAATGGAAAACATGGAATAACAGAGAGCAATTAGTCCGGAGAGCGTGACTGACGGAGGAGGCTGGTCCCAGCAGCGTGGGGAGGGGGAGCAATGATTTAATTAGTGCCAAGGAAGAGCACGGTCTCAGCTAGTGCGTGGGGCTGGCTGAAAAAGGGAGATAAGGGCATCTCCCTGGTGTCCTGGGGGACAGGAGAGGGCTGGCAGCGCTCACAGGGGAGCGGGACAAAGCTGAGCTTGTGCTGGAGCCAGGGCTGAGAGAGGAGAAAAGGAGAGACAGGGATAAACGCCTCGTGCCCTGCCCCAGGATGCTCCAGCTCCGCGGTGAGAAGCAGAGACCCCCCCCCAAGCTGGCAGTGCCTCTCATGGGGACGGTGCCCAGGGGCCATCGCGTTTCCTGGGAGCCCATGGCACTCCAGCTTGCCCCCTCCAGTGGCTGATGGGGCAGCGGCTCTAGCCAAGGCCCTGATTTGTGGATGTCTCTCTCCAAGATGCCCTTGTACTCCTGCTCTGTCCCCATCCCTGTCCCCATCCCTATCCTTGCCACTGCGAGACCGTGGCGGCCACAAGCCCATCCCCGGGGAGAGTCAGGCTGGTCCCTTTGCACATCATTAGCCAAGCAGCCATGGGTCCAAGAGTATCCATGGAGACCCCACAGGACCTCCATGATGCCACAGGCACCCCTGTGGTGCCACAGGGACCCCGTGATGCCGTGGGGACCAGGCAACACCATGGGGATGCTGTGCCAGGACACCTAGAGGGAGCAGCACAAGGAGCTGGAGGAATGGCTGGGGTGCTCTGAGGGTCTGGGAAGGGCGAGAGGGTCTCAGGGACACTTTGACTGTCCCCAAGAAATGCCACGTGGGTCTCACCTGTGCCTGCCGACTGCCCTGGGCTGAGCTCCTGCTGGGAGAGAGAATTGGAGGGAGAAGCCCTGGGATGCTGCACGGCCGGACCCTGCTCCCACCAATTCCAAACCCACCAGCTGGCCCGTTTGCAGCTCCCCACTTGGCAGGCTTTTCCTCAGAAAGCAAGGAACGAAGCCGAAGTAAAACGGTGACATGCTTTACGCCATTCCTGATTTATTTCACCTCTTACTTATTGAATCTTATTCCCCGGTTTCACAGTTGTTGTGGATTTTTATTAAAGGGGATAAACAGGTCTGGGATTTGGGGTTGTCATAGGAACTGTTTCGGTGCCGCAGCCTTGCTGCCAGCCTCGTCCTCCCCCCGGGCTCCTGATGGAGCGAGGGCTCTCACCAGCACCGCAGGGATGGCTCCAGCCCCCCCAAGCACCGCCCGAGTGAAAACCACGGTATGGGACAACCACTGCCCGGCACGGGGGCGCCCTGCGGGACCCTCCCCGGGGTGTGCGGGGAGGAGGTGGGCTCCCAGGCACTGCCCGGCTGTGCCCACGCCACGGCCTGGCCCTGCGGCCACAGGGCTTTGGGCTGAGGAGCAGTGGAGGTGCTTAGAGGATGCTGCTTGTCTGTGTGGATTCTCTGGTGTCTAATAGGAGGTTGTGCTGTTGCAGCTGTTGCTACTGGGGACCTCTCTGCCCGACCCGGAATCATTTTCATCAAATTCCTGGAGCTGATGGGGTGTGGAGCAGATCGAGGGCTGCCCTCCAGCCATTCCCCATCTCTTGTATTGCGTCAGAGGGGGCAGGCAGTGAAAATGAAAGTGTGAAACACATTTCAAAGGAAATCCTCTGCGCCCAACACTCCTTTGGCCCGTGTGGTCCTTCCCTGCAGGATGTGGTGGAGGCCAAGATTCTGGCAATGATTAAAGAGGGATTTCCAGGACCGTGGGATGAACAGGAACATGCAGTGCTTAAGAAAGACTCACTTTGTGCTTTTGGTGTTTTACAGGCCATTGCTCGGGCACAATCGCCCTCCAGAGCCAGCACAGGGAGGGTAGATCCAGCTGCTGTGCTTGGTCCTGCCGGCGCCCGAGAAGGGGTCCCCAGGAGGGCAGGAGGGGTGTCCTGCACTGGGGATGCCCGGGGCTCCTCATGTTGGGTCAACTGATGGTGACACATTGGAGTGATCCCGGTCCCCTGACACCCACACGTGCATCATGCCCCGAGTGAGCTGCACACACAACCAGGGATACTCCGGCGGGTTTTGTCCGGGGAAAAGAGCCAGGTGCTGCTGCTCGGGATGGGGAAACCCTTTGGGGAGCTCCCCTCCCCTTCCCGTGGCAGTGGGTGGCACAGGGCATCCCCAGATGGCAGCAAGGGCAGGATGCCGCGGGGGTCCCCAGGGGTCCCCGCTCCTCCTGGCACCAAGTGACCTTAAAGCTCGGCCATGCTTGGCCGCAGCCCCGGTGCTGGCAGCGCCCTGAGCCCAGCACAAGTGTCCCTCTGAGGAGAAGCGCAGGGAAAGGGATAAAAAATATTGAGAGAGGCAGGAGAAGGGGGAAAGCAGGCGCTGCGGGAGGGAGCCACGGAGCGGGCTGAAAGCACCTTCTCAGTGGGCTTTTGTTTGCCCCAGACGTGCCCGGCAGCGCTGCCAGCACTGAGGGGCTGTGCCGGCGCCGGTGGCTCCCAGCGTGGCGCAGTCGGGCAATGCCGGGGCTCCGGCAGCGTGCCCAGTGTCCCAGCCCGGCCCTGGAGCAGGACGAGGCCATCACCCCGAGCTCCACGGCCCCGAGCTCCATAGCCCCGGCTGGGCTCGGCCCCTCGCCGCCGGCTGCGGGGTGGGCAGCGCGGCAGCACCAACAACGCGCTCGCTAAAATAATTGCTTTGACGGATCCGTTTCTTCAGCAAGGTTCAGGCTTAATTTTATAATGGTATCGGTAACTATGGCAACGTGTAAAAATAACGTATCCCCGAGCCCAGTAAATTCTCTGTAAACAGCTCCTGTCCCCAGGAGCCGAGGGAAGCCCTGGCCCGGGGGGGTGGGCGAGGGGCAGCAGCCCCCTGCCCACAGCACAGGCTGCCTGAGCCAGGGTTAGTGTTTGGGTTAGGATTCACACGATGACTAATTAGTGGTGTTAACTGCTTACGCCTTGGGATGATGATTTCGTTTGTTAATCCTTGGGGCTAGGCAGAGCTCGCGGCGGCTAATTGGGTGGATATCATTAACGCTGGCGGTCAGGAGCTGCTGTTCAAGGGCTGCAGCGCGGCGAAGGCTGGAGCATCCCTCGCGCGTGCGGCGGGGCAGATGCTTTGCCGCCGGATCTCGAGGTTCTCTCCTGGCATCTGAGACCCAGCATGGGGCTAGTAGCCACCGGGGCTTGTGCACAGCTCAGACCCTGCATTGCCACCAAGCCAGCTGTCCCATTTGCACCCACAGCCCCGTGCCAGAGCTGTCGCTACCGCACATGCATGCACATGTGTGCACACACATGCAAACAGATGCACACGCGTGCACACAAACACATGCAGAACAGGCTTCCCATGTGCAGAAACCCCCCTCAGCAGACATCAGCTAGTGCCGATGTGTGTCTCGGCTCATACGTCTCTGGTCACCGCTGCTAGTAGATAATCCCAGGCAATATTTTCTAAACCTGTTAGACATCTCTCAGGCCCTTTAAATCCCTGATCCCCCTCCGTGGCTCTGGCAGACCGAGCTCCGGGGCAGGACGGCAGCATTTCGCAGCTCTGATTTGCAGCTCCTTATCGGGGCCAAGCCAGACCCTTGGGACCGAAGCAGCCACCGGGAGCACGGTGGATCCTGCAGAGCCACATTAATCCTCGTGCTTTTTGTTGCCCTTCAGCTTAAAAAAAAAAACCAAACCAAAGACAAAACAACACAAACCCCTTGCAGAAGCATTTTCCTTCAGCTCACAGTGGCAGACCAGCATGGCCCTGGCCCCGCGGAGGTCAGGCAGCATGGATGTGCCTGGTCTCAACGGGGCCAAAGCAAACAGCCCCGAGCCCCAGCACGTGGCCCCTGAGCTGCGTGGCTGCTGTAGGGACAGCCTGGGGACAGCCACTGCAGGGGACAGCCTGGTGTCAGGGCTGAGGACGGACTGGCGATGCTGGGGGGCTGGTAAAGACAGCAGCACCCCCATCCAGGGCTGGGTCCGGCCGTTTTGGGGGGGTGCATCCCCCCCCCTCCCTCCCCCAGCCACTGTGCAATTGCCATTTCCGCCGTGATGCATCAGATATGGCACTTTCACAAATAACCTTGGTAAAAGCCCTCACTGCCAGCCACACCATTATCCCTCAGCACCCTCATTAATAACACTCAGCAAAGGGTGACGTGGGGTTGTACTGGGTCTCCAGCACCCCACGTGTCCCAGCTCAGCCCCCCGCTGGGGCATCTCCCCGGCTCCTGGGTTGTGGCCGGCCAAGGTCCAACAGCGCAAATGCCCCGACCAAGCCTGGGCTTCAAAGTCCCGCAGCCGTCCCGGTGCCTCCAGTGAGAGCTCTGACGAGCAGGAAGCGATGGGCTGAGATAGCTTAACATGATAAATCCCACGGCGTTAGCATTTTTATTTTCATCTGCAGCTGCCACGGGACTTTATCAGGCAGCCCAGCCTGCAATGAGTTACAGCAGCAGCGCCTGGGAGCGCGCGGAGCATTATCTGCTATTGCAGCGTTGGATGCGCTTTCATGATAACAATTTGCAATCAACAAAGAACTTTGAGAGGCTGCGGGGGGGGGAAAAAGGCAGAAGAAAACTGTGATTATATCGCTCCTCCTTCGGCCAGGCTCCTCACCCCACCACGGTCCTAGCGGTACCACCAAGGGGAGACCAAGGTCTTCTCTCTAACGTCGCTCCATGGGGCTGTAGGCTCAAAGCCACCCGCTGTTCTCATGTGCATTCCCACAGCCTGCGCCCTGTCCACCCGGGGATTCCTTGGCTTCCAGGCTGTCCTGCACGGTCCCCAGATGGCCCCAGGCAGGGGCATGGCACCAGCAGCCCCCAAACTAAGAGCAGGGGGCAGCCAGAGGAGGATGGACTGTGTCCGACATGGGGAACCACCAGCAGCTGTAGCAGGGACGTGGACTGCTGGGGAGAGCCACAGCTGCAGGAGCTCGAGAGGGCAAAGTAAATTTGTCTGGCATCAGCGTGACAAGGCCTCCCATTAGCCCCCAGGACAAGAATTTGGCCATGGGCTGCGGGGAACTGCCTGTGCATTGTGGGGATCTGGGTACCAGCACTGCCGCTGTGTCCCCATGGGCCAGCGCGGTGCAGAGCATCCTCCTCCGGAGCGGAGATGAAGGATTCAGCTCTAACAGCTCTCAGGGGCCCATCAGCAATTAGCACCCAGCTCTGAAACACCCCCTGTGCGGCTGGAGCTCCCTGGCTGACCCTGCCTGCCCTCCCCTCCCTTTCCCTCTCCTCTCCTCCCTGCCACTTTCTCCTCCTCAGCGCCACTGTTTCTGGGGCTGAGCATCCCTTCCCTGCCCAGCCCGGGGTGGGTGAGGGTCCCATGGCAGGACCACTCGGCTGCCACCGTGTCACCGGGGTTACCTGCGTCTCTGGAGCCCGGGAGAGCTGGAGCGAGCCCTGGCTGTGCCTCCCAGTGTGGGTGTCCCCCACAGCCCCTGAGCTTTGCAACTGCTGGCAAAAGGGGTGCAGGACTGGGGCCACCCTCTGCCCCCCCGTGAGCTGCCCTGGGTGGGGGCTGCCTTGTGCCCTGGTCCCCGTCCCTGCGCTGTGCCCATGCTCCCGACCCAGGAGGCTGCAGCCTGCTCAGACTTTGCTCGGCCGCTGCCCCCACAGCCAGCGAGGAAACCCTCCCCCGGAGCCAGGGCCAGGATCCTGCCTGCAAACAAGGGTCATCACAGCCCTACACGTGCTCAGGGCAGCAAGCGCCAACCCTGCTAGCTCCCATCCTCCCGAGCCGTCCCCTGCTGCTGGATTTTCCCAGCCAGTCAGCAGTTTCACCCAAAAGCCCAGTCCCTCTGCCCATCGCCTCCAGGTCAGCCGGGGCAGCTTCCAGGCCAGGCACAGGATATAAACCACCTTTCCTGCTCTGACACAGCCAGGAGGAATTCCCCCAGTCGGAAGCGTGCAGGGCTGCATTAAGGAAGCCTGGACGAGTTATCCGGTTTGCAGCACCCCGCAGTGTGCCGCTGCTGAGTGCAAGCAGCCCAGGAGCATTGCATGGCCCTGGGATGGGCGAGCCGTGGTGTGGGTACGGTCCCTGCTGCAGCCCACGTGCTTCTCTTTTTGCTCAGTGGATGGTCTGACACTGGCCAGGCTCTGCCACTGCTGCCGAAGCCGAGGGTGACGGTGTGTGAACACCACGAGGGCACTTGGGGCGTCACTCCAGCCCAGCGGAGTCCAGCACGGGGCAGGCAGTGCCGACATCCCTCCCTCATCCTTCCTGAAAGCCATTTTATGGACATGGAGGGGACCAGCTGATCCCGGCAGAGCGTTCTAGTGCCCCTGAAATTAAGTAGGCTGCGATTAGGAACCCAGCTCCCTGCGGCAGGTCCCGCCGGCGAGCGTGGAGGTGGCCTCCTTGGAAAATCCCCCGCCTTGGGGAGCACCTCCTCCCCACTCGCCCCCAGCACCATCTGCGCCGCTGGGGCCCGAGAGCTCAGATGAGGACCTCAGATGTCTCAGCTCAGCCCTAAATCACACGATAAAAGCTTGGCCAAAGCAACTACAGACAGTTCCTGTGAGCCCCTCCCCAAAAGATAAGGGGCAAAGCCCATGCACAGGCGGCTCACAGCAGCCCCCACAACCCACCCCTGCCTTTCATCTGGCAATCGCAGCCCTAACAAAGCACCTGCAGCTCATTAAACCCCCACAGAGCCTCCCCCACATAAGGGGGTGGCTGGGTGCCACCACCTCTAGCTGGAAGGTGTTTGTGGGTGCTGCAGCTGGAGTGTGCGGTGAGCAGACAGGTACGATACACACCCCTGATCCTTAAATTGGTGTTTCTGCGGGGCTGGGGTGCTCATGCGGTGGGTTCCTTTGCCCCTTCCCTGGGTGAGGGTCCGGCTCAGCCACCCCTGTGTGCTGCTCCTTACGCGCAGGCTGCAGGTCACTTCTTTCCATCCCTGTGTTAACATATTGCCTGTTATAAATTACATCAGATAAACTAATTTAAGCTCCTTCTGTACTGGATGTCTTGGATTAAATTGGCATGGTACCTAATGAAGCTGAAGCTCCATTTGTTGTGCTGGAAGCCCTAAATATCAGCAGTGTAATTGGTGCTACCTACTTTCAAAGGCATTTGTGTGGTTTTTCTCCCAGTGAAAAGCCCTGTGAGAGTGCTGCCTCTGAAGCCCAAGGGGTGGTGGGGAGAGGCAGGAGGGCTGCAAGATGTGTCTGCTTGGCTAGTAGGCTGGAGGGGTCTTAAAACTTGGCTTTGGAGCTGGAGGACAGATGGGATGAGCGTTCCCAGCCCCATGCACGTGTTGTTCTCCGGTGCAGGGAGGGCGCACTGGCTTGCGTGCGCTGGAGCAGACCTTGTGCGGGCGCTGGGGCTGGATTTGGCTCTCCGATGTGGTTGCAAACCTTGATTTGGTGTGGCGAGCTGTGAAAGCAGCATCTCTTGGGGTGCTGGGACTGGGCTGGGTTCTGCTTGGGGCTGGATATGACCGAGCGGCTCTCAGCTTCACTGGGGCAGCGAGTCCCTGCAATCTGGAGTGCCTCGGGGGGGGTGTGTGATGTGTTATTTGGGTTTATCATGGAGGCGGTCCCATGGGTGCTGGCTGCTTACTGGTGCTTGGGCAAGGTTCTGCACCCACAGTCCCAGAACAGCACTGCTGGATGTTGGTTTAGGGTATTTTCTAGGCTGATATCCAAAGTATTGATGTCTTCCCACATGTTTACCTCTAAGCTTCCCTGCTGGTGTGGGTTTTGAGGCTGCACTGAGCTCACAAGCCCTCTGGGACAGCCGATGTGGCCAGCTGGTCAGGCCATAGGTAGCCTTCCCGCTGTGCTGTACCATGCTGGGCTGGGGCTGGGGAGTGGGGGATCCCGAGGGGAAAAGCCCAGGGTAGGCAAAGAACCGCAGTCACCTCCATCATTAGTGAAACGTGGCTCATCACTAGGCTGAGGTTTGGCACCGCAGGGCAGGAACTGAAACCTCTCCCATCTCCATCACCTGTGAAACACCCCCCCCCAGCAGAGTGAGCCACCGCTGTCCCCGTGGGCTGTGGGTGCTGGGAGGGGATCAGACAGGCTGCTAATTAGGGGGATGAAAGAGCAGTCTGGGCAAAACCAGTGCTGCAAGACTTTCAGGTGGGATCGCTCTGGGGAGGCTGTAATTGCCCCCGTTGGATGCTGCTGGGTCGAGACAAGAGGGTCTTTCGGGGGCCCCTCCCAGAGATGGGATACTGCTGCCCCAGCCGGGTGTCCCTGTGTGGGGAAGGACCCCCCACCTCCTGCTGGGGGAGGAAGTCACTCATGCAGCCGGTCCTGCTGCTGAAAAAGGGGAAATGCGAAAGCACACTGGACCCCTGGTCCCTGCTGGCAGCAGTGGTGGCTCTGGCTGGAGCCTTCATCCCCAGGAAGGGAATCAGAGCACCCAAACCTGCGTGGGTGGGTGAGCCTGGCCCAGACTGGCCGGAGCACGTGTCTTCCCCAGAAGAGCGCTGGCAGCATGATGCAAGTTCCTCATTGTGCCTCAAAACTGTGAAAATCAACCTATTCTTGAAAAGCTCTGCTAAAAGGCTACCCCAGCCCCCCGTGCTGGCTGCTGCGTGGCTCCTGGGGAGACCCGGGCTCCAAAATCCTCACTGCGGGAGCAGTGGTTTTAAGCTGAAGCATGAAGATGCTGCAAAAGCGAGCGCAGCCCGGCTGCCCGCTGGCAGCGCTGCCCGTCCTGCCAAGCAGCCTCCTGCTCGCCGTGGGTGTTTGGTGCAGGAGGAAGCTGCTAATGGTGGCGTTGCGCCTCCCGAAATGCTGCGCGCTCGCTCCGTCTTGGGTGTGTGAAGGAGCAGGAGTGCTCCTCTCCCCCAGGTTCGTTGCCAGCCCGCGGGGCAGGGGCTGCCCTCTGGGGGCGGCTCCCCCAGACCCCGCCACCCACCCCGTGTTCGAGCAGGGCCCTGCGATGCCGAGTGGAAGGACTGTGGGCAGGAGGGGAGGCAGCTGAGCCTGCCCATATGCTTCCTAATGGGGAGCAATAGCAGCTCTTCCCGGGAAGCTCACGCTGCACCATCTGCTCCGCCGCGCTACCTTCTCTCGCCCAAGAGCTTTTTTAAGCTCTAACTTTCCTTCCCCAGCGCTCCGCTTGCGTACGGGCTGTCTCTGCTTTGTAATTGCCTTGAAACAGGTTGTCTGAACCTTCAACGCCGAGCGGGAGAACAGCCCAGACAGGCTGAAGTCAGCCAGGCCTCCAGGAACTGCGCTTCCATTTAAAAATAACCAGGAAAGCGGCTGTGAATGGCTGCGGCGTGTCCCCAGCTCCTTCCCGCTTGCTGGGTGCCTGCGCCCAGGCTGGGGCTGGGTGGGATGCACTGCCCAGGGCAGCGTAGCTGCAAGGTTTCCATGAATCCTGGGTCCCCTCCCTGTGCAAACTGGTAATTTATTTCCACGCCACGCTGCATGCACAAAAAGGCCAAAGGCCGAACCTAACGTCCCCTCTGGGTCCCTGCTGTTTGCTCATGTCCTCGCCAGCTGTGCGAAGGGGAAATAAAAACAATGGCCGCACCGGGCTCCCCGGGAGCAGCGCTGGCCGCAAATAATTTTACAGTAGGAGCAGCACCGGTCCCGGGGGTGCTCCCCTAGGGGGAGGTGCACTGCAGATGCCTGGGGAGGCTGGTCCCGGCTCCCAGCAGCGGAGGGAGCTAAATTAAGGCTGGATGCAACACATGGGTGTAGCTGGGGCCGAGGGGGAGGCCGGCGGGGAGGGGAACGCGTGCAGGCTGACGCCGTGCGCAGATTGATGGTGCCAAGTCCCTTCAGATATCTTTGGTGTTTGTTTGTGCGAAGCTCTAAATAAAGCTGACAGCCCCAGCGGCTGCCTGGGGAGGGAGGAGGGAGCCGGCAGCCAGTCCCTTGGCATGGCACGGGCACCCAATAATGCCCCAGGGTCCCGTCCCGGCGTGGGAGAGCAGTTGGGTGTGATCTGCACCGCTGGGGATGCTGCGGGGTGCATGGGTGCTGCTGGGTGCTACCCAGGTGTGCTAGGAGCCCCCGCTCTGCAGAGCGTCCGCCCAGTCCCTGGGTGGGCAGAGGAGAAAGCAGGGTGGGTTTGGGACCCGCTGGAAGTCCTGCTGGGAGCTGCCAGCATCACGTCTGGCTGCGGGTGACCGTGCCCATGCTGAAGTGCCCACGGGTGGTGGGAGAAGCTGCAGCAGGCACAGATAGTGGCGATTGTCCTTGTGTCCCCTGGGAAGGATTTTGTGTCAGGGAGAAGCAGGGCAGTGCAGGGACATGCAACCTATGGATCCTTGCGTCCAGACACCCTCCTCCTCCTCCTCTTCTGTGTCCTCCTTCGGACCCATCTTCTATCTCAGCTGCCTCATCCTCAAGCTGTTGCCTCTCCCCACTGTGGTCTCCTGTCCTCTCCCCCTCAGATGGGCTCCTACTAAGCCCATTCCCCTGCTGAGGGATGTCACGGGGCTGTCCCCATGCTCCCAGAGGGCAACTCAAAGGGCCCCCCTGGCAGAAAAGGGGTGCAGGTCTCTCCTCTCCTTCCCCATCCACCCTCTGTCTGTGCTGCACCAGAGTCCCCCTCCTTGCTCTGTCTGACCCCCATGGGCTGAGCTCTCCTGTCCCCAGTGCACTTCCAAAATGCCACTTGTGCCTCTGCCATGGGCTTTCCTGTCTCAGCTGCTGGCCCTCTGTGGCCCCTTGGGTGGCACAAAATGCCTTGTGTGTTCAGGAGCCCCTAAGCCGTGTCCACCCCTGCCCCAGCACCCTTGTGCTTTCCCCCCATCTCCAGCGCAGGGATGCTGGGCTGCGTGCTGTGGCTGTGCCAAAGTGGTGGCCACGCTGACCCTGGCACAGGAAGCCTGTGGCAAGGAGGGGGACCCCAGCCACCCTCCTTGCAGCCCTGGATGAGCGCTGGGGCCACTGGATCATCCTTCCTCTGCCCCGACCCTGCATCCTGCTTGCCCCGGGGGAGCCGGGCGCCCCTTCGATCCCCGGGGGGTCCCAGGACGGGTTTGGGGGGTGTCCCCCAGCCCACCTTAAAGCAGCAGCACGCCGAAGTGACATTACAAAAGCAAGTTCGCTCCGGGGCGGGCGGTGCTGGCTTCGCCCTCG
>VXBH01005718.1:19359-31028 GCA_013400035.1 Rynchops niger
TCCTCATTTTGGGGCTGAGAAGAGCGATTTCCTTCTCCCTGTGCGATTGAAAGCCGGCAGCCGCGCTCTGAAGCCGCTCTAATCTCTGCTCCCCAGAACCCGCCGAGGATGGAGCCGCTGCCCCGCGGCCCCGGCCGTGTCGCCTGGCCGCTGACCTGCCTGGTGCTGCTGTCCCTGCCCGGCTGGCCAGGTAAGCCATGGCTCCCACCCGCCGTGGGCTCTCCCGTTCCTGCCACCCTCCTCTTCTGTTGTGGTTTGGCTTCTTTTTCTTCCCCCTTCGCTCTTTTTCCTTCCATCCTCCTCTCTCCTCCCTGCTGTCCCTCCGCCGCGCGCCTCCCGAGTGCGACATGATGCTGTCTCGCTGCGCACGTTTGGTTTGACCTTTCCGTGAGATGACCTAGAGCGCGGTGATGGCAGAGGGCATTCCGCAGGGCCCGCGCTCGGCTGTTCCTCCAGCAGCAAACTTCAAGGCAGACATTCCCCTTTCCTGCAAGATGAGGGAATTAGGCAGGGACGTGAAGAGGCATGTTGTTTCCACCCATTTGCTAGCACCCCCTGCCAGCTATGTGAGAGGCAAATCTCTGCAAGCGGCCCAAATTCCCACTCGGAAGCCGCCCGGAGATGGGGAGGATGGTGGAGTGGGCATGGGGAGGCTCTGGCGAGGGCTGCCTGCCTCCTCTGCTGGGAACTTGTTTTTCTTGCTACCCCCCTGCCCTCAGCCCCGACGGTATGCAGTTCTTGCTGCTCAACGCAACTGTTGAGCACCGAAGCGGTGGGATTGCACCATCCTCCCAGGCACCTTGCACCACCCAGCCCTACTGCGAGCACTGGCCGTGGGTCACCTCAGCCCCCCTGCTGCCCCAGCCCTCCCCGGGGCTCGTGGCTCCTCCAGTTCCTTATAAAAGCTTGGGGATGTGGCATGAGGAGGGATGATCATGGTGCGCGCCGCTCCCTGGCTGTTTCCCTTCCCTCGCTAGCAGTGGGAAGTTTCTCGCCCCACCAGGAACGGAGCCCTGTGGTGACTGCTGCTTTCAAGGATGTTTCGTTTCTAGGATGTTTTGTTTTAGTGTTCTTCATCTCGGGTGATATTGCGAAGGAATCGTTCTCCTTCCCACCTGGCGCTGTCTGCGCCTCCGGGGTGGGATGGGGCTTCTTGTGCAAAGCTCCTGCGGCAAGAGCAATGCCCGTTCAGGAGCATCTTGCTGCTGAGTTTTTTGCCTGGTCTGACCAAATTTTACACCTTCCCGCCAGATCCCGCTTCAAATAGCCCAGTCCAGGCTGCCACACAGGTGAAACACCATCCTGCATGGGGGAAAGCCGTGCTCTTCCAGGCCCGTTGGAAGTATTTACCATTGGAGCTTTACTTGGGCAGAGAGTTGAGCACAAACTTGAGCAGAAAGCAAATGCTTTCAGCACAACACTCCTTGCTTTGAGTCGCCTGATCACAACTGAGAAGTGTTGGCCCCAAGCTGAAAACTCCCAGTTGCTGAAAGCCAAGAAGGCTTTGGCGGCGAGCGCAGCTTCTCAGTGAACCGTTGCGATTTCCTGCTACAAAAGAATGGCTTGAGTAAAGCTCTTGAGTTTAATTAAACATGGCTTTGGAGGGGAAAAAAAAAACCCCAAACCATTTTTCCAAACCAGCCTTAGGAAAAGAACCATCCTGGGCTGCGAGGTGGTTCGCATCCCTGATTTCAGGTGCGAGCATGCAGGTATTTGTTTATTTTCTTTCTCCATGCGGTGGAGACCCTGTGGCGGACCCTCCTGGGCCACGGCTCAAACTAAGCTTGAACTCCAGAAGAGCTGGCCCAGGCTCCCGCTACTGGAGGGTGGCTGCTCCAACAGCGCTTCTGCAGAAGCAAAGGGGGAAAAGGGAAGGTCCTGCAGGAGATCTTCCTGTAGGGCAAAGAGGAGCCGAGATGCTGGGAAGCCGAACTGCAAAGCCCCGCTGCAAAATGTGCGCCCTGCAGAACCCTGCTGTGCAGGCGTTTCTCAATGGAGAGTTTCAGCAGCGCTTCCCGGAGCCTCCGCTAAAGAGGAAATCTGTTTGGTCGTGGGGCTCTGGCTTTCAAGCTGAATTTCTGCTAATGCTGTAGGAGGGAAGCTTGCAAATGGTGGCTGCGTGTGATCCGAGGCTTCCTCTGATGTCATGTATGTAAAATATAGCCTTTACTATAGCCGTCCCCGAGCCGCTCTGGGATCTGCATAGCTCTTGACAGCTACCCCTGGGTCTCTTTTCTTGTCTTCCCCCCGAACTGCAGATTCCAGGCCCTTTTTATAGGCAGCACCTGTTAGTTTCCCCCAGGGACAGCTCTGCTGCAGGTGAAATTCCAGCAGGATTATTTTGGGGCTTCTTTTGCCCGTCGGTGCCTTCCTTCAGCAAGTGACCGTGAGGCTCCGGATGCCGGTGACCAGCTGCACGTTGCTTCTGGAGCACACGGCCCTTCCCTCGCCATCCCGGAGCTCCTTAACCGGCTTCTTTGGAGGGGAGGAAAAAAAAAAAAAATCTATTTTTATCAGGAAGCATCCAAGCAGCCTCTCCTGAATTAAACCCCGGCCTCTTGCAATCTGTTCGGTATCAAATACTTCAAAAGGTGGAATACGGAGAGAGAGGAGAGAGAAAAAAAAAAAGGTGTCACCGAAACGGAAAACTTGCACCGCAGCGGGAGAGCTGGGGATTATTTTGCTCTCAACTTAAATTGAATAACAGGATCAAATTGAATAGCAGGAGGGAGGCTCCACCAGACCAGGCGCAGCCGATGCCGGTGCTCCTGCCTCTCCTCTGGGCTGGGAGCACTCTGGGTCTGCGTTGCGAGGATGCTCCCACCTACGTGGGAACGTCAGGTGATGATTTTCAGCACTTTGCTAATTCTGGAGGGTAGAATAGAGCCGATTACAGGGGCAGAGCACCTCAGCTCCCCTTGATCTTGGTGGCGAAAGGATTGCGCTGACTCTAGGTCGTTTGAAATCGAAGTCTCAAGAAAATAGTGTCATCGTTCGCTGCGAATGTGCAGGTGGGAAGCGGGTCTGCGCTGAACCGATGCTCGCGGTGAGAAATGCTGGTGTGTCCCGTGTGTTTGCAGCGCAAAGGCACCCCGCAGCCCGCTCCTGGTGCACAAGCACGTCGTGAAGGTCCAGGGCTCGCACGTGCTGCTGCCAAATACCCTCTGGGAGGGGGCTCGGCCGAGTTCTTGGCCCCGTCGCTCCTCAGGGTGAGCAGCCAGAAAGGGGAAGGAGGAGAGACATCTTCTGAGGGCAAGGAGAAGATGCCTTCAGGGGGAAGGGAGGAGAAAAGCTTCAGTGGAAACTTTGCATTTTCTAACTTGCATATTCTGGGGTTTTCTATCAACTTCCCCTTTGTGTTTTCCCATTGTGGCCAGGGCAGGGGGGGTGTAGGGGCATCTCTCTGCAGGCTGCTGCTGGAGTTTGGAGGTGTTTCGGAGCACGCAAAGAGTCGGGTCGGTCCTGGCGTAGGGCTGTTGGGTGCAGGGCAGGCAGGTGGAGAAGTTGGGTGGTCTGTCCAGGACTCCTCAGCTGGGAGGCGCGAGCGGGTCTCGTTACGGTGGCGTGGTGTTAACGTGGCACAGTGTGGCTGGAGCTCGTGTACAATAGGTGTTCTGCAAACCCTCAATGGGGTGATCTGAAAAAGCACCGGCCGAGCAGAGCTGTGTGTGAAAGTCTCTAAAGTAGCGCGGTGGCTCACAGCAGAACACATGGAAAAATACCAAAAAGCCACATTTTAGCCCTGAGAGGCTCCTTAGACCCACGTGGTGTTTGCTGTGGTGACCAAGAGACTGAGCACTGCTGGGGAAGCCTCCTGGCACATGGCACCGGAGGCAGCACGGAGCCCTTTGTTCCCTGGCTGCTCTCGGGACCAGTTTGGGAGTAATGGCACCATCGGAAAAGCCCCGTGCAGTGGTGGCCCCGCAGCAGCAGCACCCCTGGCAGCCTGTCGCTGGACAATAGCGAGTGCCCTGCCTGCAAATCCCTCATCACAGGGAGCAGGGCAAGGTGCTCGCACGCCACTGCCCATCGGGGAGGTGATGTGGGCTCGGCGGTGTGAGATGCACACGGAGCATCGCCAGCCCGGCTGCAAACCTGGGCTCTCGGAGAGGCAAGCCCTGCCGAGGCAAATCCCCCGTGACCCCAGGAAGGCAGGGACATTGTGCCAAGCTGGCTGTACCCAGCCGTGCTCAGTTTAACTGCCCGCTGCTTTTGTGGCTGCTGCTCTGAGATCCCGTGGCTGCGACCAAGAAATGAGCTTCAGGGCTGAGCAATGCCCGTGCTGCTCGCCCTGACCATGCGCCGGCATTTGGGTCAGCTCTGGGACCCCAAAGCAGGTGTTTCCCCTGTCTCTCTCCACTCCGGTACAGCGCGTGCCTTGCAGGGAAATGGACAGATGGAGAGAGGGAGGATGAAGAGGAAGCGCTGGGCTTGTGCGTGCAGGGTGGAGCTGGCCCCTCTGAGCAGGGCAGCCGTCCCTGGTGCGGGGTACCCTTGAGGGGACATGGGCGGGGGTGGTCATGCCACCCTGCAGTCTCTTGGGCAGGATTGCAGAGGGGAGCACTGAGCGACATGTTCATCATAGGGTGCAGAGCCCCTGTGGCAGGGAGGGGACATGGTGCCTGTCCCCCCCCAACTCCCCAAGGCTCTTGCTGTGTTGCAATGCTACCCGCTAATGAGCGGTGAGGCAACGCAGCTTCATTGGCCCAACTTGGTGGAGCGAACAATTAGCAATGCGGCAACCTTGGGCATTCAAAGGGGCCTGGGGGTCTGTGCGGAGGGTGGCGGGGGGTGCCGGGTCCCTGTGCCCAGAGCAGCCGGGCCCCCTGCCTGTGTCACATCCCTGTGCGGGCACTCGGCGAGAGGCAGATGATGCTTCCGTGCTTCTAAACTTCCTCTGCACATTTCTCAACCACCTCTTGCGAAAGGTCCAGGGGCTGCCGGCGATGGAAAAGCTCAGGAGATGCTGCAGCAGCAGAGCCGGTGCTGCGTGCCCTGCGTCACCGCCGGGCTCTGCACATGGGGTGCATCAGCCCCCACCGAGGGCCGGGGCTCTGCTCCGGGGCGGCTCCCCTGGATTCGGTTTCACCTGAGAAAGACGGGCTCACTCTGCAGAAGCCCAAACCGCCGCTGCTCAGCTGCAAGACCGAGGCTCGGCCTGGATGATACACTCAGACGTGACACAAACCAGGTTTCCGTCCTTCCACGCTTGTCTTCTGGGACAAACTCGTCTCCATGTCAAGTGCTGCTACTGCGTTAGCCTTGATGTGACATCGAAGGGAAACGCAACCCTTTGAAGGGCTGAAGCTTTCGGCTGCGAGCATCAGCCTGCGCTGGGGATGCAGCGGACTAATGCCCTGGGCAAAAAGCACTTAACTTGAGGAATCTGTAGAAACTGTGTTCCTGGTAACTCTGGCTATCAAGATCATGTAATTGCGCAGACAGTGAGAACATCTGTGGATATACCAAATACCGCTGGAAGTCAGAAGGGATTAACAGCTGCCAAAAATCCTCTCTAGGTTCGGTGGGAGCCAGCCGCGATCGGGAGAGTTCAGAGCAGCTTGTCCTACAGCGGGTCCTCCTGGGAGCATCCAGACAAGGATTTTGTCCCATCCTGGGGACAGCTACGTGGGGGGAGGCTGTGGAGGGACCAAGGGCAGCTTTCACAGGAGTTGCTGCCCTGGGTTTTTCTGGTGTGAGAGATGTGGGTGCAGCTGCAGCCCTCTGGCCAGCTGTGCCAATGCAGCTCCCACCCTCCGGGGACGCTGGTCCATGCGCTGCCCGCACCGCTCAGCTGCAGCAGGAGTTACCTGCTCGAACGTGATGGTCCCTGCATGACCGTGACACCGTTTCTGCCTGCGGCTTGCCAGCTCTGGGATTGCAGCAGTTGGCAGTGCCTGGCCCCTGTTACCGGCAGGCAGGTTTAGGTGGTTCTCACACCTTCTCTGTTCCTTCAAGCGGTGACCTGGATTGAAATCACATTCAATTCGGTCTCAATGACTATATTGGCATGGCAAGTGTTGCCAAAACTAACCCCTCGAGGAGCCATGTAGGCTGTGGGGTGGTTGTCTCTGCTGTTCCAGCTGTTTTTAGGGAGCAGTGGCATTGCTGGGTTCCACGGGGCTGAGCCAGACGGCTCCCAGAGCATCCCTCCTGCATGGCAGCAAGCTTGGACCCCCATCCCTGCCGGCGCTGGCTGCAGATCCTCCCAGGGTGGATTTTTGGTATTGCCTGCGGAGAGCGGAGCCCCTGTGGTTTTCCTGGGGAGACCTGGGGAGTTTCTCCCTGCCTGGCCGTGCACAGGGGAAGGTGTGCTGGCACCCATGGGTGCGTTGTTGAGGGGGGCACTTGGGATGGTGGTTTTCCGTTGGTGCCAGGAGGTGCAACGCAGTCGGCTGGGTCAGGGAGCCTTGTGACCGAGATGCTTCAAAGGGGACTGCTCTCCTCTGCCGGTGACAAGCAGGAATGGCGGCTGCCTGACTGGCACCGGCTTTGGCTAATGGCTGTGCTCCGCTGGAGCGAAGCGGGGCTTGAATTCAATGCAGAAATGGGACAGATTCAGCGCAGAAAACGTGGTAGCGCATCTGCAAAGGGAGCTGGCTTTTCAGAGTGTGTCGTGCCCTTGTTTCCTTCCGACTGACGAAGCTGAGCAGCCCTGGGAGGCGTCGCGGCATGCTGGCAGGCGTGGGCAGCTGGGATTTGCTTGAGGTTTTAGCCGTACAGAGCATGATATGTGGCCATCTAGCACAGCTCCGGAAGGCTCCGCTGCCGAGACCTGCGGGCAGAGGTCTGTGCCCGCTGCCGGAACCGCAGCCTCTCCCTCGGGCTCCCCGGGGCTGGCACAGCTCCGTCGCCCGTGGTCCAGGCTAACCAGAGGTGTGTGTGCAGCCTGTCCCATGGCCAGGGGGGACAGTGGGGAGCCTGGATAGGGGTGCAGTGGCCAGATGAGTCTCTGTCTATTTTTTTGCCCAGGTCCGGGTGCCCAGGCAACTAAGGGCTTCGAGCTGCAGCAGCCCCAGGACAAGGTGTCGGTGACAGCGGGGGAGACGCTCACCCTGACCTGCACCACGTCTGGAGACGGTCCCCCTGGCCCCGTGAAGTGGCTGAAGGGCTGGGGCAGTGGGAACCAGACCATCTATGACCAGACGATCCTCCTCTCCCGTGGGACGAGGGCAGTGAATGGGTCCAACACAGACTTCACCATCCACATCAGGGATGTTCAACCCGAGGATGCCGGCACCTATTACTGTGTGAAGTTCCGCAAATTGCTGGGCGGTGTTGAGGTGTTTCAGCATGGAAAAGGCACGGAGGTGTCCATACGTGGTGAGTGGGGCTCCCAGAGCAGGTCCCGGTGGGAACCAGCCCAGCCCAGTGAGCTCTGCTTGGGGCGAGTGGGGATGGGGAAGGGACCCGGGGTCCCAGGAGTGGGTCCTGTGGGCCATTTCTGGGTGTATCCTTGCCCCCGTGGGAGACCCCTCTCCCTGCAGTCCCAGGAGGGGATGGCAGAGCCTGGGTGACAGCCCCACGCTTCTTCCCGCAGCCAAACCCACACCCCCGGTTATGTCCGGGCCCAAACACAGAGTGGGGCCAGGACAATCAGTGAATTTCACCTGCACGGCCGGAGGGTTCTTCCCTGAAGACATCAGCGTGAAATGGCTCAAGGATGGGGCCCCCATCTCAGCTCAGCAGCCCCAGATCACCCCTGGGCAGATGAAATCCTCCTACAACATGGTCAGCACTGTGACGATGCCACTGGGGCCGGACGACGTCCGCTCACAGGTCATCTGCGAGGTGCAGCACTCGACGCTGACGGCCCCGCTGAGGGAGACGTACCAGCTCAGGCAAGCCCTGCGAGGTGAGGGCTGGGGGGGGACCGGTGCTCGGGGTGTCCAGCTCCTGTGGGGCTGGGGGTCCCAGGGCAGGGACAGGGCACCCCACCGGCAGCGGAGCTGGGGGACACTGGGCACCAGGCACTGCCTCTCTTCCCAGTTTCCCCCAGCATCCAGTTGGATGCTGACCCGCCGAGCCCTGTTGGGGTGAACAATACCGTGAAATTCACCTGCCACGTGAAGGGGTTTTACCCCAGGGACGTGGCTGTCACCTGGCTGGAGAACGGGACGGAGATGAACGTGGAGAACGTCTCCCAGCTGGTGGAGACGCCCCAGGGCTTGTTCAAGCTGAGTAGCCCGGTGGAGGTCAAAGCGACGGAGGAGAAGAATGGGTCCGTGTTCATTTGCCGTGTGGTGCACAACGCCCAGGAGCCCGTCGACAGGAAGGCCACCCTGTGGATCACTGCCATGTCCAAGTCGGAAACGACAGGCTCATCCCAGACAGTTAACGGTGCGTGAGAGCCGCTGGGATTTGTTCTCTGCCAGGGGACTGTAAGATATCACACCCCTTGAGAAAGTCCCACCAGAATCTGGTTCAAGGACACAAAATCCCCATATTGGGGGGTTGGGGACGTGATGCTGGCAGGTTCTCCGTGCTCAAGGCATCACCAGGCCAACCCCAGCTGTAAGGCTGCAGGGTCTCTGTCGGTACCATCATTTTCAGGCCATGGTGACCTTTTGCGTTCATGTTTCAGGTGGCTTTCTCACGATCTACATCGTGGTGGGAGTGGTCTGCACTGTGCTGGTACTACTGGTGGCTGCAATTCTTTACCTCATCCGGGTGAAGCAGAGCAAGGGTAAGGAAACCAAGTGCATGGCAGGGAAGCATCTGCTCCTGACCCTCTTCTCCCTCTCTTGAGCATCAGGGCTTGGGTTCTGAACTCGTGGCTGTGTGCCTGCAGCTCGTGCCCAAAGGGGAGGACGGAGCAGAGCTCTCCAGGTTGTTTGCAGGCCGCAGGGGAAGCTCTGCCCGGTCGCGCTGCATGCCAATGCCTGCCAGGAGCAGTCTCAAATGTGCCTTGTACCTAAAAATGTCTGACACCCCCTCGCACCTCCTGCCCTCTGCCCGGCAACAGTCCTGCAGTAAATGGAGTGAAACTCCAGAAAACTGCAGGCACTTGCCTCTGGGAAAAGATGTATATCTGCTCTTACAGCACACTCTGCATGTGGGCTCATGTGCCCGGGGAAGGAGGGGGGGTTATGTTGTTTCCTGAACCATTTCTTTCCTAAATTATTTCTCTTCCAACAGGTAAAAGCTCACCGTCTGCTAGGTAAGCGTGGATCTCCTCTAGTCACTGAGTAGTCCACAGGCATTCTGAGCTGGATACCTCCAGCCCACAAACTGGGTCCCTTGGGACCTGGATGGAGCTAGATCCCCAAAAGCTTGTTGCGAAAGGCAAGGCGCAGGTGCTCCTGATCTCCCTGCTTGTGGTTCTGTCCCCACAGTGGTCTCGTACCCAAACATTTGGCTTTTGGTGAGGCTGAAAAAGTGGGTGGGAGTTGGGTCTCCAGCCTGCAGAGATGTAGCTGGACCAGCACGTGAGCAAATGGTCGCCAGTGAGGACTCATCCTGCTGGGTGCTGCTGCGAGGACCTTGTTTTGCCTCTGAACCGCCCCCTCCCACTGCCGCTCCATCATTATGGAAGATGCAACAGGGCAGTGGGTAGATCTGACTTGTTTTGTTCCCCCTTTCAGGTTACATGAGCCAGAGAAGAGCAGCGAGGCCACCACCCAGGTGTGTCGCTCAGCCCCGGGACCCGGGGAGGGGGAGCAGCCAGGAGGCACCAGAGGCAGGAGCGGAGGGTGGTGGTTCCTGCAGGAAACATCTTGGTTTCTCCAGTGGAGGGTGGTGGTTCCTGCATGAAACATCTCTGTGTCTCCGGTGGAGGGTGGTGGTTCCCCTTTGAAATGTCTCAGTGTCTCCACGCTGTGGCTGGAGACGGAGGAGAAGCTGTTCCCGGTGATGGGATAGCCACTTCCCAGCATCTTTTCTGCCTTCTCCCTCTCTCCTCCTCCTCCTCCTCCCAGGGAAGTCTGGGTTTGTGCTGCCTGGAGAACCAGCTGTGTGATAGCCAGCCAGGCTATTTGTGGAGTTATTTTGCATTTGGTGATGCAGTTACGAGCAAAGTCGTGATCAGCAGCAATCTGTCCATCCTTCTGGCAGCTCCTGCGTGGGCATCGCTGGGCAGGCTGGCCCCTGCCCGTCCATACCAGGACGGGATGACGGGGCGGCTCTTGAATCACGGTGGCGGCTCTGAAGCCTGTCAGTGGCAGCGGTGGCTGGTGATTTGAAGATGCAGCATGGGGTAAAGCTTTGCTGCGGGATTGTCCCAGCCAGCTGCTGGCATCGTTTACAAGCAGAAACCGAGCTGGCCCAGGTCAAGCTGCAGTGGGATTGATGTGTGGGACTTTGGGTTTAGTGCATGGGGTGGGCACGGGGAGGGGGTCTCCTCGCTCGTCCTCCCAGGTGAGGAACTCTTGCTGTCTCGTGCAGGAATCTGACCCCAACAACCTGACCTACGCGGACCTCAACTTCGACAGAGAGAAGAAGACCATCCGCCGGATGGTGGAGATGAGCCAGCAGTCGGAGTACGCCTGCATCCAGACCAGCCGGGCGCCCAATGGCGATGACAACCTCACCTACGCCGACCTGGACATGGTGCACCTCAGCAAGGCGCCCAAGCGGCCGGCCCCGCACCCCGAGGAGACCGGCTCCGAGTATGCCAGCGTCCAGATCCCGAGGAAGTGAGCAGGGCTGCAGCGGCTGCCGGGACCCCCTGCCCCATGGGGAGCTGCTCTGCTCCTCCCTGGGAGGATTTTCTTGGAAGCACTGGGAGTGATGTGAAGATGTGCTGCAGTACTCGCGTTTTGGGGTGGAAACGCAGCCCGCAATACTGCTGGGGGGTGGCTACCATCCTCAAAGACCTGATTTTTGGGGGCAGCTTGGTCCTGGGGCTGCCAGCTCCATCCCTTTTGGGGCTCCATCCCTGCCCCGCAGCCACGGGGGGGCTGCTCAGCTTCGGTGTGCCGGGTTTGCCTGCAAGCGGGTTGAGCCAGCGGAGCAGCGGCTCTTCGGGAAGCTCCGGCTGGGCTGAGGCCATGGGGTCAGTGCCTCCACACCCGCGGGGATGCCACTGCTCGGACAGGTTTGTACGGCTACCCACAGCCCCCCTGACCCTGCAGGGACCGGCCGGGAGCCCCGCGCTGCCTTCCCGGGCTCTCTGCCGCCGGCGCCTGGAAAACAAACTCTGGCTTTAAAGGAAGGACCTGAGTGTCCACCTCTCTCTTCCCAAGTGTCCCTTCTGGGGGACCTCGGTTCTCGCACCAAGGCCAATGAGGCTGGGAAGGCTGGTGAGCTGAGCCCCCCTGCTGTGGGCTTCCCCCGTCCTGCTGCCCAGGGAGGCTCCAGGTACGTCTCCCCGACATGGAGCATCCTCCTCCTCATCTTCCTCTGCACAGCCTTGCCCCGCACCGGGACCCACCAGCGCTGCCCCAGGCTTGTACAAAGCGTGCAGCTCCGCATCGGCCGGGCTGCTGGTGCCCCCACCAGCCTGGTTTCCCCCCTGGCTCCTCCCCGGGAGCTCCCCGCAGGTACCGTTGTAACATGTTTTGACTGTTTGACATGTAACTGTTAATTTTTAGAGCTAAAACCCAATGTTTTGTGTTGTACGTGGGTGTACTGCTGTGTACTTAACACTAGAATAAGATGTGCAAAATTAAGACCAAGTTCTCAGTGAAAACCCCAAAACCCCATGGACTCTAACAGGGACTTATATCCCC
>VXBH01005718.1:44483-62037 GCA_013400035.1 Rynchops niger
ACCGCCCCCCCCTTCCCAGAAACCCCCTGCACCCCAGCATCACCCCATTGCTCACATCCCTCCTTGGCATCACCCTGCCCTCAGAGGAGCACCCAAAGCTCCCCTCCCACCTCTTGCAACACACCTCCCTCCACTTTAACTCACCTTTTTTCCCCAGTATAACCGCCCCCAGGTTCCCCCTGCTGCACCTCTGGTCATCCCAGTCTCCTGTCACCCCTGCCAGCCCTGGGGTCCCTCCAGAGTGCAGTGGTACCTGCCCAGGTGTGCTCCCTGCTGCTCCCATCATCCTCCTGGGTCCTGTCCCTGAAGGGCTCCCCCACAGGGTCCCTTTGCTGCCACCCACCCTAAGCAGCCACTGGGACCCCTGCAGAGTGTCACCTGTTCTGGGCTGTGCTTATGCCATGCCCCTGGGCTCTGCCTGTGTGTCCCCTCCACTCTTTCCCCTTCCTCTGTCTGCTGCTTCCAGGGACACCCTTCCCTAAGCCCTGACCCTGCTCCTCAGTATCTCTGTGCCCTGCCCATGGGGTCCCTCCCTGTGCCCTGCACCTCTGCAGCACCCCAGTGCCATGCCCCTCCTCATGAGGGACCCCATTGTCACCTCCAGACTCAGACCCAGTCCTGGGGAGCATCCCTGTGTGCTGCCTTCAGACCTTCCCTGCACCCCCTGCCAGCACTTTCCTCCTCCGTTACACCCCTTTCCTGGGGCTCCCTCCACTATCCTGACCTGTGTCACAGACTTCACTGGTCTCTGCCCCAGTCACACCAAGGGGACGTCTTCTCCCTCTCCACCTGGTGCACAGTCCCATCTCCTCTGAGCACCCCAAGGCTGCAGCCCGTTATGGTGCCCTGCCTGCCCTGGTCTTACAGATTTGGGACTGTTCTTTGTGCTCTCCTGTCCCTGTTCCCCCCACACTGTGGCCTTTATGGGGACAGCCCTGGAAGCACCAGTGCCTGTAGCCTAGGCTGACACCCCCATCTTCCCCTGGGGTCCCTTTAGCAGCATCATGGGGCTGTCAGGAGTCACCTTCTCCTGCCACAGCCTATGACTATGATGGTGACATCTCTGAAATGCTCCCTCCCTCCCTCTGCTCCCTTGGCTGCTTGTCAGACCCAGCTCTGCCAATGTACAGTGAAGATGTGGAAAAATACTAGAGCCCTGTATCCTCGATGCCCCCATGCCCCCCAACCTGTCGCAGCCAGAGCCAGTTCACCCCACCGCCTCCCTTCCCCAAACTTGTGTGCCAGGGCTCGTGTCTGCTCCTTGGGGAGCTCAGTGTCCCCATGCTCCCCAGTGTAGGCAGACTCCAAACCCTGTGCCAGCCACAGGCTTCATGCAGGGCTGCTGAAACCCATTCTCTGAGCAAAGCTCTGTCTCTCAGACTGTCCCTGCCTTCCGTGTCCTCTCTGCACTCCTGGGGGGACATGTCCAGACCTGATCCTGCTCTCCCTTCACACACAACCGCCCATGGCAGCCTCCCCAGGAAGGGCAGTGTCCTAATTTCTGTGTAGCCTGGGTGCTTCCTTTATGTGCTCTCATGGGCATAACTCGCCAGGAGAGGAGCCAACTCTTCTCTTTGGGTGTGTGACCAGCTGTAGCAACTCAAGCTCTTTCTGGCAGATATAGGAGTTCCCTGTCCCCCCACTTTGTCACGTTGCGTGCCCTGAGAAGAGGTGGCATGGCTTGGGGGGAAAGCTCATGGGTAGCTATAGATGCCTCCCATCTCTAGGTGGGGAGAGAGCCCCCTGACTTCCCTACCGTGGGGAGAGCTTTGCTTGCCCCGGTCCTGCTGCAGCCCTCTGAAGAGGGGAGCAGGGCTGGGTTCTCCATCCCAAGGCCAGAGAGCAGCAGTTTCACTCCCAAAACCAGAGTGCGTTCTCCTCTCCATCTGCCTTCCTCCTGACTGCCCTCTGGGCTGTGCTCTGCCGGCCACAGGCTGGGGCAGAGGCTGTTCTTGCTGCCTTCCCAAGCTTTGAGTCTGATATGGCACTGATAAATATTTTCAAAACAAAAGCTAGAGCTAGATGAGCCTCCCAGGTCTGCTCGCTCTCCTTCCCTGTCCACAGCACACGGGCTGCACGCGTGGAGCCGCCGTGCTGTCACTCCAGCCGAGGTAGCCGGCACGTAGCTGTGCTGCCGTGCCATTCTGCACGACCGCAGCTGGGCTATTTACGGGTCTGCACAGATGCTGTGCCAACGCGCCAGGGCTCAGGGCACGGGGTGGGGATTAGTCAGTGACTTTCTGGATCGGGAGCACAACTGTCGGGGTACCAGGCAATGTCGGGTCTCAGCTACAGCGTGGAGCCTGAACTGTCATCATTTTAATGAGATGTGGAATAATAAATTTAAGGCCAGAGTGCAAAAAGGAAGCTGAAAGCCCAGCACTGAGCCTGGAGGAGAGGCATGTCCTTGAGCAATGTGCTTGGTGCCCTGATACACACACATTTTTGGGGCTTGTGCACGGCCACGTGCCCCTCTTGTTGCTCCTAACCCATGGCAGGTGATGGAGCTACCTTAAGTGAACCCGTATAGGGCATTGCTTCCTAACATGTCACCCACGGGTGACAGCAACTCGCTGCCAGTGCTCAGCCACGCTCACAGACTGCCCTGGCATTGCCCACACATGTTACCATCAGTCCGAGCACCCAGGCTTTGCGCTGCTGGTTCTCATCTCTCTGGCGCAGCCTCTTTGCGCAGAGGGAGTCGGAGGTTGCGCACGGCAGTGGGATGCTGGTTCTGCTGTCTTTAGATTATTATTTATTTTTCCCTGCAATGCTAAGCAAATTAACAAGGTGTTAATGAGCTCCCAGGATATGTGGTGGGAGGGCTGCTGCAGGTTCGGAGAGGGTAGCATGTGCCATCCTGTGTTTGGGCAGGGAGTGCGTGGGGATGGTCCCTTTGTGATGGAGAACAGGTCCGGCCTGTCGGCTGCATCTCTTCAGCTCTTGGCTGCTTGACTTCAGTTTGCTAACACCTCATCTTTAGGAAGCAGCTTGCCACCTCTTTATGTTTAAAAGTGTTTGTTTTGAAGGCAGGAAGATGATTTAACAACTAAAACACTTTCAGATTATAGAAAGAAAATGAGGAAATATTACTCTTGGCTTAAGCGTCTCCTAGCAGTGCTCCACCCAAAGTGAAGTGCATGGTGCTAGCAGCTACTGCTGGGTCAGCGGTGTCCTCCCTGCGCTTGCTGACGTCCAGGGGCCAATTTTTAAATCAGAGGCTTCGTTATGCTAAAAACAAACCTCGGCTTGTTGGAGCCAGCAGGTCCTTGGTGCTGGTGAGCCGGTGTTTGAGCTCATTCCCTGCAGGAGGGGGCTTTGGGCAGCGCTGCCGTGTGAATGCTCTCACACCCTCCCACCTGTGTGCCCTGGCTTGATGCTCCTGGCCATGTGTGGGCACGGGGCGCTGCCGTGCTCCTCGTTGTGGGGCAGTTCCTGTCTGAGAAGCCCCAAACCCTCCTGCTCCCCGTGTCGGGGCTACATGGATGCTGATGGGAGCAGGAAAGCAAAGCTGCCCTGCTGCGCTGGGGTTTAGCAAATCCAAGGTGGCAGTGGGAGCTGGGGCTGTGCAAAGGTCTCTGCTCCCGTTTCCATGCTGTCATGCTAGTCTCACCAAAGGGCGGCTTGCACCAGAGAACCTGCTTTGCCTCGTTGGTGTTTTGGTCTCCAGAGCCAAGCTGTTCTGTGCTGCTCCCACTTGGCCCTTGGGATCACATGCTGAGCCCCCCTCCAGCACTTTGGGGGTCTCATTTGATGCCTCAAAGTGCACCCAGTGCCCCACATCTCCAGCCTGTTGATGGTCTCTCCCATCCCCCAGACCAAACCTTCGTCTTCTGCTGAGGGCAGGGAGGTGCAGCCAAATCTTTCTGTTGTGCAGACTTTCATTTCCATAGCCGTAGCTATGGATACAGACTGTTTGTGCAAATAACCAATATTCCCACCCACACCGATCACTGACCATTGCAGGCACAGGCACTGGGCTTGGTGTCTGTGGTAGTCATTGGCTTTACCTGCTGCTGGAAGCTTGCTTTCCCAGATGCTCTCTAGGGCTTTGCTAAAACAAAACCCAGCTTTGTCAAATGGGTGGAGTTATTTAACTGCTTTCAAAACACTTGGATTCGTCTCTGTGACTTGTTAACTGTGGCAGAGGTGAGTGGCGTCCTCCAGCTTCTCCCTTATGGTGCATGAGGGTGGAAAAAAACCCAGTTCCTAGAGCAAAACGACACCCTGGTTGTATGCGCAGGCTCTGCCTGTCATCTGGGCGCTCTGTGCAGGTGATGTGGGATTTACCAGCAGGATTTGCATCCTAGCACCTGCTATTGGGGCCGGGTCTGCCGCCGGTGGTCCCAGCCCCGTTAGCCGATACGATGCTATTGCATTTCTCCACGTGTCTAGTTTATGTGCAAGAGAGTGATTTGCCTCGGCAGGGGGTTTGTGGAGTAAAACCAGGATGCGATGAATTGGACCTGAAACGCTCTGAGCTTGAAGAGCTCAATGAGATGTCTGGTGAAGGAAGGAAGGAAGCTGTTGGGGGCATAATATTGAGTAGCGGCGCTAAGGAGCGAGGCAGCATTTATATTCATAAGCGTGGCTGAGATTGCACTCAAACGTTTGCTGTTTGGGCCTCCAATTTCTGCTCTTCAAAGACTTGTTGGCACTTAGCGAAAGCTGTATGAAGTGGCAGAGCTCCCCTAGCGCAAACGCAACACTTAAACTTGCAAATTTTAGCCTACGAAGTGCCAGAGTGCCGCAAGGCTGTGACACTGGTGTGACTGCTGTTAGCAAGGCTGTAGTGGCACAGCGTTAAGGGGTGTGATTTACTCCCCACTTGCAGTTATACTAGTAAAACATAAGGTATAAGCCAGTCTTTGCCTCCTGCAGCAGAGCTCAGGTGGGACAGCTGGCATTCACGCAGAAATGATTTTTTTTTTTTTTTTTCATGTAGACTTGCTGCTAATTGTGCTTTTAGTGCCTGCTGCTTTGGTTTTCAGAGCCTGGGGAGAATTGTTTGATGGTAGCGCAGGAAAATAACCCTCTGCTCCCGAGTTCCCTGCAAGCAACTGAGAAGACGTGTGCTCGGTCTCACTCGCACACCTGCCCTTTGCTGGAAACAGGTCCCTGAGCTGGCTCCCAGGCAATAAACGTGGCACTGGTGTGTGACGCTCAACAGGATCCTAAAGCACTTGAAGCCACAGCAGTGCCAGCATCACTGCTGGTACCCCGCAGTGCGATAGGTCCCACTCACATTCCTAAGGCCTTCACTGTCTGTATAAACCAGACCCGTTTCTTGCCTGCGCTGAGTTAGTGTGGACATCTTGCAATGTGTCTGAAAAACCCACTCTTGTTTTCGTCCCTTTTGGTTAGGTGAGAGGATCCTGGGTTACGCGGAGGAGCCATGCTATCTCTGGTTTGTCATGGAGTTCTGCGAAGGGGGAGACCTCAATCAGTACGTGCTCTCACGAAGACCCGACCCGGCGACCAACAAGAGCTTCATGCTGCAGCTGACCAGCGCCATTGCCTTCCTGCACAAGAACCACATTGTCCACCGGGACCTGAAACCAGACAATATCCTGATAACCGAGAAGTCTGGCACCCCTGTTCTCAAGGTGGCCGACTTCGGGCTGAGCAAGGTCTGCGCTGGCCTGACTACTCGGGGCAAGGAGGGCACGCACGAGAACAAAAATGTGAATGTGAACAAGTACTGGCTGTCTTCGGCTTGTGGCTCCGATTTCTACATGGCGCCCGAGGTCTGGGAGGGACACTACACTGCCAAGGCCGACATCTTCGCCCTTGGCATCATCATCTGGGCCATGATTGAGAGGATAACTTTCATCGACGCGGAGACCAAGAAGGAGCTGCTGGGGACCTACATCAAACAGGGGACTGAGATTGTGCCTGTTGGGGAAGCGCTGCTAGAAAACCCAAAGATGGAGCTGCACATCCCTCAGAAACGCAGGACTTCCATGTCTGAGGGGATCAAGCAGCTCTTGAAAGACATGTTGGCTGCTAACCCACAGGATCGACCTGATGCCTTTGAGCTTGAAACCAGAATGGACCAAGTTACATGTGCTGCTTAAATTCAGGGCAGGGCACTGCTGTGCTTTACCGCTGGGTGAGTGATCCACAGTTTTTATATTATTCTGTCTTCTGCACCAGCCTGATAATGCACTTTGTAGTGACACAAAGGAGTCTTTTATGTTCCCAGAGCTATTTCTATAGTGATTCATCAGAGCACTGCTTAGTAATTTTTTTTTCCCCCACCTATTCTACTGCAAAAATAAAGTAGAGGTGGGAAACAGAATTAGCAGCTGCACGTTCTGCTGCTGCCCAAAGGCCTGGCAGGGCCGTGTAGGAGCCCTGCTCCTCAGAGACCCTAGCCAGCGGCTGAGACGGGCTGGTGCGTGGCGTAGAGACCCCACGAGCACCCTCTGACATCAGCTTTGGGTACCTCAGTCTCTCCCAGGGGCAGGGAAAGAGCTGCCAGTTCTGACGCCTCTTCTGTGTGGTATAATTTCTGTGGTCAGTGGTGAGAGCACCTCGCTGTCTAGCACAGTCCCCTTCCCCTCTGAGACTCAGAGGGGACGCCTCAGGGCTCAGCTGTCTCCATGAGCAGGCACTGAGTGGAGTGGCGGGTCCTTCTCAGCGCAAAGCTGTTCCCTTTGCTTTCACCTACAAGGCACGTGGGTCCGTCTCGTTTCGTTTCCTTGCTAAAGGCAGGACTTCCCTTTAGTGTGAATTGCAGTTGTCTAAACCCAGTAGGATGCTTTGGTCTCCAGCATCTGTGTTTTTCAGACCTGTGTCTGCTCAGGAAGGAACCTTACAAAACAGTTGTGCTCAGAGTGAGCTCAGCTCCATTCAAGCAGAGTCCCCTCCCTCCGCCCCCCCCCCAGCTTCGTTCCTAAATAGTCCCAAGCTCAGAGATTCTGGTCCCGAGGGTGGTCACACATGGTCTGCAAGGATCCCCAGGGATGTGGTATCATTAACCAGTGACACCAAAGGACTGGGAGGTGTTGCCTGCATGGCAAAGCTGTCTGTAAACAGGAGCTGTTACTAGGGTTTCTCCTGTCCAAACACTTCAATGGAACTGAAAAACTACAGATTACAAGGGGTGAGACTGACGTCTTCCCAGCCCACGTTCTTTCTGAAGCTCCTGCAGAGTTGCCTGAGCGTGGCTGGTCACAGGAGACCTCTGAAAGCCTGCGTCAGGTGCTGGCACTGCAGCCTGCGCTCCCAGCCCTTACCTCACCCCGAAACCACACTGATCCTGCTGGACGAGAGCAGACCACAGGTACAGGAGAGCAGAAAGGGACGAAATGGCTGCTGTAACCAGCAAACGCTCGGCTTTCAGCCTTGCAGCCGATGGCTGTGTGTCTGGCCTGCTCCTGAGGGTGAACCTCCAGCAGCAGGGTGGTGGGGATGTTTGGGCAGGTTTTGTCTGAGGGTTCCTGAGCTTATGTAAAGTGATGCACTACCCATCCCCTATCTATGTGGAAGAGGGTCTAGTGGGAGGTGTCCCCGCCCATGGCAGGGGCGTTGGAACTAGATGATATTTAAGGTCCCTACCAACCTAAACCATTCAGTGAGTGTGCCCGGGTGAGCTTTGTGCCGTTTGCAGAGAAATAGGAATACAGAAATGGAAAAGCCCACGGGGTAGGTCTAATTCTGTCACTGCTGGTTTGTCCAAACTGGTCCACAAACAATCCCCTCCGCACCCGGGCACAAAATATTTAGCACCCTTAAGATCTCCAGTGCAAGTAATTGATGCGACTGCTTCCGCCTGGGGCTGGGACTCAAGACTGGTCCCAGTGCAAGTGTGGGCTGGGGATTAGGGTGGGGGAGTGAATCTGCAGAAATGTGAGTCCTTGAGATGGGTGTGATAAAAGTCCCAGGGGCAGAAGCGGGGGGCACCCCACCTCGTGCCGCAGGGCGAGGTGTGGGTCTCCCCTGGCTGTCGGGAGCAGCTCTGCTGTGGGGCGGTGGGTCGGGTCGAGGTTTGCGGTCGCCATCTGCCATCGCTCTGTGCTGACACGATGCTGCTGAGTTATGCAACCCCCGTGCCCTGTGGGGAAAATTCATCCTGCGCATATCTGCAGAATAGTACATGCAGGGATAACAAACACCGAGGGGACAGTCCTACCCCGGGGCTGTTTGCTTAAAACCCAGCTGTCTTCTGCAAACCTCCCCCCCACCTCCATCCGCGGACGGAGCCAGCCGTCAGTCTGCACCGATCAGTGACACAGCTGCAGCAGAGATGGATGCACTTGTATAACGCAATCCGGCATACATACATAGCGTGGCTGCTTGGCCCAGATAGGAACCCAGCGCCGGCCATATGTTCACCCCAAACCCTGAGCGTTGCGCTGTGCAGCGGGGGAGAATTCCTCTGGCTTGTTTACGGGGCAGCAGAATATTTGGTGTCCTTTCCTATAGGGTTTTTCTGACGCGTTTGTGGATTTGTGCATTCAGATCAGCCTGCCTCTGGCTGTTATTAAATGCAAATCTTAAATCGGAAACCCGCTTGAGAAGCTTAAAATGGGATTTAGAGCGGGACCTGAATCTGAATTCTGCTCTCAGGTAATTTGACCGAGAAACTCAAGTAACCTCTTCCCAACTTAATTGCGGCGCTGGCATGTAGCTTGTAGGGCTGCTGGGTCATGCAGTGGGTTCTTCTTCCCCAGGACAGCTTCAGACCCTGCTCAGCCTTGGTTCATGTCATAACCTGGAAAACTGTAATCCTCCCTGACCCAGGCAAGCAGATTTTTGGCTTATTCTTTGGTATGTCGCTGACCTCTTCTGATTTTGCATTGTGTCCCAGCCTTTAGTTCTCCTACAGATGCTGCACACACCTGCCAGTCAGCAGGCTTTGTGCTCTGTTACCCTTCCAAAATGTAGACATTAAATGTCAGTTCTCAGCCAGGAAAAGTGTTCTGGGTTGGTTTCTGCCGGACACCAGGGTGTCTGGGGGAGTTTCTGGTGGGGCGGAGACAAGCCTGCTCATCTCCATGCTCCTCTCCCCAGTGCTGCTGGTAGCCCTGGGGTGGTAGGTTCAGCAGAGGTGGGCAGCATTTCCTGGGCAAAACAAAGGGTTTCTCTTTCTTATTTGAACACTGTGCTTCCCCACCTTCTGCAGCAGTCATTATCTAAAGCCGGAGGTCACTGTTCCCAAAAGCATGCCTTTTGGGCAAAGAGGACAAAAACCTCTCTAGTACAATTTGGGAGTGGCTGGATTGTGCTGGGTACCTGCTGATGGTCTCTTGTTTGCTGTGTGATTGCCCAGCATTGTGACTGCACCGCACACTAAGGAGTATTTCACCCCTCCTTGTCGGTACCAGAAGGTTGGGGTGACTCTCCTCTCTCCTCCTTTCCTGGACGTCTTTTTCTTTACATGTTTTGTAGCTGCCCTGGGAGTTCCCCAGGGCAGGTGAGGGGCCTCCGGTGGACACTGCTTTGGCGGGACCCTCTAACACTGGGGAGTTTGTGCGGTGTGGATTGAGCACTTCTTAGATAACTCATTGAGGAGTGAAGTACAGCGAGGGCACATGGCTGTTTGCTACTCACTGGAGTAGCACTGGTGGCCCTGGCCACAGAAATAAGGGGGTTACATGGGGAGCAAGTGGCAGCATCACCCAGAGTTCTACGTTTAAGAAACTTTGTCATTTTGATTCATGTAGGACATCAAACTGCAATGGTTGTGCTCGGTGTAGAAGGCAGCTTGTTCTGGTAGATCATATCCCACGATATTTTCACTGTGGATGAGACAGTAGGTCTGATTTTGGGATGATGCTTGAGGTGAATGGCAGGAACATGCGCGTGTGATGCAGACTGCAGCATCTCGGGGGCTGCCTTCAGCAGGAAGGTGTCTGACAGCCGAGACCAGCCTGGTTCCCTCCAGCACTCCTCCTCTCTCGCTGGTTTTGATCATTCCAGTTTCAGATGGAAATAACTGTTTGCACTTGCATTGTTCTCCTCTTTGCGTTTTCAAAATGCAAGGGGAGCTGATGCTGAACGAGCTCGTTGGCTCTGCGTGATGGTGTCTGTCCCCAGCGAGAGCTCGCTGCTGCTGTGCCCGCTCCTGACCACTGCTAATAAACTGCTGTCCTACAGAATTTCAGAGCTGGAGGGCAGGGATTGGACTCACATCGGCAGTGCCTGTGCTGGTGAGCTGTCAGCGAGCAGGGCCGTTGCATCCAGTTAAGTCTTGGCTGTTAGTACCACTCAACTCAAATTTTACCATGCGGTAAAAGTGCCTTGACCCCGCTGGCCAGAAACAGGTGGGCAAGTCAAAGAAAAGGATAGTGGTTTCATTTCTCAGTGTTGGATCTGACTTCAGAGTGGTTCCAGTGTGATTTGTGAGTCTTGGCACGGTCAAAACAAGCCACGGGACAGTAAAAGCAAGGTCAGTTCCTCCTCTTGGCCATAGCAGCGGGTGCAGCATTGCAGGGCCACCCTGCGGAGTAGTGACACCTTTCTGGGCTGCGGTGATTCTACCTGGAGAGAACCAGGGCCCTGAGGATGAACTGGATCACGTCACCTCTGGCCAGATGTGTTAGTTTTTTCATTTGCTCACCGTCACCCTGCTCTCCCTTCCGCGGGAGGCCACTGCAGTTGGATTTAAGGGAGCTCCCGAGGAGTGCGTCATAAACGTACGTACAAAGCATGAGGAAGAATTTAGGAGATAAAGCTGGCTCTCGGCCCCCTTCCCTTGTACCCTGTGTTCCCACGCAGGGGTAGATAATGTGATTAACACAAGAAGGTGCTGGGTTCTCTCTCCTTCCCCTGTGCTGAGCCCTCTGCTGCCACGCAGACCGCGTTGCCACCTCCCATCTCTGCCATGACCCACACATTAATGTCATCTTCCTTAGGTGCTGGCTGAGGACTCCATGGGCTGCTGGTTCATATCCTGCTGATGCCGAATGAACAATTCGAGCTGATTAAAACTATAAGTGGCATCAGTGGAGGGATTAAAAGCTCTTGAACAAGCCCCTGAAACAACGTGCGTCAATGGAGTGAGCTCTCCTGTCTCAGAGCTGTGAGCTCGGGGCCGCTCAAGGAAGCACTTTCCCTGAAAACGCTCCTACTCCAGGGAAGCACAAACAGGAACGCTGCCCTACTTGCTAATGAAGCTGTGCCACGGGAGAAGTCTTCCAGAAAATTCCTCGCGCCGTTGCCCTCGACCTGATATCCGGGTGCCTCTCGCAAGCTTTGCCTTCTCAAACAGAAAGGCTTTTCTTTCTGATCGCAGCCTGCAAAGGCGGCATCTCCCCGTTAACCTCTCTTGAAAAGCAGCGTGCCCGTGGCCCCGGCTTCTGCTCCGAGCAGCGGAGGCCAGAGGCAGCATCTTCCTTCAGAAATGTGTTCCTCAGACGTGGATTTCTTTAATGAGATTTCCTAGGGCTAAGGGATTTGAGTAATTTGCTGGCCAGTGGTAGTTTTTCTGCAGCAGGTCTCTCCCGCTGTTCCGTCGCTCAGTGTCTCTGCAGAGTCCCTTGCTTGTTCCCAGTTAGGAGAGGACCTGGCCGTACTGCCCAGTGTGGATCTGCCCCTGTTGAAGGGGGCAGCTAAATCCCCCCCCCATTTTTTTTTTTTTTCCATGTAACTGTCTGAGCTCAGAGCTCAAGTTTGGGGAAAAATCAAGCTGCTGGTAACTCCTGGAAAATTCCCACCTGTGCATAGCATGAGGGGTGACAAAGTGGAGCAGGGTCCTCCCCTTGGGGTGAAGGCTTGTGTGTGTTTCAGTGACTTCCAGCCCGTCCGTACCCCTTGAGGAGCCAGTGGGCAGAGCTGACAGCAGCGGGGAGACCCCCAGGTCCCTCCATCAGGCAGGTGGGTCCCAGCTTTCATCGAACCATCACTGCCGCTTCCCAGCACGATCCCTGGCCTCAGCTCTGCTGGTGCCCGCTCTGAAGGTTGCGACATCCTGAATGATGTTGTTTCCAATACAGAAGTGACATGTCGTGCATGTGTGCTGTTCCTCTGCTTGGTCCGGCCTTGCTGCTGGATGGGAAGTCCGCAGGGAATTTGCTGGATTGCAGACAAACTGGGAGGAAAATGCTGGTGACTTATGGGCAGAGTTGGGTGTTTCTGTGTCCCTGAGCTGGGAGAGCAGGAGGGTGCGGTGCCAGGGCTGTGGAGGAATCGGCGCAGCACCCTTGGTGCCTCAGGGGCCATGGGGGATGCTCTACATTGTGACTTTGGCCAGAACAGGGACTGGCGCAGCAAAGATCTGCTTGTTCTTCCCTGAAATCCCTGGCACAGAGCATCCTCACCTCAAGTGCAGGATGTGGCATGGCTGCACTGTGAATCCATCCTGCTCTGCTGTCAGTTGCAGCAAAATGGATTTTAACTGCCTCTTGCAGAGCCACTTGAGAAGCCCAAGCTGCTGCTGACGCACATGCAGGGTGTCCTCGGTGTCACAGCTTGTTCCACCTTTCCCGGTGGAGAATCGGGAGCCACGACGCGTGAGCACATCACGTGGACCCTCAAGGCCGAGCTGTGCTGTGGTAGCGCTCATCCTCCTTCCAGCCAGGCTGTCACTGCAGCGAGCCCTGTGGGAAGGGGCTGTTAGGGGCATACAGAGCGATGCTCAACCCCCAGCTGACCCGTCCCAGCTCAGCCCACGCACTGGAGCAGCTGGAAGTGTGTACTGACCTTGGCAGCGTGCTCTCCGCAGGGCTGTCTGAATCACTGCTGAGAAAGAAATGACTGTAAACCGAATCCAGTGCCTGGATCGATAACAAAAGCACTGTGAAGTAGAGAGCTGTGTCAATGCTCATCTCGGACTAACTGGAACCAGTGGGAAGGCTGTGGGACTGGGTGTCCTCCAGCCCTTCCATCCAGCAGCCGGATGACTCCGGCACCAGTCTGGTTACCTTTGCACCTTCCACCCGGAGCAGTTGTTAGTAGATGTTGCTGTTTGCAGTCATTGTTTGGGACCACGTAACAAGAAGCCGTGCACTCACCTCAAGTTCTCCCAGTCCCTCAAACGATGCTTTAATTAAGGCTTGGGAATTAACAGGAGAGGTGCAGGATGCACACTGCACCAGCAATGCTGCTTGCTTTACTTATCTGCAGCCTGGGTTGGGTGACAGTGGGAGGGCTGTCAGGATGTTGTCACCATGTAGTAACTGGGACAAAACTGCTGACATACCTGACCTCTTTTTTTTTTTTTTTTTCCTTTCTTGTTTTTCTTGCAGGTGTATTTTCCAGGGACCCATAATCTCCATTATTTACGTGCAACGAGGGAAGGCAAAGATAAGGGAAGATGATGACACACAAGATCCCTGGTCTGCAGGATCTCCGGCAATGTGAAATCTTTGGGTGTTAATTTGTTTTGTTGGGAAGAGGTGTTCTGGCAGTGCGGGAGGGGGCTGCAGGGTCCTGTAGAAAAGCGCGAGCTGGCAGTTGTCATGCTCACAAGGCTTTTAAACAAGATCCAGAAAGCGGAGCTGCCCGTGCCCAGCCCTCCCTGTGTCTCCTGGGCTGCCATTTGACTCAGTAGATGTTTCTAGAGAAGATCTGGTTCCATAAGGAGGTGGGAATTGGCATCCCGGCAGAGAGGTGTGCTGCCAGGCACCAGCTCCGAGTCCGGTTGGGCACAACTTTAGGTTTAAAGGTATTGCTTTTGTCTAGGGGAAACGGGAGCAAAGTGATTGCTGGGTTTGCATCGGACGTGCAATGCTTTAGAGAAAGTGAGTCTTTTGGACCAAGCAGCTAAATAATTTCATAGCCAGGCAGTTTCTCAATAGGTGGATGCTGCCCAGGCTATGAGCAGTTGACATTAGGGTAGAGTAGCATAAACAAGCTGGAAAACCATTCAGCAAGGCAGGTCTGCTGCGACGGGCAGACCTTCCTTCTCCCCAGGCTGGATTTCACTAGTGACATTTGTTACAGTCTCTCTCTACGGAGAGCAACGAGGAGCCCATAGGTACATTTTCAGGTGGACATCGTCTCTGTACAAAAGAAACAGAAAGCAGTCCGCTACTCTGAGCCATTTCATGCCAAACTTCAGTTGTTAAGAAAAATACTTGGGAGAGGAGGAGGTTTGGCCTAAATGGCTCACAGGCTGGAATTCTAGCCTCCTGCGAAACACTTTTCCCTGCTAGAGAACTGTCTTTGGGAAGCAAAAGGCAATGCTGCTTTTTGGTTACAGTACAGCTCAGGTAAGGAGATTGGAACCTCAGGCTGAGCAGTTAATACTCTATTTCCTTGCCTATATTTAGAGCAACACTAATATTCCAGGGCTGAGCCCGTGTTGATGGTCTTTAGAATTTGCTCACTGTAAATGCAATGTAAAGCACCACCTCTTCTCACTCTGCAGGTTCTGAACCAACTAAAACATTTCTCATCAGGCTAAACCACCTGGTGGCAGTTTGAGGAGTGGGCTGGGCTGACCCAGCACCGCTCACGAGCTGCCCAGGCGCTCAGCCCTTACCGCAGCCAGAGCTGGATGGGGCCACAGGGTCCCTCTGACCCCCTCGTCCCTGGCTGTGGGAGCTGCTCCTTGCCTCCTGCAGCTTTCCTGTGTCATCACTTGACACATCAGGTTCCTGAACTGGCAGCACCTCCTTGTATACTTTGCTGACCTCACAGGAACAAATGGAAATGCAGGAAATTCAGGTGGGCTAAGGCAGAGCTAAAGGAGGGAAGGGTATTTTTTTTTCTTTTTTTTTGTCTCATTTCCCCTCTAGGACACAAAGCTAAGGCTGTTGCTGCAGGAAGGCCAGGTCCCTCTTAGGAGGACGATGCCAGGAGGTTCCAGACCATCAGTCTGTGACTTGTGAAGGTTCCAACAGCACAAATCCAGCGCCAAGCCCCTGTTCCCACGCTGCTTTTTTGTTTGTTCTTAGGGATGCTTCTGTGGACTGTGGCCAGCCACAGCCAGACCATGACTGTACAGACTCCTTCCAGGCTGGGTGCCGGGGTTTGAGCAGTTTGGGGCTGGGTAGCAGGCGCTGTGCTCAGCCCTGCCCGCAGAGCACTCGCAGGGGCTGTGAGCAGCCCTTTGGCTGCTCTCATTTCTCTCTCACTAGCAGCAGATCCCTGTGGCGGCCGTGCCGGGGGGCTGCAGGCAGGTTTCTCCCCCTGCTCCCGGGGAGGGCTTGCAGAGCCCCGCATCCCGCAGGAGGGACGAGAGCTGAACCCTGTAGTTCACAGGTACAGTGTTAGTGCCCTGATCACTGGACCATCCTTCCTCCACCTGACAGAGCCTTTGCTCCTGGCTGTGACAACTGTTATAACCTAACCCTGGCTTGAACCAGTGCAGTAAGAGGGCTTTACCCTCCCAGCCCTGCTCGTGTGGCTTTCCCTGCTGGAAGGGCCCCTCACCAGGCATTACATCCCAGTTGAAGGGACCTTTCCACGTGTGGAAGCCAAGCCTGAAATGCAGGATGTGGAGGTGGAAGGTGGTGAGTGGGTTGCTCACCGGGACCACTGCTTCCAGCTGGGGACAGGAGCGAGCCTGGCAGGCAGCGGCCAGGCGAGCCCTGGGAGGGTCAGCCCTCTTGGTCCACCACTGTTTCAGGCCATCTTCAAACCACACGTCTCCACCTCAGCTTTTGCATTGCAGATGTGTTTTTCAAGCAGCTTGATGTTAGTGAGCTAGACCGTAGTGCCTTACTTTAGGATTTAGCAAACACTTCCAAGGATGAGCTAGGGCTGCTAGCCTTTGGCCACTGTGGATGCTTCCCTGATTAGTTTGTTCTTTTAAGAGCCTTTCTCCCTGATTGTTTTGCTGCTGTTTGTGCTCGACTCCCCAGACTATACAGGAACCTGCCTTGTGTTTACAGCTCCCAGCATCTCTCCTGCCAGTTACTTTGGCCCAGACCAAGAACCTCTAGAACAAGGTGGGAACAGCTCAAACCTGCATGTGCTGTGGGATGGAGGATGTTTAGGCTTTTCTTCCCAGGTGGGTCTACCAGGCATCTCCTGCCCAGTTCCTACAGGCTGAACTTCTCCCTCCGCTGTAGATGTTTTTGGCATTAGGATGCGCCACTGGGAAAACTCAAGCTTAAGAAAGCAGCACCGAGCCTGCAGCCCATTGCCCAGCCCAGGGCCAGGCTGTCTCCATCTCTTCCTGGCCGCAGTGAAGCTGAGCATCCACGTGCTGGGGGAGAGGGGGTGTCTGGTGAGCGTGGGGGGAGCCAAGCCCCCTCTCGTGAAACCCTGCTGCCCTCTTGAGCTTGTGGGGCCGCAGCCAGTGCCTGTGCTGGGGGAGTGATTGTATGAAACTGTTTACTTTTGATTACGCTGTTTACAAGAGGGATGTGGGGTGGGTGGGGGGAACAAGCCAAGCCTCAGGAGGATTGGGAAACGTGTTATCTGCACCAGCCTGCAGCAAGGCTGAAACTGCCGGCATTGTGCTGGTGTCATGGGGATCTCCCGACCAGCTTCAGTCCACAGGGAGGAGAGAGCAGAGGTGGCTCTAGCCTAGAGGGGTTAGATTAGCTCCCCCTTGTCCCCTTGCTGCTGTGTTTTGAGGTTCAGCGGTGCTAGTGACAGATAAGAGTTACCCCTGTGGTCTTCCTTTACTCCTCAGGACCCAGCTCCTTCACATATCAGAGGCTTCCAGAGCCTTTCTGGAGCAATAAGACTTAAAATAAGCATTACCATCGTCGTGGAAATCCTCCGTTGTGTGCATTGTATGTCTCCTCCGTATGCAGTACCGAGTCTGGGTTTAAGCCTGCCAAGCGTCGTGGAGCAACTGCTTCAGGGCATGAACTGGGATAGGTTTTCCCTGTGCTTTCTGCAGGTCACGAGAGCAGGGAAACCCATTGCTGCTTTCCTTACCCGAGGTGTGTGCTGCCCAAGCCCCACACTACAGCTGACTGGGGCGGGGGGGGGGGGGCTCCTGGTCCCCTTTTGGCAACGCTGCTGCAGCACAGGCACGGGGTGCTCGGCCCTGGCTCCTTGCAGCCTCCCATCCCAGCGGCCAGGCTGCGGGGGTCCGAGGCTCGGCAGAGGGGCAGCATCCGGAGAGTAGAGCCGGATCCAGGGGTCCCAAGGGATCCAGGGGCTGATGCTCCTGCTGCTGCTTCTTTGCTAACATCACTGGTGGTGGGGAGAACCGTTCCAGCAGCTCTGCTGCTGCTCAGCTGGTTACCGGGCACATCCCAGCACGTGGCCCTTGGTGTCCAAAAGGATTTCACACTTCAGAGCGGGGTGTCGGGGTGGTGGGCACAGCTGGAAGGAAAGTGCAGGGAGCTGCTCTCCTCCAGCTGCACCCTGACAAGTTCCATTTCTCTGCAGTCTGCCCAAACGCTTCTCACTCAGAGGGTGATGTCCAGGCTGCTGGAGGAGCTCGCAGGGACCACACGGGAGTGCTTGGTGTCCCCAGGCTGGCACCCCAGCAGTTGCCCAGCCCATCCTGGGCCTTCAGCTCCCTCATCCAGCAAAACCCAGCAGCTTTGCAAGCCCCTTCCCTGGCTCCCCCCTGCAGCCCCTGTGCCGAGCTAGCACGAGCAGGCGGCTTAAACCCAGACTCCAAACTAAAGATAATGATAATTAGTAATGTATTTTTCTTTCTTTTTTTTTTTTTTTTTTTTTTTTTTTTTTTACA
>VXBH01005718.1:62076-75338 GCA_013400035.1 Rynchops niger
TTTTTTTTTTTTTTTTTGCACAGAAGCTGGTAATCTAGGACCTATGTGTGAACAAGTTTATATAAATATTTTTTGTACTTGGTTTACTTGGGTTGGTATGAGACATTCTATTTAAGTTCTTTGAACACTGTGGATACCCTGATGTGTATGAGTGGCAGAGGCTTTGTAAATTAAGGGACGTTTGTGTGAATAAAGCTATTTGATGGGGTTGAAAAGCCACACACAACTTGAAACAGGAGCTTTGTGCGTTTGTCCTCAGCTGTGCTGCTGGTTTGTAAGTAAGGAAGGGGAATCCCCGAGCAGTGGTGGGCAGACCAAGGCCCTAAAGTGGTCCCGGCTCCATCCTGGAGGGCCGGACCAGCTAAGCCTGGGCTGGGCTAGCCGGCCTGACCCCAGCCGGGGGCATTAAACCAAGGTATGGTGGCCAGTGACAAGCAGAATGTGGTTCCCTGGCACGTGGCACCCATGGCCCTTTATCCTTGCCCCGGATTAGGATTAACCCCGTTCCCACTGCAGACACCAAGTAGGCCATGGCGATTAGCAGGGCAGGCAAGCGTGGCCTCTGCCCACAGAAACGTTTCCTTGTCCTTCCCCTTCCCCGGCAGCCCCACGGCTCGGGAGCCAAAGAGGGCGAGCAGCCTCTCACCCAACTGGCCCACCCACTCCGGAGGCGGCTGCAAACCCAGCAAGGAAAACGCCCTGCAGAACTGCTGCTTTAGTAGCCACAAATATTTAATCCCTTCGTGCAGATCCTCTGTCCCCAATCCCACATGTGCAGACCAAAACCGAGCTGCTGGGAGCCCCCGTAGCCCTGTTTCCAGCCAGGCCCCCCCCAGTGCCGCGGCTGACATCCATGATGGGAAAAGCACAGCGTGGCTGAGCCGTGTCCTGCAATGATTTTTCCTCTGGGCAGGGAACGGCAGGCAGCGATTTCTCGGGTGTCGAGCAGCGTGGGGCCACCCTGCGCCGGTGTGGGGACACAGGGTGTCCCGGCACCCGGGGCAATGCACTGCCGCTCGCCAGCCCTTGCGTAACAGCCTCCAAACCTCGTGCTGGGACGTGCTCAGCGGCCAGTCCTCCCCCCCACCCTGGCAGCCCCAGCATCTCCGGCTGCGTGGCTGCGGGCTCCCCCCACATGGCCATCAGCATTGTGCTGCCTAATCGCTGCCGACAGAGACCTAAAATGGATGCTTTCAGCCCAGCGGGGCCGCAGCAGGGCTGGTTGGACCTGGCCGGAGCAATGCCATGGGGCCTGAGCTGCCCCGCTCACTGGCAGACAAGCAAGGGGGGGGCCCAAGCTGCATTTCCCCTGCCCCCTCCAGCTTCCAGCTGGGTTATCTTGGGGCTGAGGGGCATTGACTGCACAGAACCCACTGCGAAGGCAACCCTGGGTGCTCAAACATCCCCCCCTGGTCCTTCCCCAGCATCCTTCCTGCAGGCAGGGAAGGGGCCGGGTTGGCTCTGGTTGCACTGGGAGGTCTGGGACAAGCCCCAACACTGTCCCTGTCCTGGTGACAAGTGCAGTTGTGGTGAGCAGCTGTGCCACACTGCTGCCGCTGCGTGGTCACCGGCTCGGTGCTCACTGGGCGAGTGGGGATGCTCACACAGTCACCACAGGCTGGGGAGCAGGGGGGGCCCTGCCACCGGGTCTGGATCGGGATTGCTGGCATCCCACCGGAGGAAGAAAGGTTTGTTGGGAGATGCACGCTTCGACCTTGCCTGTAGAGATGCTACGTAAGCCTGCTGCCCCGGGCATGGCCCACTGTCCCCCACCACATGCAGTCGCCCCCAAACTCCCCAGCACAAATGCTGCTGCCCCTCCAAGGAGAGTCCTTTTGCTCCCATGCCTTCCATCTGTTTTAAGGTCCACCAGTGACAAGGACCATTTTGCCAGCCTTCAGGTTCGTGGTATCATGCACTTTGTGACCAGACGTGTAACGTGCTCTGTGTGCCCCCCGCAGCCCCAAGCTCTCATTAGCTCGGCCCCTGCAAATGTGAGGAAGATGAAAACCAGCAGGAGCTTGGGGTGGGAGCCCAGGTCAGCTCGCACGTGTGCCACCATGCTGCAGGCAAGAAGCCGGTAAGGGCAGGTGACCGCACGGCACAGCCGACAGCTGAAAAGCTTTTAACGTCATTAACAGAGAGAGAGGTTGGTGTCAGTCACCAGGAGAAATGTTTCACTCCGGATTTGCTCCCTGGAGACCTGCTATTTCGTATGCAAAGAGGGCTGCTGAGCTCCACAACAACGCTTCAATGACTTGATAGATGACAAAAGTACCCCAGCACCAGCCATGCCCTGCCCTGCGGCTCCTTGGGGACCAGGAGAGGCCACGTGCTGGGGAAGAGCTGCACGTGGCAAAGGCCACCGCCAGCAGCTGCACATGGCAAAGGCCACCACCAAAGGGTGGGACAGGCAAGGAAACCCGTGGCAGCCACCATGGCCACCAGGCCAGATGTGGTCCCGGGTGCCAGCTGGGCAAGCACCAACCTCACCCCGCAGGGATTTAATGTCAGAGCGCCCATGGTGAGATGCTGCCACCAGCTTCTCTCCCCCTCTCCCTCTCCCTGCTTCGACACACGGTAGGAACATTTTCAAGAGCTTCTTCTCCACAGAGGCTCTGGCATTGCGTTTTATAGCTAGAGCACTAAGTCACTCGGTGCAAAACGTAAGTCTATATTTCTTTTAAGATCTCTTGAGCTCCTCAAGCAGCAGCCACTCAAGCAGTCCTCACTGGGCCACAACGAGACACTAGCTGCTCGAGCTGGTAGGAGGAGAGCAAGGCCCCTTTTATTGGTACAGGACATTCATCAGCCTCATCTCCACGTTGATGAATAACTCTATTTTACCCCGTGTCAGGCTCCAGCAAAGCAGAGGATGAACAGCTAAAGCTGCGCTAAGCCCACACACTCCATTTAGCCGGGAGATGACTCAGACGAGGCTCTTGGTGCGGGTGGAGGTGACGATGAAACACGAGGGTACGAAAGCCGGCGAGCAGGGGCTCTGCTCTCCCCACCGGCCGCCGTGCTGCAGGGCAGGAGGGTGGACCCTCCTCATCCTCTGTCCCCCTCTTCGGTTGCAGGACAGTCAAGGGGGTCCTCGGCACAGGGACAGCCCAGCCCTGGTGCTCTGCCACACAGCAGAAAAGGCCATGGATGGCATCAAGCTGTCACTTATTAAATACCTTTTATCCCAGCAGCTCTCCAGTGCCGGCTCGGACAGGAGCAGTGCAGCCCCCAGTGTTTGTGGGGCAGCCATGGTCACCCCATCCTTCCTCCTGCAGAAACCCCAGGCAAGCCCCGGTGATGCCATCCCTGCCCGGGGGACCTGGGGGATGGAACAAGGGGTTGCCCAAACCACCTCCCGATTCCAACCAAGGCTTCGGAAAAGATGGCCAAGTCAGAAAGCCAAATATATTTTTTCGCCTGCTCTCTGCCTTGAACGCCCGTTTGTGGAGCCGCGCAGGGTGCCCACCTCGCACACCCTCCGCCTGCCTCTCCCCACCGCCGGGACCGCGCGTGGCGGAGGCGGCAGCTTCGTCCACAGCCGCTTCAGGTCAGTCTCGGTTCCACAAACAAAAGCCACTTCTCATCTCCAGCTCGTTTCCTGCCAGAATTAACGGCCTGCGCTCCTCTGGGGACCCAGCCCTTGCGAAGGCGCGCTGGGAGGCAAGCAGCAAAGGAGGGAATTAAGACCTTATTTCCTCTGCCAGAGATAAGATCTTTAAACAAGCTTCTCAGCCAAGAACTTTAATTTTTTTTTTTTTTTTTTTTTACAGGTTTTTTGCAAGGGAATCTTGTTCTCCAGAATTGCACCCGCCTCCAACCCACTTAGAGCTGCCAAAGCCTGCGCTCCCCCCGGGACCAGCCTGCGAGCGGCGGAGTTGGATGAGCTGACAGGGGCATGACTTCACCTCTGCTGTCCTGCCGCCAGAGCCCGGGGCTGTCACTGTTCCCAGAGCAGCCCCCCCCATGGATCAGCCCCACAGACCAGCAGCCCCCTGCCCCAGCGTCAGGGCTGGATGAGGCCCCCCGGGGCGAGCATCCCTGCGAGCAGCAGCAACGCCTGAGCCAGCCACGCGCCGCTCCGACCTCCAACTCTGCTGGGATCTGTCTCCGGAATCGCTCCTGTTTTAACCCGAGAAGGGCCGGCATCTGTGGTCTTGCGAAAGGTGCCCGTTCCACCTCTGAAAAGACTTCTAGACATGAGTGAGGGGGCACTAAAGTGGACGTGCAGGGTTTACCTCCCCTCTTCCACAAAAGCCAAGGTTGTTCTCTTACCGTGGGCCTCAATTCCTCCTCAATGCCCCAGTACTGGCCCTGTGTTTGGGAACACAGAAAAACGTCCGGCAAGAAATAAATGCCCCAGCCTTGCTCACGCCCTGGGGGTTTGCAGCCCTCCCTCGCTTGGAGGCTGCTGTGGGAATGAAGGTTTTGGGCTGATTTATCCAGCACATTGGCACTGCAGATTGACGCGCTGGCCCTGAGAGACGGCAGGGAACGGGAGCCGTCCGGCCAGGCGATAAATCACGGGACGCGGGGTCAAGCTCTGCCCGCTGGTACTAAAGGTGCTGGTCACCACGTTCCCAGCGGGACAAACGTTCCAGCCTCAGAGCTGCTTTTGTGTCCCATGCCCTGGGAAGGGGGGTCACCCGGCTCTGCCGGATCGCCATGTCCTGACGTTAGCCCCCCTGCGCTCCCCACCAGCCGCAGCCCCGCAGGTGACAACCAGGGGACAAGGCTGCAGGCTGAGCGAGTTTCCCATTTTCCGTCTTCGCTCTCTGTCCCACATCCAAGCAAACGTGACCCCCTTGGGAAATTTTCCTGGAAAAAGGGGGCACAGGCGCTCGCTGCTCGGAGGAGCCTGCCAGCAAGGGCTGTCTCGTGGGATCTGGGACACGGCAGCCTGCCTTGAACTTCTGCTCAAGGACGTCTGTCTTGTAAAGCGCAGCGCAGCACAAGGATATCCGAACGGGCTTTTGATGAGCTTCCAGCAAGACAAATGAGCTTCTGTGACCCTGCTCCGTCTTCCTGAGCCAGATCATCGGTAAAGGAGCTCCTGCCTTAGCCCGCAGCCCGGCGGAGCTCTCACCTCTCGCGTCCCGCACACGCGCCTGGGTACTCAGATTAATGTCACCTGGGTATTCAGATTAATGTCACCGCTGGAGAGTGGAGGGACTGTCCATCTTGTCCTAGGGCTCCCCTTGGGTGCCAGGCCCTGTCCGGGCTGTCCAACCGTCAAACTCTCAGCAGCGGAGGGAAGGAGAGCTAACAGATGACGGCTCCCTTTCCCAAGGAAATCCCGAGCCCTCAGCCCCGCACACAGCAGGTCTCAGGGCTGGGCACAGACCAGGGAAGATTTTTGCCCCAAACCAGTCTCCAAACCTCCAAACTTCTTGGCAGCACCGGGTCCAGGCTGTGGGGCTCCGTCCCTGGGTGCCTTTAGTAGGTGTAATGAGCTGGAGATAATTGCTGCCTCTGGGACACAATTAACTCCTTCCTGGCCTGATCCAGCTGGGGCTTTTGCATCCCAGAAGAGCAGTTTCTCCCCCAGGTTCCTTAGAAAACTTACATCCCTCTTCCTTCCCAAAGTGAGCCTTCTGAATCACAGCCTGACGAGCAAAGCGAGTTCACTGCTGCGTGGCAATGGTTTAGATTGGGGATATATCTGGAACGCATCATTTATTTCAGGTATATGAGGCACCAGTGAAACGGGGAGGAAGCAGTGAGTAAATCAGTCACGCCCTTGTGACGATAATGGGGTTTGCAGCCGCTCGGTGCAGCCAGGTGACGGGCTGCCCTGCTCTGAAAGTCCTGATCCCGTGGGGCCAGGCAAACATGATGAGGTACGGGTACCGTCCAGGGATGCGGGGACACAGTCAGGAACCCCGGAGGAGGTGGTGACACTGCATTGGGAGACTTCTACGACAGCACTGCCAGCAACGGCCATGGGGACACAACCTCTGGCTGAAAGAGGCACAGAGCAAACAGCCCTCTGTCCTCGGGACCTTGAACCGGGCACTGCCCAAAGAGCTGCTCCAAACCCGACGCCCGCCTTCGCCCAGGAGGTCCCGTCTGGAAGCAGCAGAGGAAGAACCAGGCACAAAGTCCGTCCTCCTCCTCCTTGGGCCCCGTGGTGGGTTTCCTTTGCAGCAAATTACTGTTTCAGAAATGCAGAAGACATGAAATATGAAGACAGAAATTGCCGGCGACTTTTAATTTGGGTTCTGCCAATTTCTCTGTTCCACATATTGATTTTCCGTAAAGATGAATCCCCGCTCCCAGCTCTTTCTGACAGGCACTATCTGGGTGTTCTGCCTAACCCCGAGAGTGGAAATATATGGTTTATTAAGTGTCAGAGCTCACTAATGAGAAGAGGGAGGAAAATCAATTGTCTGCTTATATCTTGATCTCAAAGACAGGACTAACAAGGTCTTTATTTTGGTGCTGTGGGCAGGAGGACGGGGCAGAATGACAAACGTGACAGACAACGGCTGTCAGCTCTGCTACAGAGAGAGCTCAGCTGATGGGGGGTGGGGGAGGAAGTGGTACCTGGCGTTTGAGTGCTTCAAACACATTTGTATTTGTATTAATTCAAAGGGATTCATAGAGCGCTATAAAATCCTATAGCTGAATTGATCCCTGGTGCAAAGCTGCTGAAAACAGTAAAATTTCAGCTGCAGACTATAAGCAGGTTTCTGCTCATATTCCTAAAAGCAAGACAGCGGCTTGGCCAGCTTGTCTGGATAGGGCAGCCAAAGGGATTCCATTTGTCCATCCCAAACCTGAATTTGGGATGAAGGTTAGCATTTACGCCAAGGAGAAGCAAGCTCAGTGCAAAAGTCTCTGCACAACTCCGGCAATAAATTCTGTTTCAAACGCGCACCGTGCTGGGCTCATAGAAAGTGCTTCAGGTGACATCCTAACCCTGACAAAACAAGGAGCAAAGCTTGCTAAGCCCAGGACTTCGCCTTTGCTGCGTGAAAAGCTCAGCTGCTGCGCTCAGCTCAGCTCCGCAGTTCTTTCGTCTTCTACCTCCACCTTTTCCAGGTCAGTTCTGGGGGACAGGAACACCCTGAATAGCCAAGACCTCGCCAGCTCGATGGCAGAGGTGCTCTCCACTGAGAGCTGTTAATTACAAAGACACCGTCGCATCTTCAGAGATCGTGGGGTGGGAGGGCACCAAGGGAAACGGACACAAAGTGCAAGCCTTGCTTTAAACTCCTCCCAGGGCGCCTGGCACGGGCCATGGCTGGAAGAGGAGGCGAGGTCAGCTGGACCTCCACAGGAGTCTTCTTATGTCCTTAAGCCCTCAGACCACCAAGGCCGAGGGAAAAGGACACGTCCAATTCCCAGCACACACAACCCAAATGACAGGGTTGGAATCCGTGACACAAGCAGGAACATTCATTTCCTGCAGAAACTTGGTGTTATTACCGAATGCTGATCTCTGCTAGCCCTCCCCGTCAAGCAAGGCTATCAACCTGCTTTCACTCATATTTGTTACCTTGTCTTAGAGAATCACACCTGACAATTGTATAGTTAATCTCCTGGCAGCTGTGAAATGAAATGGTAAGCTCCGGCTGCCTCAAGGAGATGCATTGATTTCTTAAAATGACAGATCGTCTCCTCCCTTGATGTTCAAGCAGAAGCTCAGGGCTGACGCTTCAGATCTTGCCTATCATTCAATTAAAAAAGCTTAGCAGAGATGCACCAGCTAAGCGTACAAGACAGCATTAAGGCTAAGCCCTGACCCAAAGATTTAATCACAGGGAGTATGAAGGCACCTTCAGACGCAGGAGGCCTGTCCGGTTTGGTGATGAACACACCAGTCGCGGTACTGAGCTCGCTGTGAACAAGACGAGCCCGTCTCTTCTCCGCAATAACACAGCTGACCGGCCAGCCGGGTCCCGCAGCAACGCAGAGCAGGAGAATCCCTTCCTACCCAACAAACCAAGTTTGCTGCACTTAATGGAGCTGTTTATATCCTATTTCAACACATCCCTTTAAGAAGGATTATGTGTTTAAGTTAATGAAACTCCTGATGCTTTGTGCAACAGCCTGTCTCCCTGAGGAGAGCAGAGCACCGGAGTGTGTCCAGCCTCAAATGTAAAGACTCACCCTCAAAAAGTGAAAATACCCCTACCCCACAGCACACCATAAAGCCCAGCAGATCCCGCTAGTCCCCCAGAACCACCTGTGCTTTCCTGAGCAAATATTAACATGGGCAAAACAGCAAAAAGCAAAGCTGCAGCCTATGTGTGGGCATCCAGCCCCAGGGTCCCAGGCAGAGCAGCAGCAGGGTGCTGACGCTGACGTCCTGATGCTCTGGAACTCAGGGCAGCGTCACTCGCCATCCTCCTCCCAGAAATGCTACAAACAGTGCAGTTCGGAGCAGCCTGGACTGGGAGGACTCACCAGCCCCTCGGTAGTGTTTACCTACACCTCTCAACTCAAAACCCAGGCAGCGTGGTGGGAGAAACAGGGCACCCGAGTGCCGGCATGGCCCTTGGCCACGGCCACCTCGCAGGGTGCCACCGGCACAACCTTAAGGATTCCTGGGATGGAGCCAGCTTTTCTGCTACACCTTGACCTCAGCTAGCATTTACCATTTTCTGGCTATCCTGCCTTAGCTGCTTCATCTCTGCCTGCAGGGACCCTTGGCTCGAGGTCGTGTCCTCATAGTTTGCTGCTGAGGTCTGGGCTCTGCAGAGAACAGAGCTTTAAACCAGCCCAGAGTGAAGCGGCTCAGTCTTAGACTCCTCGGCTTTAGAGCTGGGGCTCAAAAAACACTGAGGCCGCTGCCTTTCCACGGAGCAGAGGCGAAACGTGCTGGAGGAACAGTTGTGAACATCTCGCACAGGGAAGCAGAGCTTTGTAAATCGTATTTTGGACGCCCCAATGGTCACAAACCCTGCACATGGTCCTTTCATCTGCTTAGCGCTCCCACAGCCCCATCGCAACAGCAAGGGCACGAGATGGGAGTGAAACCAAATGTGCCGGTTCAGGGGGATGCACAGAGCCCTCGGCCCTTCTCCTGCCTGCCCCACGGTGGGGTGGGAATGTGCCCAGGCACAGCCCTGGGCTGGGGGACGGAGCCTCCTCACACCTTGGAGAGCAGGACACCCAGCCCGAGGGTCACTCCGACCCCTCGCCCCGTGCCCGGCACCGGGGGTTGCGTCACATTGTGACTCCAGCAGCCAGGCATTGTGTCCTGGCGACCCCAGCCACCGCCGGTGGGGTAGCAACAGACGCCACTAACTAATCAGGCAGAGGACAACGCGGCCACGCATGTGGCCATCTCCCCCCCGGCCAGCCTGGTGTCACCGGACCCGCAGGGACCCCAGGTGCCACCTCTCCCCAGGGACAAAGTGGATTGTGACCGAGATTCACAGAGGGGAAGGTACAGATGATTTTGGGGCCTTCAGTCCCGTAGACACATGGGGGTATGTCCCCACAAACTGCCACCAAGGACAAAGAAGCATCATGGTGAAAAGTGGAGCCTTAGGGGGGGACGTCGGTGGGTGCTGGGGGCTCAGTGACACCAGCCGGGGCATGGCTGGGTGGTGGGAACCAACAGCAGGGAGAGGGAACGGCACCCGCATCCACCCAGGGATGCTGGAGCCTTGTCCCCGGTTGGTTTGTCTCTGGCTCCCTGGGCCTGGGGGGTGCCAATGGCAGGCAGGGAACTCTTGGCCTGGGGGATCCCAGGGCCACGCAGCCCCCGGCTTGGGCAACTGGACATGGACTGGTTGGAGCAGGGGCAGAAGAAGCCCCGGAGATGCTGGGAGGGCTGGAGCCCCTCTGCTGGGAGGACAGGCTGAGAGAGCTGGGGGGGGGTTCAGCCTGGAGAAGAGAAGGCTCTGGGGAGACCTTCAAGCCCCTTCCAGTCCCTAAAGGGGCTCCAGGAAAGCTGGGGAGGGACTCTGGATCGGGGGCAGGGGGGGAGAGCATAGGGCCAGGAGTAAGAGTTTTAAGCTGAAAGAGGGGAGATTTAGATGAGATATTAGGGAGAAATTCTGGCTGCCCCAGAATTTGAATCTGAATGTGGCTGCCCCATCCCTGGAGGGGTTCAAGGCCAGGCTGGACGGGGCTTGGAGCAGCCTGGTCTGGGGGGAGGTGTCCCTGCCCAGGGCAGGGGGTTGGAACTAAATGATCTTTAAGGTCCCTTCCAACCCAAACCATTCTGTGATTCTACAACTCCAGCCTCCCAGGCTGCAAACATAGCAGCGCTACTGGGAAAAAAAGCCATTTCTGGCAAGAAAAGAAAAAAAGAGATATAAAAACAGAAAGCGAAAACAAGCACAATCACAGCTCTGGCTCTGTGGGCAAACAGACTGCTGTAGAGAGCCAAATCGCTCCGACAGCGGGGTAACGTAACCTGGTGCATGCGCTGTCCCTGTTGCACTCCCTAGGGGGATGCCAGGAACCGGCACTGCTTTGGTTTGGGGTTTGGTTTTGGTTTTTTTTCTTTTAGTGGAAAGCAAAAAAGTGAAAAGGAAATACAGCTTGTTTTTTCAGTTGACAGCTCTCTTGGAAAAAAAGTGGCTGTGGATGAGTGATTTCATATAAATTGTAGTGCAGCTAGGGACCAGACATCTGAAAGGTTTACAAACACTTGAATTTCCTATGAGGAACCGTTATTAGCTCTGTTATGTCTATTTAGGGAAAATAAGGCTGAGAAAAATTGCTTTGTCAACGAGATATCACCATCTAGCTTCCATGAGACGTGTAAGAATTAAAATATCCCGGTTAGCTACTAGAAGAACTTAAATAATTATAACCAGAAAATTACATAGAATGAGGAAAGTTACCTGTTGCTAGATCGTATCATCACAGGCTGACTGGGGTCACAAAGTCTTACTTTCGGGATTCCGTATTTATTTCTTTTTCAAATCAAGCGTGTTCAGCTTGCGAAGGCCAGGTTCGCAATGTCAGGCTGGGTTCTCACTACAATATCGCCGACAGCGGGGACACGGGCATTTATTTAGGTGATCTCTGGGATACGTAAGGTGTGAGAGCTCCGGGTACTGCAGCTAAAGCAAAACAGGGAAAGACCGTCCATCGTGGCTCAGCAGGAACCACCAAGCAGGGCCTGGCTTTGTCCGTAAATGAAACAGCCAAGACTAAGACAGAGAGCAGATACGGCGGTGCCAAGGACCTCTACCCAACCACCTTCTTACCAGCAAACCCTTACCTCTCCACAGGCGCTTTACTTGCATTTCAGCACCTTGTTTACGGACAAACGGAGTCCTTTTACAAGAAAGCGAGGCCATATCATGGGCCGAGCTGATGATGTAAACGAAAACCAAAGACAGGGAAAAACAATACATCACTGAAAATGTTGCTGTTGAAGGCAGAGGTGCGAGGAAAACCGCTAACGTTCCCCTTGAAAGCTGTTGTGAGGCAGCACGCGGCGTATTGCGTGGCTCTGCCTGCTGCATAGCAGCTCGCTCCGGGGGGCAGAGGGTTAATTTGAATCACCAAGGTGATTATGTAGCTGTAGGAACTGGCTTAGAAGATGGGTCTCAAACCTCAACAGCCTGGCAGATTACAAAAAGAGAAAAATAGACATCTCCAGAGATGTAGAAGAATGGAAAGAAACTGCTTACAGGAGTACAAAAGGCATCTAATTAGAATGAAACAGAAGATAATAAGATAGGGAGACATTTTGGCAGAGTATATCAGAGAATAATTTCTGACAGTGAATCTATTAAGCAGAGGTAGAACCTCTCAAGGGGGAGTAGCAGGAGACCAGTTGGTTGGAATATATAAAAGTAAGACTCTACAAAACATTAGAAACCATACAACCAGCAAGGAGAATTCCTCTGGAACTACACCTAGCCTAACAGTTCTTTCCCATCTATAAATTTATAAGCTAAGCTTTATCAGTAAGAGAGGAGAGAAGAGTCGCAGCCATGATTAGCCATGACAGGGGGTTTGGACTAGATGACCTTTAAAGGTCCCTTTCAACCCAACAGATTCTATGATGATTCTCCCTCACAGCTGCTTTTCCTTTGCTTGTTGATGTTATTATTGCTGCTTTCTTACACAGCAACTGAGCTTTGGAATCATGGCTGAGGCTTTGAATGGATTTGAAACCAGTTCAGAGAGTGCTGCGCGTGGCAGAGAAGACAACAACGCCAGCTGGGAGCAGTACCTGGAAAGGAGAACCCTTCTTCTGCAGTTCCTGCACTCTGACCTGAGCCTCTACAACCTCCAGCACCACTGGAACAATGTCGAGCTTCTGAAGAAGTGTTACTTTTACTTGGAGATTGAGCCCAAACACATGAACGTGAGAGACCAGAATGACGTGCTGCATTGCATTGACATCTTGCAACTAATAGACCCCATCCGACTGGAGAGGGTGAAGAAAGTGGGAAAAAAACAGACTGAAATCCAGCTGTTTCTTTTAACTGAGCTGCTAGAACAGCTGAAACGGGGTCGGGAGGAGCTGAGCTGTTACGTAGAGACCTGGGACATGATAACTCTCCTCTCTAGGTGGGACTTGATTGTGCAGAGAGTGTCCCAGCTCTCCACGTCTATGAAAAATCTCCATTCCTTGCAACAGCCAGGAAAGCTCTATGTCAAGCACCGTTTGGTCTCACATGCAGGTCTTAGAGGCACCGAGCTCTCCAACATTAGGGTTTCTCTCTATACGAAGAGGCCACTGATTTTTGATCGAAAAGAATCAGTTGCACACAAGGACTGGGCCGAGCTCAAGTGGTTTACCGAAAACCAAGAGTCACACATCGAAGAATGTGAACTGCACGTTAAGTTGCTGACAAACGGGAGTCAGACAGAAGTGGGATACGGTAGGCTTCAGCAAGTCACCTCCAACACATGCATTGTCCAGAACCTGCAGCCTGGCAGCTCATACGAATTCACTATTCGAAGACCACACACTCCAACACTTGTCTTTGGAAGATGGCACGATAGCATTACACTGAAGACACAAGAATAACGCTGTTGAAGACATGGAAGCAGCCCCTAAGGCTCCAGAAGGATGAGGTTAACACACAAAAACGTTTTCCTTATTTTATCCATTTGAAAAAGCAGAATGAGAAAAATTAAAGGTTTTCAAACATTTCGCCTAAAACTGAACTTGTTTTGTTTTCAACAACAATTTTGCAAGCGCCTTCCCCACATCTTTCCAGGTTCACAGTAACCCATTCCAAATTCTTCACACAAAATAACACCTTTAGGCAGCATTCAGGACTCAACACTCACTTCCCGCTGCCAGAACTCACAGGCGGGAGCAGGCA
>VXBH01005718.1:76225-103175 GCA_013400035.1 Rynchops niger
TTTCAAAGCACCTGAGCTCTTCAAATCACTCACCCTAAGTTATCTCCATCTCTGGTTCCTCTCACCCTCTACACCCTGTGCTTAATAGGTACACACAAGCATGATTCAATGCTCACCCCCCTACAGTGCACGAAAAGATCACTGATTAAAAAATACCCCCAAAACCACCAACAAACCCCTCCCAACCAACCCCCCCAACAAACAGCGAAGGGTAATACATCCACACGACCAATCTGTAGAAAACAATCTTTTCTGCCACGTACTGCAGTTATTGCCCATTTTCTTTTTTACCATGCAGTCCCTACACAGAGTCTGGTCAAACCATCACACAAACAGGCCCTTTAGTAATAAAATTTATTATTTAAATAAATTCAAATCATTTTTACAATTATGGCTTAAATATCAAAAAAAGGAATGTTGAGGTTCATTCTTATAAATGGTAGAAGCAGGTACAAATATTTGTATCCAAAACGTCATTTGAGGTTTGCTGCAAGTCATGGACATACAAAAGATAAAAACCTGCCACATTTCAAGTTCCTTAATCTACACTTCATGACACTTAACATTTCATTTCTATTTAAAAAACCAAACGCCAACAATTTATTGCAGTAAATTGATCATCCTACACAGATCTGTCCAAATCCCCAAAACAGTCCAGTGGGCTTCTCCTTTGCCAGCTGGAGCCCAGGAGAGGTTTCCTAGTTCTGGATGTCTCTAATTTCACTGCCAGTTAGAGAAGGATGCACGGAGATGACGGCAACCGCATGGACCTGCTGCGTGCGCAGGTTCCCGGTATTCAACTTGGGCTCCAGCTCTACCTAGTGCCAAGGAAATTAAGTTACCCTGTTGGATGAGACAACATTTGTGTCCCGCAACAATGCTCTTTTGTCTGTGAGCCGGCGGAAAAGGTAGAGCCTGTGATCGGACAGATGCCCTGTGCTCCACAGAATCACAGAACTGTTGTGAAGAGACCTTTAAGATCATCATGTCCAACCGCTAACCCAACACTGCCAAGTTACCACTAAACCGTGTCCCTCAGCACTACACCTACACGTCTTTTAAGTACCTCCAGGGATGGTGACCCAACCGCTTCCCTGGGCAGCCTGTTCCAATGCTTGGTAACCCTTTCAGTGAAGAATTTTTCCTAATATCCAGGCTAAACCTCCCCTGGCACACCTTGAGGCTTTTTCCTCTTGTCCTATCGCCTGTTACTTGGGAGAAGAGACCAACACCGTGCTGCCAGTGGTTTCCTACTGGAATTACCAAAGGTTTGGTGTTTTGGTTTTTTTTTTTTATAATTATTTTAAGAATATGTGCTTGAACATAAAGTTTTTTCAAAAGTAAATTCAAAGTTCTGTGTGCAAATGAAACCAGACTACTTTGAACTTTTTCTCTCTATTCATTTCTATGATTCTCTCTATACAGGAGCACAAGGGCAAGAACACAATACTCAGCTGGCACTAACAGTCTATAAAAAGTTTCATTAATTGCACTTTCTGCTATCCCTGACTATCGCAGCTGCGGGACCAACTCTACAGGTACCTGCTCACAGCCCAATTCTAAGCACCAGGTACAAAATGCATCTTCAGAGTTTTTAAATAAAAAAAAAAAAAAAAAAATGCATATTGTCTTGCAACACAGAGGTGACCAAGCACAGCACTTCAGCCTAGGCTTTAGCCTCCAAGGAGTAGCAGCAAACATTTTTTTCCCCCTGCTGAGGGCAGAAGGAAACACTTTTTGAGGCATCTTTCTTGGTCTATACAAACACATAACCAAACCCCGTACAAGAACACCAGACTAAGCCACTACGCTTGGGTTGAGTCTCCTCGTTTGTGTTACGTGCAATGAAATAACCATCAAAAAAAGCAGGGGAGAAACTCTACACTTACGTTAGATCACGAAAATGAGACCCACTGGTTCTAAAGGGACCAAGAACGATGCTGGCACCACGCTAAAGTATTTATCCCAACAATTCTAGCGACTTTTACAATTCTCCACATCATCTCGGAGATAGATGATTGTATTTCAGTAGTCCACAAAATGATTCCCATACAAGCTTATTTCGGAATTGTAATAATATTTGCAATGGCAATATGCAAAAGCAGGCTGACGCAGAGTCTTTTAAGATCCCAGGCGGGATGACTTCAAAGAGGAACAATGAACTTTACATCCTACCAGCTTTTATCAAGCATCTTTAGAACCAGCAGGAGGTACCTCCTACAGGCTTTTGTCCCTTATGGATTCGCCAGCCGTATGCCCGTTATTATGCTTCAGTAAGACAAGAGCAAGCCTGGGGGTTCTCTAATGTACAGATCAAGCCCACCAAATGCAGAAGTGCAGGAAGGTACTTTAAAACAAGGAAGAGAAGAACCAAATTTCCCCGTAGGTTCTCGAGTCAAGTTTAACACAGTCATGAGAAGAAACACAGCATTAAGTAGGGACTTTTCCAGACACAACACTTTCTTATTGCACATTCCTCCACACCGGAAAGAGCCATGCTGCATTTGCAGTTGCAAACAGGACAAAATTCATCCTTGCCATGGCGCTGTGAAGTCACGGGGACCCCTCCCTTAGGCCAAGGAGGACTCGTGTCCCAGCACAGTATATACCTGTTGCAAAACCACCGTGTTTGCATCTTGGCTCCATCCCACGTGAACATTTCGCGACGGCCAAGCGTGTGGTCCTGGGGAGAGCTGAGGCAGGCACTTCATACATTCAGAATTGAAATGAGATAAAAGACACCCTCCCTCGAAACTATCAGGCTTCACAAAAGCAGCTGCGTGATTCAGCAGAGAGCACCGCTTCCCCCCTACCCATCTGTATCAGCCATACATAACCGGGCAAAAGCAGCCTTCTCTAGTGAATCACAGCTTCCAGTTCACAGCAGTTTGGCTACTTAAAATAATAATAATAATAATTAAAAAAAACCCAAAACATTATACACAAATATGCTGCGGTACATTTTAGCAAATTTCCATCCCCGCTCTTAAAAACTCAGGCCGTAAGGCTGTGAAACAAACTCACAGAGTTAAAAAGTTAATAAATTAGAAGCAGCTTTAAAAAAATCTGGAGTAGGAAAGGGGAGCTTTTACAGGAGGAGATTTCAGATAAGACTCAGAACAGTTTAAAATATGTTTAGAATTTCCAGCGTTCCCTGGTAGGAGCAGTCCTCGCTTTTCATTAACTTCATACTGGTGAGGACAACCTCCTTTGTACAAAGAATAAGTAAATCTATTTACAAAATCAACTTGGCCTCAGCTCTGTGATATTTACACACTTGGAGAACAGCATTTTGGCTAGACAAAGAGTGGTACATGGTTCTCTCTTTGCTTTCTTCCTTCATTTAAAAAAACCCAAAATGACGACAACAAAAAAACCCAAAACAAATTGTTTTTCTGCTTTGAGAAAAAGAGAAGCCTTAAAAATTCCCTGGCCTTGGTTTTAAAATGAGTGGTAGTACTCAGAAGCTTTGGTCCTCTATGGCAAATCGCAGCTTGCAGGCGGTCATTCCACCCTCGATGAATGGACTGAGTATTTGGTCCCCAAAATGCAGCTGCACCGGCAGATAGGATGGGGGCTCCGCTGAACATCTTACAGTTAAAAAAACAGTTTCATCAATAAAGTCACACACCCATCCATCCATTTCCAATGACTTTTGGTTTGCTAGACCTGAAAGTTCCTGTCCAAGGTTGCACTGATTAAAAAAAGATACCACCCCACGACACCAAAGCACACACTGAAGCTGAGCTGTCGCTGCGCAGGGGAAGATGCTGGCTCCGTGGGTCATTAAATAATGGAAAGATTGTGTCCTTCCCAAGGCACACGTAACGCAGTTCAGGTAGAGAGGGACGAGATCGTTGAGGTACAACCCATCCTCATCGGCGGATGGCTGAAATCTTCCTGACAAAAATCCCCTGGGCCGCAGTATAGCAGTTGTGCTGTTGGTAATGCTGAAGCAGCCTCCTCCACAGAGGGTTGCACTCCAGGAGGTACCGGTTCCCTGTTGGCACGGGGATGGGGACAGCGGGTTAGTGGCCGGGAAAGGCTTGGATGATACCATCACAGACCGGTCACGGAAAGTTCTGTCTAACATTTCTAGCCTAAAGGTGCTGGATAACTTGCAGGGACATTTCCTTTGGACACTTCCTCTGCGGAATCCCAGCTCCCTTTACAGTGCTGTCATATCTGCGAGCAGCTTCCCTACACATCACAGCCCGTCTGCGTGATTAGGAGGAAAACAAGCAGCCAAATTCTGTTAGGAGAGAGCTCTAGCATGCAAGTGATGGAAACAACGTGGTCCAAACCAGAGGGTGAGAAAAACTAATTATACATGCTGTACCAGAGCCACGCAGGATCTCTGCTTTGTGCAGACTTCCCAGATAGCCCAGTTACAAAACCACAGACAGCCTAAGGGCAGAAGAATAAAGCAAGGCCATTGGTTGTACTAGTTTGGATCTCCACCCCTTTATCCAAGCATCCCGTTCCCCTGCAGGCCTGCGCGCACTCCCAGGAGACCCACCTACAATGCAGAGTCCTTCCTGAGCTCGTGTGATGCCCACATTGACCTGGTTTGGGTCAGTAACAAACCCCAGGAACTTCTTCTGCCAGCTCTTTGTGGGCTTCTTATCAATCTCTGAGCGGGGGCAGGAGCGTACAGTCGACAGGATCACGTATCTCCACTCACTTCCTAGAAAGCAGAATTGAAAGATTTTTTTTTTAGAAGGAAGCATCTGGCCTCCCCTCCACCCCACAAGACACTCATTTCTCTACAGCGAGACCCACAAAACTGCAGCCACCGTTTGGGTTTCTCTAGCTTTGGAGGCCATGGGACCCCTGGTCGTTGCTCTCCAAAGAGCATGTGCTACAGTAGTTCTTTAACACCCCCTTCTGACATCCTCCACTTTCCTATCTTCATCAGTCTCACCCTGCCTGGGCACTCCAGAGGTTCCCAAAGGATTTATTACAATGACAAATCACCCAGAAACCTGGCCCAAGGATGCTTCCTCCATGGCTGAAATGACCCCGGTGTAGAACTTGCTCAAAGACCGTCTCTGTGAGAGGTTGCTTCCATTCTCAGGAAGACAGGAGAGCACAGAACCAACCCGCCCCGCTCCTGCCAGCCTCACCTTGACTCTTCATGATGGTGCAGACGGTCACTCCACGGATGCCCTCCTTCTGGAGGCCCTTGCTGATCTCGGACACCTGGGCGTTGTAGGGGCTCAGGATGGCGATGCTCTCCGGCCGGATGCTGCCATCTAGTGTCAGCTGCTTCGCTATCCTCACCTGGGGAGAGCAGGGTCCTGCTCACTTGGGAGCGTGGTGGCTGGAGGGAACCAGTCCTCCAGCAGCCTGTCCCCAGGGCAGCCATGGTGCCCAGCTGCCCTGCTTGCCCTGCCCTGGGTCACGCTTCCCTACAGCTGCCTCTGGCCAGGGACATCGTGGAGTGCTCCAGACCCGAGAAGACGCCAGGCAGATACTGCACCCCGCTGATCCTTGTCCTGTATCACTACCCATCATCCCGCCACGATCCCCAGAGTCACCCAACACAACACCCTCCCTTGTACATCTTCAGCAATTCCCCAGGACCCTCCTCACCGCCTGCTCCGCTTCTTCTAGGTTAGCTTTGGAGTTCTCGTTCCCTTCCTCCGTAGAAATCATGAGGCTCTGCTCCTTCCCCTCCATGTGCCCAAAGATGATGGGGCAGCAGCCATTGTCTTTGTGGTGGAAGACACTGGGTTTACGAAGAAGCTGGGGGCACGTTTTCAGCCGCATTTCATAAAACTCCTGGGATGGGAACTCGCAAATGCCTTTGTGCTGGGAGAGAAAAGGGGAGAAACTGAGGTGAACAAAAACCAAGGAACTTCTCAACCTACAGCATCTTTTTGGGCGGGCTTCACCTGCAATGCCACTGTGCTACAAGCCAGCACCGGGCGAGGGCATTGTTCATCACTCTAGGAAAGGAAAGCACTAATGGAGAATATCTGTTTCCCAGTGGCTTGAGGCAAGCCCCGATAGCAGCATTTTCTGTGATAGAGAAAAGACAATCCACTCGAGGGCCTCACCATGCGGTACTGCGTATCCAGCATCCACGCCTGATTCCGGTAGCGCTCAAAGAGAGACGTCTCCATGCCAAGACTCTTGCAAAAGTCATTGTTGACCACAGGCCGCAGCTGTTTGTGATCCCCAAGCAAAACAACCTGAAACGAAGAGTGGACACCTCAGCTATGAGGGTGGGTGGCACTGGTGAAGGCATTCAGCTCTTTGAAAAGCTATTTGCACACAGACATTTGGTGCTCCTTATTTCTGTTATGGTTACAGCAACCTCAATCAAGGAACCATGTTGGGCCTTATATAAAGATCTCGACCCAGATAATGCAGAGCCTAGTTCTCTTCTGATAGAACTCATCATGCGGTAAGTCTGCTGAGATCTGCTCCATGCTTCTTGTCACGTTAATACTTTTTACCTGTGTAGCACAATTTTTGGTGGCAGTGACACTCACCCTGTAAAGAAGCACCAAAAATCCAGCTACACCACCACTTGGTTTCTCTTGCAGAAAGGCAAGAGGAAGTTTAGAGGAGACACTATGGGTGTAACTGTTTGGAGACAAGGAGGTGAACTGATGCACGCAGCAGAGAGGTGAGCAGATGCAATAGTTCTCCACCACAGCTTTCAGGCCTACAGCAGGTCTTACGACTCTGCTTTATGCGATATGAACGGATAATACACAGCTCATACATCTAGTGAGAATACTTACGTACCACATCTACCTCTCTGTGCCTCAAGATTTTCATTATAATTAGTAAAGTTATACCTCAAAGAAAACAACTCCCTGAAGGCTGAGACACTGATGCACCATCATAGATGCCACCAAGAACAACCCTCAAACCTGGTAAAACTTGGAAGAGTAGCATGGTAAGGGTGGAAGACATGCAAAGGTCTGAGAGCCCTGAGCAACCATCCTAGAGACACATCTTTGGAAGGGACATACCTTCTCAGCATGGCAGTGGCTGACCAAGGGGATGAGGGTCTCGGGCTCCGTGGACATGGCACACTCATCGATGATTACCTGCTTGACATTGAGCTGCTCCAGGGAAGGGGCAGATGCAGCGGAGCACGTGCACAGGATGACATCGTGGCCTGCCAGTTCATGTGCACGAGCAGCCGACAAGTGATTTTTGTACCTGGTGGTTGATGCAGAAGATACCAGGTCACGCATAGGGGAAACATCTCCAGGTTCCTCATGCAGGAACCAGGCAGAAGCTACACTTTCCCAAATGACTATGGCTCCGTCTCCCTCCCCAGGATGAGCTGGTTGTCCCAGAAAAGGGCTTTGGATGGACACTGTAGGAAATGCACTTTGTCCTGAACTCAACAGGGCAGGGGCTCAGGGTGGAGGATGCAAGTGTCCCACATGCACAGTATGACTTTTTGGTCCAGAGGGACAACAGCACCAGAGCAGAAGTGATGCTGATGCTCAGCACTGTACCACTAACCCAGAGCTAATCACTTTTTATCATCATTCCAAACACACAGCTTGATTAATCCACCTTGATGCTGTCACCAAGTCCCTTGCCTTGCATAAACCAGGACAAATGCGTTGACTTTCACGCAGCCTACGAGTCTGTGTCAGCTGAGACCCAGCAAGTGTAGCCCCGACCTCTTCTCGCAGGGGAAGGAGATTGCTGCACCGCGCTCCTTCAGGCAGCGCTTCAGAGGTGGCACAAGGCCAGAGTCAGCCATCTCTCATCAGGGTCTCTTTCTACTCACTTCTTTGTTTCTTCTTCTGTTATCTGCTCTCCTTTCCTCATCCGAGCGTCAAAGTTACAGATCTCCTGCCATAAAGGGTTGGGCGGCCGCCGGATGCGATGATGCAGGATTATTTCACTGAATAAAGAGTCAATATATAAATATTTTTCCCCACACAGACCCAAGTGATCTCTTGTACAGTGAAGTATACCACATCTGTCTATGTGGAGAAACCCCATTAGCTAAAGAAGTCACAGCCAGACTGTTCCATCTTTATAGACCTCACCCTTGAGGACACAAAATACAACCACCTTTCTTTAGCAGCTGCAAGCAGGAATGAAGTCAGAGACACTTGGAGCTGTTCAAGAGAGAGATGAAAACATCTAGGGTGTTTCCTGACTAGGTGCTACATTAGAGTACACACCTTCACTTGAAAAAATTAAGTACAAAGCAGGTTAATAGTGCTGCTCCACAGTAGAGAGTGGAAACCACATTTGCTCTGGCTTGTTCGGCTTTACTGGTGCAGAAGACATTGCTCCCCAGCGCTTTCGCAGCCTGCGGGCCATGCAGTCCTACCTGAGCTCCCGCTTTGGTTTTGAATCCCGCAAGGCTTTGCGGTAGAGGTGCCGGTTGCTCCCCGGGTACGGGAATTCCATCGTTTCAATGGCCTCCCCGTAAACCCTCAGCGGTTTCAGGTTCTTCATCTTCAGCAGCATCTCTGGGGAAGGAGAAGAGGTCTGCTCAGGCAGCACCAGGCACTGGCGATGCTGAGAAAGCTGCTGGCCTGTGAGGTGCCCAGCGTTTGCCGTGCACTTGCGTCTTCTCCCCACCCTCTGGGCTCACCAACCCCACCTTCACCGGCCCTCGCCCTGCAGCGAGGGATCTTCTGCAAGGACCAGCCCCACTTTCTGCCCCTCCTGCTCACAGCCACATGTTCTCCCTCCCACCAATATAAGCCACCTCAGGGGCTTAAAACCGATAATTACCAGCAACAACATCAACAGACTTGTTGGACGGGCCACAGTACAAGATGCACTTTCTCCGCTTGGGCTTTTCTTCTTCAGCGGATGGTGTTTGCTCCTTCTCGACACTATCCTTATTCAGCTTATGGAACCAGTAGACAATGTGAGTTCCAACGACGGTTTTCCCTGTGCCTAGAAAAACAAGGAGGTTGCTGAGAACACTTTAACCATGACACCCATGCTCTAGACCAGCATCTGGAGGATCAGCCATGAAATAAAAAATATCAAAAACTGAGGGGACTGCCTTGAAGAGCTGTGAGTGATGCCAACCCACGCTACCATCTTCTGTCTCACCAAGGGTCCTCTGGAAAGCAACAGATTAGCTCTAACCTGCTTTTCATAACAAAGTAGGCCTGTACTTGTGCCGTCCCCTCCCCAGCCTTACCTGGTGGGCCTTGGATGAGCGTGAAGGGTTTTCTCAGAGCCATTAGAATCGCCTGGTTCTGACTGTGGTTAAGCTTCCTGGGGCTGCCAGGGAGATCAAAGGATTTTTGATGCAGGATTTTGGACATTGTCACTGTTACGGCAGAGAGCCAAAAAAAAAAAAAAAAAACCACCAAGTTTAAAGGTTACTGAAGACAGCACACAAGGGATTCAACAGGAGGATGCAGTAGGTACTAAGCAATCACAGCCCATTTACAAGGCCACCTAAAAGGAATCCTTGTCCTGTGCCAAGATGTTCTGCCCATGAGCCCACTTCTAGGGATTAAAACATCACCCCCTGCCACTCTCCAGACGGGCATCCCACATTACCTTCACTCTGCCAGGCTGGCAGCTCCTCTCCTCCCCTTGGCAGGGGAGCCTCCTGGTCCGGGAGCATAACCCCTATGGCACGGACCCACTGAAGCTGCCAGGGCACCTGCCCGGCCAGAAGCAAGTAGCCACAAGGTAAGAATGGTGAATATTTGCACCTACCTTTTTTAGGAGGTTCATGGCCAAGGGCAATGCTTCTAGCAAGCTCAGAGGCATACTTGAGCTTCCAAATTGCCTTTTCTTTCCGTCTGACGGAGGGAAAAATAAGAATGAATGGAATGTAGCTTAAAATAGCAAAAATTGTAACACAGCTTTGTACAACTGTCTTGTTTATTCTTTCTCCCCGCTTTGGTGTTGCATTAAATCCACAAAGAACTTCAACCAAAACAACTCTTATTCTGCTCTTTTGCATCTGGGACTATTTCTCAACTGTCTGAAGAGCTGGGCCTGCAAAGATATTGAGAGCAAGAAGCCCAGCTTCTGTCCCAACTCCATTTTATTATGGCCCACCCCATTTTATTGGATTAGCTTCCAGTTTATTTTCCTAAAATTCACAATACAAAAGGAAGCACATTCTGCCCTGAAAAAGCTACCGCAGTTGTGGGTGTGTAGCAGTCCATGCTGTGTACAAAGAAGGGCAAACCAGACATCAGCTCTGCTTTAATAAGAGCAGATCTTGCTTCACAGCAACAACAAAGGGGAATGATTGGGAAATCAGGGAGCGCTTCTGCTAAGCAAACCCTGATCCAGTGCTTCACGCTGCCTTTCACGACACATATTGCAGCAATCCCGTAACATAAGAAACAGCTGCCCAGGGAAATTTCAGCACGGCACCTTTCCCTATCTCCCCGTTCTCAAGGTCAACCAGAAGAGCAAGAGGCCATCTGGAGAACAGATCCGAGAAATGCTGCCACCCCCACCAAACATCAACAGCCCAACAGCATGGCCAAGTGAAGCTGGGCAAAGACAGGTTTTTTGGGGGGGAATCAGCCACACCAGCGAGAAAAACCCATTTGGGTGCAGCAAAGGAGTCCCGTGAGAAGCCATTGCTCTGCACAGACAGGTCAACCAGAGCACAACCACTAAGCACACTTACACGTCTGGCAGCATCTTTGGTATGAGCTCCACCGTGAACCTGGCCGAGGCCTGTGAGATTTCCATGGGGATGTTCTCCATAGACATATAGTGGATGTAAAAGTTCATGGTCTGCTGACTAGTCCTGTCTGACTTCTCATCGTTGCTGAACTCTTCAGTGACCCCGTGAGCCACCCAGGTATAGGTATCTGGATCAACCGTAAGTTTGCTTTCTGACCTGCCCTTGTTAAGAAGAGTCAGGTTCTGGAGGCTGTGGCTAAGGCAATCCTCATCGCTTTGAAGGCTCCCAAGCTTCAGCCCACCTAGGCGGATGCACAAGTAACAGTAGTTGAAGTCCACTTCAATGGAGGACTCCTCCAAAAATTTTTTGTCTAGGAGGAAACTCCCTTGCAGCTGTCCTTTGCTTGTCCTTTGCTTCGCCCAGGTTATTTTGACACCATGAAGGACAATCGAGTCATTTTCAGCCACTGCACACGAAGCAGACTCCATGGCGCTCATCGGCATCCAAACCTTGCTATACTCCGCTGGATGCTTGTACTTGTCTTTGGACGGCAGGGTGGCGTAGGCAGAGAAGCAATCAATAGGCTTTTCCATGTGCTGCAGGCAGACGTCGAAACCCGGCGTCACGCACCACAGCTGCACAAAGGGCACCAGGAAGCCCCGGCAGACATCCGTGGTGAGCTGGAACTGCAGCGCGTCGCCGGCACTCAGCTCCAGGAAGAGCTCCGTGTAGTGCGAGCACTGGCTCTTCCTTACCCAGCCCACGTGCCGCTGGTACAGGCCCTTGCTATTCTGAAGGAGGGAGGCCGCGTTCTCAAACTCTTCCCTCCTGATGGCTGCCAGCACCTCTTGCCAAGTCTGTGTGCCAAAGAAGGTGACGCTGAGGTCGCGGAGAGGTCCTTCCCGCAGGCTGTGCTCCTTTGTCATCTCCACAAAGTACACCCTCCTCTTCCACAGCAGCCTGATGCTGCTCTGCTCCTGGATGAACACGGGCTGCTCTATCAGCTGAAGAGACCTGTAGTTAATTATCTGGGGATCTGGAAGACTCTCTTTGTTCAGTGGAAACAGGACTTTAAAATACTTTTGCATCCCTTCGATATCCACTACGAAGGCGATCTTCTGCAGGACTTGGCCCTTGAGCTGGGTGGCCATCTGCAGGCAACGGGCTCTCTTCTCGTACATCACTGCCTGGGAATTCTTCCTGTTGAAGTCATGACAGAGAAACTCAATGTCATCTAAAGAATAGACAATGGGCTTCTTGCGGAGCACGGAATGAAGGTGCCGCTGGACCACGACATCCATGTACCGGCGGATGGGAGAGGAAGCCCAGGTGTATGAGTCAACGTGCAGGGAGTAATGGCCCGCTTTCGACTGGACAGTGGAGTTGGAGCGACTGAAATAGGAGCGGCTGAGCAGTCTCCTGAACTCCAGGGCCACAGGGGCCAGCTTTGGGTGGATGTCATCAGTAACAATAAGGTCTAGCATCTTGTGGAAGTCGCGGGCATTAGCGGCTGACTGCAGGTGCTCCCAGATGGGGGCCAGGACACTGAACACCACATTGTTAGAGGAGTCTTGGTCAGAAGGCACCTCTCCCAGGTGGTGCGAGAGATGGATGGACAAAGGAAGGATGTGTCTGTACTTGTTTTTCATGAGTGATAATTGTTGAAGGCTTGGCTCACACTGGCATCGGAGAGGAGTGACGTTTCTGGTCCCCTCCTGGTTGGTGAGGAACTCAGCCACAAAACTGTTGAACATGATCATTAACTCCTCTATCATCTGATGGGACCCCCTGTTACCCGGGGAGCTTTCCTCGTCCATCCGATCGTAGAAACAGTCCTCCTGCAGCCGAAACTTCCGATGGATCCTGGAGAAGTGATAAGCCACAGCTATGCAATCCTCCACGGTATTGAAACAAAGGGCTCCTGCCGCTTCCCTGTAGTGGTCCTTAATGCAAAGCTCTGCCTCTTCATAGGACAGCTGCCGGTCCGAGCGGATCACAGAGATGGTGAAGACTCCCTTTAACATCTCATCAGTCCTCTTTTCTATAGTGACAAACAAGGAGATCACCTGGCGATCTTTCTGTGGCAGAAGGCTGCAGACATCTTGGCTGATGTGGGGTGGGAACATGCACAGAGGCTCCTGGTTAGGAGCGTAGTAGGTGACGCCCCGCTTCTTTGCTTCCAGGTCCAAAGCGCTGCCTTTGGGAATGATGCCAGCCACGTCTGCAATGTGGATCCCAATCTCATATTGATGCCCAAGATCCCTAACGCTGATAGCGTCGTCCAAATCCCTGGCACCTTGAGGGTCAACAGTGAAGGTCAGGTAACTCCGACAGTCCTTCAGATTTTCCTTGGTGAGGTTTAGTTTGCTGCTGGAAGTGTATTTGGCTGATTCCTTGGTGACAGCAGCTGGGTATTTCTTCTCCAAACCATATTCCAAATCGAGGATCTTTAAGCCCTCTTCCAAAGTCAATGCTGCATGCAGAATCTCCGTTATTATCCCCAAAGGGTAGTAAAACCCTTCCCGCCAGGAGATAACCTGGACACAGAACAACTGGCATCTTCTCGTCTCCTGGCTGATCTTCTCGCAGCTGACCACTCTGTACTTCCCATTGACAAGCCTGCGGATAGGAATGATGTTCGGTTTCTCTTTCAGCCCTGGGACAAATATTTTGGTGACAGTGCGATCGATGGGTATCATCACCCGGGGATCAAATTCATCCATCATGCAGATGAAGGTCCGTTCTCTCTCGGCACGCTTTAAGATGCCCACCACCTTCCCCTGAGGGCGGTGGCTGCTGCTGTCAGCCGTGCTGTTCTGCAGGATTTCCACAAGCACCTCGTCCCCAGTGAAGGCTGTCCCACAGTGAACTCTGCCTTTGATCTGAATGGTCATTGCAGGGGAGTCGTTGAGGGTGAAGGCAGAAGCTCTGTCAAACCCTTCTTTGATCAGCTCACATCTCTTGTACATTTTGGGGTGCATGTGCAGATACTCCTGCATCATCTGAGAAGAGAAGCTGACATATTCCTGCCTGTCTTTACACAGGTTTGAAGCCTCAGTCTTCACATTTAGCAGTCCTTCATCGGACACCGTCACCAGCACATTCTTGCTCTCATCTAAGAGCTCCTGCAGGATGGGATCATCAGGATTCATGCTCTCAGCCTCAGAGCTCCATGAATCTGTATCGCTGTCCTCCTCGTCCCTCTCTGGGCTCCTCCTGCTCCAGCTCTCCTTGTCGCACGCAGCCTGTTTGATCTGGGCCATCGTCAGGTTCTCCGGGAAGATGCTCCCTTTCTCGATGCACTGCTGGATGAAGCGCTTCCATACCTTGCTGCACTGGCCGTGGGAGCACAAGGCCACCGCATCCCCCACCGCAATAACCAGCGACTGAGCCCGGGTCATGATGGTGTTGAGCACTCTGGCTTCGTTGAAGAACTCGAGGTGGTGGGAGGCTGAAACGCGCAGGCTCTCGCTGGTGTGGACTGTGCTGATGATGATGACCCGGAACTCCCGCCCTGCACCGGAGGGGACAAGGGAGAAGTCACTCACGGGAACCCAATGGGGAAGAGCCTGTCTGGCTGACACCCGGCGCTCTGCCCGTCTACACTGTGTTACGTGGCCATGGGCTGATGTAACCTCGCTCAGCTGAGTCACAGGAGTCGTGAATAACGCAGCTCTTGGGGATCGCGAGGGCCTCCAGGTATGAACCAGGATGGACAGACACCACGAGGCCACCACCACCACCCACGCACCAAGGAGCGTGGAAACAGGAGAAAGGCAGGGCACCGGACCAGTGCAGCCACGAGCACCCATGGAGCAGCCCCCACCAGCCACTCCTCACAAACACAGATAGTTTTCCGTGAATCCTAAACTCCTCGGGGAACTGAGGGGTCTCGCAGGAACAAGAGTGGTGACTGTTCTCAAGGAAGAATCCCTCTCCCCTCAAGGACAGCCCTGCTGATCGCACGACAAATAACAAACAGCGAGAGGCACCCTGGTGATTTCAGAGCTGGGAAAAGACTGCAAAGAAAGGGTGTGGAGATCAGAAACACACCCCAGGGGGCAGTTATTCTCACCACGAGGAGTCCCAGCTGCACAATAAAAAAAAATAATAATAATAAAAACATGGATGAGTCATAAACTAAGTCCTTGAGGATAAAACCAGCCCTATCCCCCTCTCGTCATTCAGAGCAGCAGACTCCTCCTTTAGTGAGCTGTTCTGTGATTTATTTTTTTTTTGCTGTGACTGGTAACCTCAGGCCATCCTGGTTTCAATTCCCTTCTATTACTAGCCTCCCCCACTGGTACTTGGGGCTTTCACATGATTCACACATGCTCAAGTCCCTGGGATCGCACTTACAGGGTTTTCACCCTCCTACAAAGCAACGTCCGTATATTCGAAACGAGTTGACAGGTGGGGGCAGATTTAATTCAGTGTGAAATCTTATTCACTGAGGAAAGGACCAAAAAAAAAAATCAAAGAATTACCAAGCAGAAGGGGATGGAAATCAGCCAAAAGATTTCCAGGCACTCCCTCCCATACAGAGCCAGGTGGGCTGTGGCCACTCACTGCAGTGGTGGCAGAGCCACGGGGAAGGGCAGGGGACCTCTGCCTAACAGCACCACGTGCACCCTCCCGGAGAGGTGTTTTGCCATGAGATCAGCCAGTATTTTGCATTTTAGCAAGGAGGACAACGTTAAAATGCTGGAAAGTCCTCTGTTAACAACCCAATATCTCTTCCCCCTGCCCGCTGTGCAGTGGCTGTAGCTGCTATAGGCTCTCTTGTCCACCAACATCACTGCAAAAGTTCTCCCTAGCACACAAAAGACCTCAAAATGCACCTAGGAATGATCTGCTGTTACAGAAAACACAAACCTGGCAAGTTTTCATAGTTTTCTACCACCACATCTTGCAGCTGCTTTTTCCTCAGCTCTTGTCTTGTTGCAGAAACCTGGTAAGAAGGAAAGAGGCACAACTGAGGAAGTGGTTGAGTCGCCGTCCCTGGAGGTATTTAAAAGACGTGTAGATGTAGCGATGAGGGACATGGTTTAGTGGTAAACTGGCAGCGCTAGGTTAACAGTTGGACTTAATGACCTTAAAGGTCTCTTCCAACCAAAATGATTCTATGATTCAGCTCAAAAACGCCCCCCCCACCCAACACCAAAGTCGCTCACCCTTCTCGGCTGCAGGTTCCCCAAGAAAGTTTCTCGATAGCAGCCACACGTCCTGGGCTGACTTCAGCCAGTGCTCCCAGTCTGCCCTACAGTTAACCTGCCTAGAGGATGCTGAAAGAAATCTTCAACTAAATCATCCCACCATGAGGCATTTCTGCTCCGACCACCCAGGACATACTACCCAAATGGAGGGCGCCTCAAAAAACCACTGGTGGCATGCAAGACCACAGATTCCCTATTTTTACTAGCACTAGAGACAGGTTTATCATGAAGAGAGTCCAGCATTTATTAGGGAGTGTTTAGAGAATGGTCAGCAGTGCCTGCATAGACTCTTCAGGTGGGGAACACGTGGTTCTCCTACATACCTGCATCCCATGGGAGACCACACAGATCCTCTTCAGATCTCGGCCACCCCACTCATCCGGCCACCTCTGATATATCTCCTTCACTTTCTCGATCACTTGTATTATCTCGGAGGTGTTGTGCCAAGAAATCATGGACATATCCCTTTCAGCCACGCCAGACACGTGGCAGAACACAAGCGGGTAGATTTCAGGATGGGGTGGGATGTTCCCACTGGCTTGGATAGCATTGCCTTTGCCGACGTAGAAGTGCTTGGAGACAAACTCAATTATGCCTGCAGTGGAACGATAATTCTCATTGAAGATGATCCTGCTCTTTGTGGCCACTTCGTGCCTCTCTTTCTGGTAAAACTGAAAGAGTCGGTTTAACAGGGTGTGATCAGCAGATTGTCCATCCCCAACAGAGAACAGCTTTGGGGTTATCTGCATGTGGTCCCCAGCGAGGATAATCCGGGTCTGAAAAGTGGCGTAGGAGAGCGGAACCAAAGCCTCACACTCCAGCATCTGAGCAGCCTCGTCGATCATGATGTGGGTGAAGTAGCCTGGGGCAACCTTCAAGTTTTTGGATAACATGGAGGTGGTAATAATGATGCGGTGCCTGTCGATCTCCGCCTGCGTGGGGTGGCGGAAGGAGCGCTGGTCTGGCGAGAGGCAGCAGTACATCTGAGTGATGGGGTCCGTCAGGTTGATGGGACGGTCAGTGGATATAATCCTCAGGGGAACAGCCCACGGATGCCCATTGGTCACGTAGTTATGGAAATACTCCCGGATGTAGATGTCAGCAGCACTGGAGGGGAACAAAAGGGGAAATCATCAAGGAACTGTAAGTGCTGTTCCCAAATGCTGTGACCATCATCCCCACACGCTATCTGATCGTTCACCAGCATGTTCCCAAACTCTCCCCCAGCCTTGGCTGACAACGCGCTCATCACAGGAGACATTCACATATGCACAAAGAAACTGGTGTTTACACAGCCACCAACTCCAAGCCTATTTTGAGAGTAAGGTTTAAAATCGGAGCTGATACTCGAGGCGAGGGCATTTCTTGATGCTCATATGGAAAAACGCAATGTGCCCAAGAAGATTCTGTGTCCCACAGACCCCTCCTCTGACAGCTAACCATCCCCAGCCCGGGCAGGTGACAAGATCCGCAGAAGAAGCTTCAGTGCAAGCAGCCAGCCTGAAACAGGCTAAGATTAGCAGTCACCCATCTATTATACATTAAAAACTAAGGCAGTAACAGCCTGCAGGAACGGATGTGGACACTCTTTTCGGCATAACTGCTCTAATTTTAACAGTCTTGGCCTGGTTTCTCTGAAGGCAGATTCAGTGTCAGTCAGACCAGATCGGCATTTACTCTTTCCCAAACCCTCCCCGGAAAAGTAAAAAAATCGGCATGTGCACAGAGCACAATTATCTTCAAGGGCAAGTAGAGCACAGCATTATCCCAGCAAGGTCAGGCAACAGCTTTCTACTTCTTCCAGTACACCGTAAAGGCTAGAAAGAACTAACTGTCTCTCCCAACTCCATCCCCCTTTTATAATGAGGAGGGAATATGCTGCCTTTTCCACAAAGACTTCCACCCATGCCAGACTTTTTCCTAGCAGGGAGTGCTAGAGGAGTTTAAGACATTGTCCTGGTTTCAGCCGACAGACATATTAAATAAAAATGAATTTATTTAAGCAGGTAATTGAAATGCACAATGAGAAAAGGGCAGCTCAGCTCCGTCTCATACACACCGGCTCACTTCTCATCCCACCAGGTGAGCAATGGATGAGCTTGCTTGGACCCAGCCCACAGCTCTGGTTCCCTCTTCCCTCACCCCCTTCTAACCTGTTGGTGTGAGTGCAAATCAGCACCCGCGTGTTGGGCTGCCTGAGGATCTCCATGGTGGCCATGGCCAAGGTGAACGTCTTCCCCGTGCCAAAAGGCCCGTAGATGAGCAGAGGTGGGACCTGCCGGCTGGTGGTTGCCTGGCCCGTGATGAAGGAGATGGCTAGTTTCTGCTTGCTATTCCCTTTCTGTGGTGACCCAACAGAGTAGGGGACAGAGCAACTGGCGACATCTGGTAGGACCAGCTTCTCATCCAACAGGCGGTCCACAGCCTGGTGCCACTGCCGGAACAGCAGCTGGTCAATTTGGAACTGGATCTCCACCTTGTGGGAGGTGTTTGGCTTGAAATTCAGCTCTGAGCAGCACCTCTTTGGTATCTGTAGCCAGATGGTCTTCTCCGTGATGGCTTTATGCTCCACAGTAACCTCGTAAACCCGATTGTCTACAGGTGGGTCAAGTGCCAGGAAAGCAGTGGGCACAGACCTGCTCAGCAGATACCCCTCGTCTGTGTCTGGCGAGAGGTTGTAAGGGGTAGGCACTTCAGCAAACAGCTCACCAGAGAGGGCAAACTTCATCCCCATGGAGAGGCTTTGCAGCGTGGGGGTCAGCGAGATGAAGACCCGCAGGTTGAGCCTGAAAGGAGGAAACACCCGAATGAAGAGCAGAGAACGGGCCCATCAGATCAGCAGCAACCGCCCCCCTACCTGCTGCAGAGGGGGATTGCCGCCTACACCCAGAGAGGGCCTGCCAGCCTCTCACCCAGGGCAGAAACTGTGCTCCTAGCTAATCCACGGCTGCAGGACAAGACCCAGCCCTTCCCCTCCTATCACTACCCAGCAAGCCATCGCTCTTGGCAGATTTCCATTTTTCTGGGAAGGCACCCCAGGACCCAACCCAGAAGGGACAGGGACACCAGCAGCAGCATGGCCCCAAGGGTAAGAATGGACCCATGGTCTGCAGCGAGGAGAAACCCCTCTGGATCCACAGCTGGCACTTACTTGGCAATCAGAGCTTGCTCGGCTTCTTCCTCGCGGAAGAGGAAGCTGTGCATCCTCTCGCGATAGTTGAGACGGGTGATGGGAACAGTTGCACCAGCCTCACGTTGGTAGTCCAGGGCGAGAGCAGGAGGTTTGTACTTGGCCAGCAGATCCACGTCTTCACCAGTCCTTGGCACACTGGGAACGATGATCCGGTTACCTCTATCCCATCGCACAAAGTTGACGGGGCGGCTGCTCTCCCTGTTGCTGGGGACGTGCTGGGGGGTGTCCCGCCGGCCCACCTTCACCTTGATCTTCTGCATGAGGACGGGGCGTCTGCCGAAGTCGAATACCACCCACTGCTCGAAGACGCCCAGCGTGCAGCACTCCATGCAGACCTCCACCAGCGCGGTGGGGGGGGAGGAAGGCAGGGTGGCCACGTGCTCCCCCCGAAGGTAGTGGAGGCCCTGGGAAAGCCCATTCCCCGAGAGGCAGAAGCTGACTCCAGGTTCCCGCTTCAGTAGCGCCACGTGCTGCAGAGGCATCTGCCGGTTGAGGAGAAGACAGGGACACGGTGAAGGCAGCCCACAGGAAGAGTCCAGCAGCTGATGTCCTCCCAGCAGCGTTTCCTACTGAAAGCTGCTGCAGGAACCAAATACCATGCCAGCCCTACAGCGCACTTGTAATTCTCCTTAAAGGAGCTTATTCCTCATGCAACCCCACAGCAATTATTTTAAGGTCTTAAAAAAACCCTCAGGTTTCAATTTTGTAGCATTTGAGCCAGTCTGCTGTAAATGGGAAATCTCCTACGCCGGACAGCCTCTTGCCCCCAACACCCACGGAATCCTGGGCAGGAAAGCAGCTGAATCTTGTTATTTGTGATGATACGTGGGAGGTGCTGAGGGCAGCCGGGTTGGCCCCAGCCCCACCGCACAAGACGAGACAGGAGACATGGTGGCTGCACCCTTCACACATGGCCCCAGCTCAGACATCACCTGAGCCTGAGCTGCTCCCAAATACCCAACACGCGTCCTCATTTGGACATTCCAAAATCCCTATCCTTTTGCTCCTTCCGGAAATAATCATTAAAAAAACCAACCAAACAAAAAACCCCAAAGGACAAGGAACGCACGCAGCGGCAGGCACTGCCAGCGGCTCGCAGCCTCCCGCTGCACCGACTGGGGCTCACCTGGGAGTGGACCTTGAATTTCCAGCGGTATTTCACCTTCCTGTCCTCCAACTGCACGTGCAGGGGCTGCTCACACACAACTCTGACGCCCTCGACTTGCTCGGCCATCTGTGGGGCAGACACGAGAGGAACGGGACTGCAGGCAACATCCCACGCACGCGCTCTTCATCCTTTGCCTTTACACTGCATCCTCCCAAGAGGGGACCATCAGCAAGTCCTCATGCTCAGTCCTCACCCACCACTGCACAGCGTCCCCACGCAGCAGCCTGGGGAAGGACCCACGGCACAGCATGTGGTTGGGAACCCCAATCAGGCTCTCGGGTTGCTGCCTCAAAACGGGTGAAGGAAGGGGGACACAACATCCCTTTCTGCATCACCATTAGAAAGGTGAGCGGTACCCTCTGTTCCCAAGCTCTTACAAAGAGGCTTCTCATGATGCACTGGGCTCCGGTGGACAAACACGCTCCCACCCCGCTGCCCATGACTTACAATCAACACCTCGTTGGAGCACGTCCGATACTCAGCGATGAGCCGGTCCTGGTAGGACAAAAGCCCTTCTTTCAGTGCTTGCTTCTTTTTCTTCATGGCAACCTTCACCCTCTGGATCCACTCCTGCAGCTCCTCGGTGGAATGAGCCTTGGTGCAGCTGTTCCCCATCTCGCACACCTCCGGTCTGTCGGGAGAGAGGTGTCCCATGGTGGTGTGGCGGGGTCCACAGGGCGCTGGTGGCTTCCCCTGCCCTCTTCCCCGCCGCACCGGGGGGATGCCTTACCTGCTACACAGCGAGAACTTGGTCACCCCAAGCGGTGGTGCGCGGTGGACCCACTGGACAGAGGTGTCGGCCGAGAGCATCTGCACGTGCTCGACGGAGGAGCAGTGGCTCTCGAAGCTCTCCTGCGAGCTGAAGGTCACCAGGCAGAGCCGGCAGTAGAAGTGCACGGGTGCAGGCGCCGCCGGCTCGCCGTTGGTGATGCAGGTCCCCGTGGCCGGCAGCAGGTCGGAGCGAACCAAGCCGCGCTCCCTCTCGGCCTCCCAGATGGCCATCTCCACGTCGCTGTGGGCGAACTGGCAGCGCTGCGGGCTGTGCTTACAGGGCTGGCCCCTGGAAACGAACCGGCAGTAGCTGAGGGTCGGCATGAACTCGGGGCAGGGCCGGATGGCGGTGTACTGCTCCTTCCTCCGGTTGTCTGACACCACGTGCACCAGGAGGGGGTCCCAGCTCCGGTGGGACTTGCAGAGCCGCCCCTGCCCGCCCGCCGAGATGCGCTGGGGGCAGCCAAAGAAGCAACGCTTGCAGATCTCCTGGAAGTGCCCCCCGAATTCGCTGGCGATCTCGCCGGCGGCGCTGGCCGTGGAGTTGGGGGGGGCAGCGGCGGCGGCAGCGGGGCGACCCCCCAGCTGCGCCTGCAGCACCGCCACCTTCAGCCAGCGCCGCTCCAGCTGCTGCTCCCTCTCGAAGTTCCAGACCATGGCCTCCTCCGGGCTCCAGGCGAAGGTGCACTGGCTCTTGTGCTTGCTGCAGCCCAGCCCCACCACGTAGTACCTGCAGACGGCGTAGCGGGCTGGGTTGGGGAAGCCCGGCCGCCTGGACACCTTCCTCCAGGCCGTGCTCCAGCGGCTGCGGCAGCGGGCCAGGAGGATCTCATACATGCATTTGTGCTCCACCTCCCGCAGCTGGTAGGTGATCTCGTTCTCCTTCACGCTGCACTTGGAGCAGACCAGGCGCAGCTCCAGCTGCTGCTGGAGGTTGCCCAGCGGCACCGCCGGGCCGTTCGCCGTTGGCATCCTCGGCAATGGCTTGAGTGGAGCAAAATGAACGGCGGGAAGTTCCTACAAAACGATGCCCGGGGTAGGAGGCGCCATGGAGCAGCTGTGTGTCCTAGCTCCCTACGTACCTGCCAGCCATTGGTGTGAGTTCACAAAGCCTGACAAAGAAATGAGGAACAAGCGACTTAGCAGGAAACATCAGCTGGAGCCTGGCTGGGCGCGCGCTGAGGCACCGGCACAGCCTGGCCCCACTCACCAGCAAGCGGCCAGGAGCCTCACCCAGCATCCGAACCCACCAGACACCCTCGCCCACAGCACCCAAACCCACCAGACACCCTCACCCACGGTACTCAAGCGCCTGGGGTCTGCTCCCACCCGCTCACCCACCAGCCCGGGTCCCAGGGAACTGTGTCCCACAGGGACCAGGGTGCCAAGCAGCCAGGGCTCCTGGCAGGGCTCATCTTGGTCCCCGGCGTGCCACAGCCTGCAGACCGCCAGCATTTGCCACCCCACGCAGGAGAGCCGGCTGCAGCGTTGGCTGCCCTGGAGGGCCCAGCACGGTCCCCACAGCGGCCACCGACCTCCTCCCGGACCGTGGCCGGACGATTTGACTTCCTCTTCCCGCTGTCAGCGCCTCCCCCGCCTCGCTCCACTCCTGCCAACTTTCTCTTTCTTTTTCCTGCTCTCTCCTTGGGTTCTGGCCGGGCAGCCCCACGGCTGCCCCACGCCGAGTGGAAGAAATCCAGCTCCAACCCCCCCAGCCCATCTCCCCCTGTGGCACAAAAAAGGAGTTGGAATTTATTAATAAGCAACCACCCTCTTTGCTCCTCAGATACAGCACCCGAGGCTGGGAGATGGGCATGCTGGAACAAGGACCTGCCGGCATCTCCTCCGGCCGACAGCTCGGAAAACATCCGGCTGGGAGAGCTCCGCGGTGAGGAAGGTGATTCACGGCTCCCTGCCCTCCCCGGCCACCGGCTCCGGCATTTGCCAGCAGTTTCCTGGGTAACCAGAGGCCAGGAGCATCCCTGGGAATGATGCTGCAGGGTTTCCTGGCTGGCCCATGCGGCTCGGGGTGAAGGGAGCTTGATGGGCAGCACCTGCTGCCAGGCAAAACCACCAGCCTCGTGCCGAGCATCCGCCTTGGGCTCCTGACCCGCGGTCACGAAGGCCCAGCCCTCTAGAGATACAGGGAAGAGCGGTATTTACAGCTGCGGTCTGGCAGAAAATAGAGCTGGGAGGCAAACTTTGTGCTGCTTATGCAGAAATACTTTTTAATTAAGACACCTTTCCCCACCTCTGGGATAAAGGGGGTGCTGGGGGAGGCGGGCAGGGAGGTGCTGAAGCTGCTGCTCCACTTGAAGCTCCAGGCAGCAAACACCGAGCCGGGACTGCAGGGGGGGAAGCGGCTGCAGCATCGCCCGCCCTCCCAGCTCACCGTTAGCGAGCTGCTTGCACCCCATCCCCGTACCACAGCACCCACCCGCTACCGAGCTAGGAAGAAATCACCTAATCCTACTCCTCTGCCACGCATCAGGTTGGACACGCGCTCGGTGGATAAACACCAGCCCTGTTTATCTCTCAAGGTCTGGCAGCGAGCCTGGCGCTGGGCAGTTTCTGTTTCGGTAAGCTGCGAGACTCCGCTGGCTCTTCCTCCACCACGATTCGGGTCACTGTGCCACACTATCACCGAGAGCTAAATCACCTCACTGAGGGCTAAATCAGCCCAACTCATCTCTCTACCTTTATTTCCAAACTTTTACTTGCAGCACTCCCGTGCCCAAAGCCCCAGCAGAGCTGCTGGATGTGAACGCAGGAAGAGCATAAGGAAGAGCATCCCCGACCCGGAGCAGGGCTGGAACCGTCAGAGAGCCAGTGTATCCCTATCCTCTGACTGTAACATGGTCACGGTCATCAGAAGAAAACTGCGTCTGCAGCGCAGACACTACGCAGGGGTCAAGAACTCTTTTCTTTGCTCCGATTCTACCACAANGGGGCCGGTTTTGGTGCTGCCTGATGCAGAAAGAATGCTTTGCACTGAAATGAAATAACTTGGGAAACAATAAGAATATAGAAGAGCACCTATAAACAATAGCAAGGCAAGAGAGGGAGTGGGATGCTGTGTCTCCTGCCCAAGGGCACCAAGTGATGCTCCACTGATGCCCAGCGAGACAATGTAGGCAACGCAGCGCTGGCATGGGGCTGTGGATCCTGCACCCGGCAGGGGAGCTCCTCCCGCCGAACCCCCACAGGGTTTTTAACACCTGCAAAACTCCCGGCAGCTGGGAATGGAGGCAGTGGTTTGGGGAGACACGCTCTGGCCCCAGCTCGGCTCCACGGGACCCTGTGCCAGGCTGCAGGAGGGGAAACCCCTGCACCTTCGGGGGGAGCAAATATCCCTCCTGCGCCAGCCTGGGGAGACTTGTTTGTCCTTGTACAAAGCGCGATGCTAAGAGGGAACGTTCCCGCTCGGCTTCCCCCGGAGGTCAGGAACAGACTGGAGCTAAGGCGGACCCCAGGGCAGAGGCACGGAGGGGCCGGTGGGGAAGAACCGCAGCCAGCAGGAATGCCTGGAGAGGGACCTGAGGTCACGCTTGGCCTCCAAGAGCCTGTCAGCCCCTTTGAAGCTGGCGGCGGTGAGCAGGGCGCTCCCGGCAGAACAGGGGCTTGTTTTGGGGCTAACATCTGCAGCTTTGGGAACGCTTCGGTTTCTCTCTGATAGCAGCTTCACCTTCCTTCCTCTGGAATTATCCTCCTTCGGATGAGCCGTCCTGGGAAAGGCACTCACATTCAGGCTTTGTGCAACATGCGTGCAACGCTGTCACTGGTGAAATCTCCAAAATACCTCAGTAAAACACATGAGAGAGGGTGAAATCTGATCGCTGGAAGCTGGCTCCATGGAGCAGGAGCCGAGTTCCCTCGTCCTGGCATATCCACAGCCACAGAGCCCAGAGGAGACGTGGTCCTGCAGCAGCAACGACACTGACCTGCTCGGTTAAATGCATTAAAAACTACACATAAAGACCATACAGGACAGCTGGGCTGTTACTGGTGTTCATGCCTAGACAGGGCATCCCAGTCTGAAAAAGCTAAGAGGGAATATTCCACCTTTAACAGGTCAATTCCCTTGCTGTTTGTTTTTTTAAGAAAGCCTTTGATTTTGAGCAAGCTGCCAGAACATGCTCTGGGTCTGGAGGTGGGAGGGAAGAGGAAGGGGAAGTGCAAACCCCCCTTAAAGTCTCCGCTCAGCACCAGCACCGACGCCAAATTAAAACCTTTTTCTTTCTCCAAACAACTTATACCAGAGAAGAAAGAAAAGGAAAAGGCTCCGGGAGCTTTTGCAATCCAAGCCTGGGAGGAGGAAAGATGCAGGGCACGAGGAAGCTTGGGAAGGTCCACATAAGCTAACTGTGTTAGTGATAATAAAACTCTGATGTCAACAGGGCAAAATCCAAGTGCTCCGAGGCACATGGGAGCTCAGCAAGAGCAATATTTACCAGCAAGCCACAGACCACGATTTGCAAGCTGAATTTTGTACATTTTAAGAAAAACAACCTTTTTCCAGTGGTCCTGAAAAGCCCAGCCTGGGGTTTAAAGCCACTTGCGTCCTGCTGACGGGTGAAACAAGTCACTCTGGCAGGCGGAAAGGCTGGTTTATTGTACACCCAGCTCCGCACCCGCTCACAGCCCCATCAGGGCGAGTATTTTCCTCTCTCACAATAGTGACACACGCACCGGCTGCCCGGCACTGCTCTAGCCTCGCTCCAAACCAAACCAAACCGAACCAAACCACACCACCACCTCGCTAACAGCACTTCCTCCGCGCTCAGGAAGACGCTTCGGGTCAGGGCTGGGCCATGCTACATTCGAGCATCGTCCCCTGGCAGGCGCCTTGCAGGGCTGCGCTGACGCCAGGGATAATCACATTTCCCTGGAAATGGCAAGTCGGAGCACGGCCGTGGCAGAAACACTCATTGCGGCTCTGCGGCCGAGTCCTGCCGCTCCGTACCTCTCTGCCATCACCAAGAGGAGGGTGGCTTTTTTGTCAGGTCTTGCCTCGATTAATTATTGACAGGAGATTAGGTGAAATGCTACGCTGGAGTGAGCCAAGTGCCCCTCGATCAGAGCAAGTGACATAGGTCAGGGTGCTGGGACAGCTGTCTGCGGGGATGGGGACAGGCCAAAGGCACAGCCAGGGGACCGCGCGTCTCAGGGGACCGCAGCCCTGCACCCTGGTTGTCAGTCCCGGCCAAGCACCGGACCCGGGCACCCGCTGAGTTCTTCCTCTTGTCTGTGAGCACTCAGAGCAGTGGTACAAGACCAGCACAGCATCCCCTGGCACCCCGCGAGCGACCAGCATGGCTGGGCTGGACAGAAGGGTTTGGCACCAGTAGAAGAGGAGCTGCCCCGCGGATGCTGCCCCGTGCCACCCCATCGCCTGCAGTTATCCTGGCTGCACCGAAGCCACGGCCCCTCCGGTGTTTCCCTCCTGGGCAAAACCAACCTCAGAAGTTCTTGGGGCCCCTCCTTTCCCCAGCCTTTTTTAACAAGCCCACCTGGAGAGCTGGCACGGTCCTGCTGGCCCGGCTGTTGCGAAGTGACAGCCACAACACACTGCCCAAGCGGGTGGGCAGGCATGAACCCCCCCGTTTGTGCACAGCCCCAAAGCACCTGCACCCCCAGGTATCGCATTTGCTTTATCCAACTATAAAAAGTTCACTGGGAGCTCCCAGACGCAGCCCCGAAGCTCAGAAGCGGCAGCGGGGAGCGAAGAGCTGCTGGGGATTGTTCCCCGAAGGTGGCACCGTGCAACCCCCGCCAGCCCGGGAGCTCCCTGCCCTCCAACCCGGGGATTTGCACCCCGAAATCTGCATCCTGCCCCTTGCTCCCCCTTCTCTCCGCGGGGGGGTCCAGCTCAGGCAGGGATGCTGCCAGCCGGGACGGGGGCTGAGCACCCCAAAGGACGCTGCGGGGCTCCCGGGAGCACCCCGAGCCCTGCGGCACGCCAGGGTGCTCCACACACACCCACC
>VXBH01005718.1:103486-127923 GCA_013400035.1 Rynchops niger
GGGGGAGGGCGGAGAGGAAGGGGGGGGGAGGGCAAAACGCCGATTTCGTTTCTATTCATCAGCATCACTTTCATTTTCCATTCCTTTTCCCGCCTGCCGAGGTGCGCGCCCTGCTGCAGAAAGTTCAGCCTCCAGCCAGAAAAAAACAAAAACAAAAACAAAACAAACCCAAAAAAACAAAACCAAACCAACCACAACCACCCAAAAAAACATCAAACTCAAATCCACCCCCAGCAGCGAGCACGCTGCGAGGCGAGCAGAGACGGATTTGCATCGGGCGGCAGCACCCACACCCTGGGTGGCAAAAGCCCTGCACCCTGGGTTTGCCGACACATGCCACGGCACAAGCACCATCGCCCCACGCTCAGGTGGGGGCTCCTCAGCCCCCCAACCCCTCACTGAGCCAGACCCGCAGCAGCCCAGTGCAGCACAAGGCAGCATCCTGCCCCTGCTGCTGCAAATTTGAGGGTGGTACACACAGCTAACCGGCAAGAGTGGCGCCCCTGCTAAAACTGCAGCCCCAGTACCCCCCCAGAACACACGCATCCAAGCAAAAAGCCCTGGAGGTTCCTCTAACTCCCCCTCCCCAGCCCCAGGACCACACCACAGCACGGGGGCTGCCACAGCGCGTGGTCTCACCAGCTGGGACACGAGGCTTCGGAAAGCAACGACCCGCAGGACGGATGTTTTGCTCCACGCAGCGATGCGGCCGGGCCCCAGCCTTCCCACCTAATAAAATTATCTTCATGCCGACGGCCAGCTGCAAGCTCCGGAAAGCAACCAGGCAAAACTACCACACCTCCAATGCCGAGGGGCTGTAAAAGATTGCAGGCACCAGAGGCAAAGTTTCCCTGCTAATAACAATGTTGTTAAATCCCTCCGTCAAAGGATGGGGACATCGTGTTTGGTGATGCCGCACAGGGGCCCCGACACAAAGCCAGCGTCAGCGAAGGAAACAAAAGCTCACCCTTGAAACGAGCAGGAGGAAATGGCGAGGAGGCGAGAGCCAGCCTGCGGGGCAGGCGGGCAGCGGGAGCAGGAGGGGAAGGAGGATCAGGGACCGTTTTCTGGCATGTTTGTCAACACTGAAAGGAGGAAGAGGAACGATGTTTTCTTCCTTCCAGCTTTGTGCAGTCGCACCCATCAAGTGCCTCGGAGGGAACCCCCACCCCACCGCACCCCGAGGGAAAGGCGCTTTCACAGCAGGGAGGGTGCGGTGCTGCAGGGGCCGGCGGGCACTGCATGGACCCCGCTGGAGCGGTGGGTGGTCGTGGGAACCATCCATCCCTGGGCAGAAAACCCACCTGGTCCGTGCACCAAAGCCCCCATCGCTGCCAGACCCGTGGCCTTGATGGCCGCCTGCGGCAGGGCCAGGGCTGCAGGGCTGCACCCTGCTCCACTCTGCGTTTATTCAGCATGGACCAAGCAGGCAGCTCGGCCTCACAGGAGCAGCTGACCCTGCGTTCGGCTTTCCTGCCGGGGAAGGAGCCTCCCAGCCTTTCCTCGCAGCTGCCATGAGAACAGTTATCAGTCGGGGCTGGGCCGGGGCCCCGTCCCGGCACAGGAAAGGAGCGGTCCCTTCCCCTGCGAAGATGCAGCCCCGGAGCCAAGCGAGGCCAAAGAGCTTGGGAAGGTGCCAGCTCTGGTCCCCGGCACTGGGACATGTAAGAGCGATGGAGCCCGTCCTCGTTTGCGTTGCCTGTGGGTAGGAATCATCCTCTCCACAGCACCGACTCTAAACCACAGCAAGCGTCTCTGTAACAGCCCAGGCACCATCAGACAGCAGCAAAAACCAGAAACAAAATACCCTCGAGCAATTTCCTCTGTCCCCCCCCACAAGACGCCAGAGCCAGGACAGGGAGTGCCAGGCTCACCCGGGCAGAGCAGCCTCAGCGCTGAGGCTTCACTCTGATTTTACAGGTGGATATTTGGAGGTTCCACTGTGATTTTACGGGTGAGATACTTTCCCCAGAGCTCCAGCTCCAGGAGCAAGCGGCTTTCACTGTCATAGATAAAGCTTCTGGCCGTGCTTGGCATGCGTAAAAGGTGATAGCAACAGAGAAGAAACCCAGGGGAGAAGCCGGGCTCTGCTGTTACTTAATCTCTTGCTGGCAGAGACGAAGAAGCCTTTGCCGGGCCGGGCAGCCGCAGCTGGAGCAGGGAGGAGGCAAAGCTGCGTCACCGCATCAGCAGCATCGGGGTGGGGGAGAGCCGAAAGGCAGGGTTTGCCGATTTTAGACAAACAAACACCCAGCTGAACGCCCTGAGTTTCGGTTTCCATTCCCGCGGTGACATGACTGACAGCCACGGAGGGGTTTCCCCATGAAGACATCGCTGCTGCCCTGGGGGTGGGAGGGGGCTCAGCTGCAGGTCCCCCCATCCTTGGACACGCTGCATTTGTGCGCTGCACGACTGTCTGAGGACAAGCTGGGACCCGGGAGGGCCTCCCGCGAAGATGCTCGTGCCCCGGTACCACCCCTAAACCAGCCCAGAGAAACCCAGTGACTGAGGAACCGGTGATTTCTTGCAGTCCCCCGCTCCCTGGCAGCCCTCGGGCAGCAGCGCCAGCAGGACCACGGCATGGCCCTGCTTGCACCGCTGCCGGATGGATGCCCGGGCAGCCCTTTGTGCATCTTTCCCAAATGCTGCAGGCTGCTCCTGCAGATGCCCAGAGGAGAAAAGGCAAGTGGCTGTGCCTCCATCACCAAACAATCCGGAGAAAAACAGGGACTTCGCATGAGTCATCCGCAGCCCTTATGTAATTTGTCTCTGGATGCAAGTCCTCCACACCCGGCTGGGAGCCGAGCAGCCCCGGGCTCCCCACAGGAGGGAAGGGGAGCACGGCTGAGCGCCCAGGGGGACCCCGGGAAGGCAGCTGCCGGCAGCACCGGGCTGGCAGAGCGGGGACGTGGGACCCCCAACCCTGCTACAGGGACCCCAGGCTCACACGGTGGGCTGACCCACTGGGATTCACCCCGATGCTCCAGTTGTGGGGTGCACAACCCCAGCTGCAGCCCTGGGAGCCCACCCCAGCTGCGTGACAACACTCGGCCGGTGAGGGCAGCCTCACTGGAGAGGGCTTGGGGGGTCCCCAACGCAGAGCCCCAAATCTTGGTGCTGCTGTTGGCGCTGTGGGGAGTGCCTGCCTCTGGCCTGCAGGCAGGACATGCTCCCCGCGAGCGATGCTTTACCACCACTGCTGAAACCTGGGCGGAAGAACCAGGAGACAAGCCAACCACACGCACCCCGGGACTTCCCCTGGCCAGGGTGTCTTGCTCAAGCCCCAACAGCCGCATCTTTTCTGCATCCAGCCCAAGGCCAGTTATCCACAGGCAAACTGGGAATCTCTGTTTACAACTGGCTGTAGATGACTTCCCCCTTGCTTCTCCTTCTCAAGCCTCAGCGCCAGCCCTACCACGAGTTACCAACAGCCCTGCAAGTGCCCAGCCACCCTCCGCAGAGCGGGGAAGCACCGCAGCACACTCAGGAGAGGCACAGCCCCCCCCGGCAGCAGAGCACACTGCCAGGGCATCCCGGAGCACCACAGCCGGTCCCTCCGGGGACACGGGCTGCACTGGCAGCACCTCCTTGCCCGGCTGCCCCAAAAGCTGCTGCAAAGGGCGGGGACGATTGCACCAGCCAAAATTTGTCTGCTGAGCTTTTGTTGCTTGGATTGCTCTTTACACCCCTAGGAAGCATTGCTTTGCAGGGCAAAGTACACCCACACCCGGAATGCTTTGCCGGGGAAGCAATCTCTAGTCTCCGGGACAGGTAAAGGTGTGGAGCCAGGCAAGAGCTGCTGCCTCCTGCCAGCTCTTCCCCGGCACTTGCTACTCTTTGCCATGTCCCCAGCACAGCTCACACCAACGTGGAGATGTCACAAACCCTGTCCCACCCCACGCTCAGATGCCACCTCTCAGACACCCTTAAAGAGGAGCCAGGAGGCCCTTCCAGCCATGCCTCTTCAACCCAGCCATCTCCTCTCAAACCACAGGCCCTGGACAACCTGGATGGGTTTGTCCAAAGCAGAGGCGGCTGGTGCAGGGCGCACAGCCAGTAGCTCTTGAGGGCTGGGCAAATGCATCAACGCTTTCCAGCCCCCGGCACTGCGAGGGGAAGGTGCTCCTGTGGCCACGGAGGGACCTTCACGCACCATCGCAGGGCAGGCACAGAGGGCTTTGGGCTAGAAACACAGCCTTGGGTCCGGCTCAGCAGCGCTGCTCACGCTGGAGGGGCAAGAGGCTCACAGTGATCACAACCCTTTATATTTCCTTGGTGCTGTCCCAAGTACAAAGACAGCAGGGAAGAAATGACTGCGATATCTTAAGGTCAGGCACCCTGGGAGGGAAAAGCCTCCTTAGGCAGGACTCCTCCTAATCAGCTGTGGCCCCGGGTTCAGGCTCAGTGGAAAGGGAAACAGAATCTAATGCCTTAGAGGAATAAATAATTTTTCCTCTTGATTGCGTATTGTAACTCTTCTAAATACAGTTCAAGGAGTTGGCTGCAATCAGCGCTGGGTGCAGCTGGGTCCGCCCTAGCCATGCCATGGATGATCAGACTTTGGAGCTCGCCAGCCCCGTGCACAACCTGCCCATGCCAGGGACAGCCCAGCCCCACACGGCAGCCCAAGAAGACCTTGGGTCAGTTTTGTAACCACTGGGTGCTTTTCTAAATTAAAATCGGCGCTTTGCAGGCAGGACGTTGGGCAGCATGGCAGCGGGTGCCTGGTGCTGAGTTTGCTGCCGGTATCGGAGATGGAGACGGCATCAGGTGCCACAAGCAACGCCCTGGCATTCAGGGACAGCCCTGCCACCCCACCACCCTCCCTGCACCGTTTCAGGCTGCAGCTTTCAGCATAGGCACAGTTGCAGGGAGATCTTTCCCTGGGATGATGCTGCATCCACCCACGTTCAAATCCCAGGCAAAGGGTGGAAAAATAAAACAACACAAAGTGATCCGAGTGTCCCTGAACAAGAACAGATGTGCAGAGTCCACAAACCCCAACTTTTTTAATGACACCTAAACTACCTCCAGAAAGACACCGCTGCTCACAGCATCCACTGCGACTTGGGGACGTGAAGGCTGGACCGGGGAGCATTCGAGGGCTCCCCACCCACCGGTGGGCACAGGGGCAGGACAGACAGACGTCCCTCTTCTGCTTCGCCTGTCTCACCTCAGCATCTTTTCAAACTCAAAAAGCCTTTTGAGGTAACTGCCTCCCGACACCTGCCGGTTTCAAAGCAAAGCGCTCCCTTCCTGATGGCCGTGTCCATCTCACAAGGGTTGGATCTGACAACAAAAGTCATTGTACACAAAATTTGCTGAAACACCCTGAAACTACCAAATTGCTGAAGCTACGGCAGCTCCTGCCCTCAAGAGAGGATGTGGGAACCTTCACGTGATCACAGAGGCATGGAGAAGAGCTCCCTTCCAACCTCCTCCCTGTCCTCCAGGAGCACCAGGGACCCCAGTGCCCACCGCAGGGGCTGGGGGACACCAGAGCCCCCAGCACCGCTGAGCCATGTCGTCACCCACCCACCCCAGTGACCGTGGCTGAATGGGCTGCAGAGCAGATGCCGTGCCAGAGCAAACCTCCCCCCAGCCCCACGCACCTCCTCACCTCCAGCCCCATGGAAGGGCCAGCCTGGCCACACTGTCCCCCTCCCCGGGGTGGGGAATTATAGAATCACCACAGAAAGGTTTGGGTTGGAAGGGACCTTGAAGACCACCCAGTGCCACCCCCTGCCCTGGGCAGGGACACCTTCCACCAGACCAGGTTGCTCCAAGCCCCGTCCAGCCTGGCCTTGAACCCCTCCAGGGATGGGGCAGCCACAGCTTCTCTGGGCAACCTGGGCAAGGCGCTCACCACCCTCACAGTAAAGAATTTCTTCCTAATATCCAACCTAGATCTACCCTCCTCCAGTTTGAAACTGTTACGCCTAAATTAGTTAATATTGATTTACTAGGAGGAAGTAAGCGATAGTTGAAGCCAGCCAGCCTGGCAGAAGAGGCAGAGTCAGCCAATATGGGGCTGATTTAACAGCTTTGCTGGGGCTGTGACACACAGAACTGGAAGTTTCCAAGCAATGACCCCTTGGCTAACAAAGAGGGTCTCTGAGAAATGGACTCTGCATCCATGTGGACACGCAGCATCCATCCCTCTGCTGCCACAGGCAAGAGCCAAGTGTCCGCTTTAAGCGGAAATGCAGCGCAGTGGCCCCGGGGCTTCCTCTCTCAGCTCTTCCCCTGGAGCAGCACATGCACACGAGCTCTCCGCTCCATCTCCTGCTCCCAACGGTGCCTCCCTGGAGCTCCGGGACACGCCGGCACAGCCACAGCTCCTAACTCAGCCCAGGCAGCCCCATGCCACAGCCAGGATGGAAGATCTTCTCCATGACTGCTGCTCTCTTCCAGCCTGGTCTTGCAGGGTGGCACCAACCTTTCCAGTTCCTGAAACTAAAAGCATCATCTGCAAAGAAAAGAAAATAAATCCTTCTATAGCATGAACGCTTTTGGGATAAAGCCGCTCCTGCTCACAGAGGTAGCACTGAAATTGCCCAGACTCACAGGTCTTGCAGGGTCCGCACCAGCGCCGAGAGGTTTCTCTTCCTTCTTCCAACAGAAGGATCACTCTCTCTTAATGCAAAACTTGCTTCTTGTCTGCCTTTAACATATCCAAAGGGTTTTTCCTCTCAACTTTGACTTCTCCCAGTGTTTTACCAGATCAGCATCCCCAGAGACAGGACATTCAGACAAAGAAAGCATCCCCTTATCTTCCCTGTGGTTAATAAACCCCCCAAATACAGGGGTGCATCCCAAGCCAGCCACTCCTGAAACACCCAGGACAGTCAGAGCATCACAACGTGCCCACCACCCTCAAGGGTCTGGAACATCTTTACACATGTGCAGGCATGTATCGAGTACACAGATGTGTGCATTTATGTTTAAATAAAAATGAAAAAGTGTTTTCCTGCACCGACCTCGCCCCACTTTGCAACCCCAGCTGTCGCAACCAGACGCAAAAATACAATAAACCAGCAGCGCTCTTTCAAAAAAAATATTTATTAGCTCATTAAAGTGACCTGTCGTCGCTGCTGCCAGATCAAGTTTGTAGAAACCCCAAGACTTCAAGCACCCGCCTCCTTCCAGCCGGAGACAGTGTGAAATCGCCGCAGCCACATGGCACGTGTCCGCCCTACAACGGGACCAGAGGAGACTTGCAGCGAGCCCAACGGTGAAAGGAGAACTGGGGGGGTCACCACCTCGTTAGACAACGGCTGCTCGAACCCGGCGGGGAGGGAATGGCAGCGCCTGGCTCCCGTGGGATGAGGCACCTGGTGAGATGCTGCACCAGGGTCACACCTCATTAATTAAGCACAAGCTCCTTGGAGCGCTGCCATTCAGCTCATCTCTCTGCACATTCAACAGCACATCTCTGCCTTACGGCATGATCTTCACAACAAAAGGGCTCTGCTTAAAGTTCCAAAGAATGGATTTTTTTTTTTTCTTTTTTTTTTTGGGAGAAAACTATAAAGAGACCCTAAATCCTCAGAAGTTACAGCTCTTCTCGGCCCCTCTGGGTTTCTCTCTCCCTGCTCCTTCCCCCAGCAGACCTGGGCAACCCACCATGACCACTACCACGACAGCTCCTGCTTGTTTCCACCACCAAAAGCCAGCATCACGCGCAGAAGCCAACCTCCCCGGGCTTGCGCCCCCGCTGCCATGCAGACCCTCTCCCTGCTTTTGATGACCGCACGCATCCCATGGACAACCCGCTCTCGCCGTCCCTGCTCCCTCCCCGGAGCCCCCAGGGACAGGGAGCAGCCTGACACCTCCCATCAGATCGCACCAGACCCCTCGGCAGCCGGATCGGTGCCTGCTCAGCGCTTCGCCTGCTTTTCTTTTCGCTACCGCCTTCTCCCTGCCCTGTGCCCTGCGCCTGCTCTAACTGATGCTCCTCCAGCTACGCCCGCGGACGAGGCAGGGCTGACGATCTAGAACGGAATAATTATTCCAAGAGAACGGGGGAGGAAAGCTTTATAAAAAAAAGTAAGATTTCGGGTTTTTCTCCTCCAATCAGGGCAGAGCATTTTTGCCTTTCCCTTCTCCAGGTATCTTTCCTCCCCCACCTTCCCTCTGACCTGAACCTCCTCATTACCGACGTGAGCTGCTCTGAGTCTCGTTAACCCGTGCCCCTCATTACACCGCTCCTCATCCCGCAGCGCAGCCAGAGAAAAGGCAGTTCCACCCAGAGCGGCACGGCCAGCGTCCCTCCAGGCAAGTCCCCCTTTCACTTCTGCTCTGCTTCGTCGGCCACTGTGGTCACCTCAATGGCGGCAGTGGCGTGCTCATCCCCAGTGGCCTCGGTGGCACCAGAGGGGACAGTCACGACCGTACTCCCACCGGGAGCCATTTGTGTCACGTTCTGGATGGTCGTGCCAAGTCCCGGCAGCGTCAGCAGCTGGAAGGGGCTCACCACCTTCACGACTGTGCTGCCATCCTGGACCGCAGCCGTGCTCAGCACCGTCAGGTTGGAAGCGTCCGGGTGGATCTCCACCGTACCAGGGAAGGTGGAGCCGGCGGAGGCCAGTACCGTGTACCCTCCCAGCAGCGGGGAGGCTGGGGAGCTGGCGGCAGGAGGCTGGCATGGGCTTTTACCCAGCACCGAGGGCGGGAGGGCCGAGACAACTTTGCCGAGAGGGAGGTTGGTAAGCTGGGAGACGGGCACACCGGGGGTGACTGCAAGTTGCGCCGGCTGGGACAGGACTTGGGAGGTGATGGCAGCTGGTCCAGAGGTGGCCCTGGTCAGCCTGGGACGTTTTAAAGGCGTAGGGACGGAGACAGGCGTGAGGGTCATCAGGACATTGTTGAGGTGCTGTGATTTGTGCTTCAGCTCCTTCGCTCGCTTGCGGTGCTCATCACACTGCTGCTCCAGAGCTGGAGAGAGAAGAACGTCAGCTCAGCCCAGACCTGGGATGATCTTCCCAGGGACCATGGCAATGCCTGGAGCAGCAGCAGCCAGTCCCACCGCAGCTGGTTTAGCGGGTGCCAGCTTTAACCCAAATCCCACTTTCTTACACAGAAAGAAAACATGCTGGCAGCGATGAGAAGTGCCGGAACACCAGCAGGTCCTGGGGGCATACCTGCCAAATCCCGCGTGTACTGCTCCCTCGAGCGATCCATCTGACACTTGTGGCTGGCCAGGACCTTCTTGACCAGATCCAGCATACCGAAGTTCTGGACTACGTTGTTGAGTAAAACAGCATCTTAAAGACAAGACACAGATCTTTGAGGAAGCAAAAAAAAAAAAAAAAAAAAAAAATCCCTATGCCAAGTATTTATAGCTTGCGAAAAAGCATTATGACAGCAAACACATTCAGCTGAGACAATCAAAATCTGCAGGAGGTAACGCAAGAGGCTGGGGAAGAGAAGAAGACAGAAGAAGCCATGACAAAGCGCAAGAGGTCACTAGCGTATCAACAGTCCTCTCCTGCTTAGCAGGGGTGATATCTGCTGGCAGAGTAGCTGCTTGCTAGATCATTATTTGATGGCTTAAATTCCACCTCACTTCCTGAGCCAAGTGTTTGTCTAGACTCAGAGCCAGCGAATAGGAAGGACCACGCAAACAGAATTAGAGAATTAAGGCCATCAGAAGCATCCCCAAGCACAGCTGAGAGCCTGCCCGGAGAGCAGCCAGAAATGAGATTTACTTATATGAACTATATCCCTATTGTGCCATCCAGATATCCCTAAGGAGAAGAAAAAAAAAAAAAAAATCTGCAAGCTCCTCTCAATCCTGAGATGCCTTTGAACGCCTGTGCCCAGGTCCTTACCACCGAGCTGCAGCGGGGGATCCTGCGCTCGCTGCTGCAAGCCCTTCATGGTCTCCACCAGCTCCTGGTGGAACTCGTGGATCACTTCTTCCAGGAGACCCATGTCCTTCAGGCCTCGCCAGAAAGCAAAGGTGTCATCTGGAGAAAGAGAACACAAAGGAGAACCTCAAAATCCTTGAAGGGGGCTTTTAGTGGTGATCTGCTCTGAGGTCCCCTTCTGGCTCCTACGAGGGTGAAGTCCTGCTGGGCTACAGGCACAGGGTGCTGGGACAAGAGGGTGCACCCGAAGGAGGGGCAGCTGGAAAAGGACGTGCTTTCCCCATCCTCTGTCACACACGAACAGGACACCAATACTACAGAATAGCCCATTGCCCAGAGCAACCACAGGAGCAAGAATGATTTTATGACCCCTCTGATTTATTTTATTTTTGTCCTAGAGCCTCACCAAGCATTTGGCCTACGCTTGTGGCATCTTAGTGCTTAGAACAGTTTTATCCTGAGACAACACTGTGGTCAGACCGCACACAGGCAGGATATAACGCAGTGCACACGCTGGTAAGAGGCAAACGAATAATCCTGGTGGAGGCTCAAGCAGGGCTGCTCCAGCAAGAAGGGAGCTCCTCATCCCTGCTGCTTCCCTCTTTCCCTACATCTCCATCCTCTGTCCCGGATGCGCTGAGCCCAGCGGGATCCCAAGATGCCAAGCCATACCTCCGATGCTGGTGCTCCAATCGCTGGCATCCTCACATGTTTCTATGGTAATTGTAGCCGGGGATCCATTCACTGCAACCAATAGCAAAAATGAAAAGGTAAAAAAAAAAAAAAAAAAACAAACCAAAAAAACCCCCAAGTCCTGATTTTTCTTTGTATTTTTCGCAGGCTGTTTCTGCAGGAAGCACTCCCTCACTGCATTTCTGCAACTTCTCCTTTTTATTGCATAGCACCCCCTTTTATGGGAACGCAGCTCTCAAAGCTGAAGGGAGAGAGACACCCAAGCGGATGGTGAAGCCGCATGCGGTTGCTGTGCCAGCAGTACTTATTTTTCCACACTGGAGGGCAATACCCCAGGGATCGCTTCTGCAACCTTTGCACAAGAACACATGCCCAAGAGCAGCGTTTTCCTCCTGGCCCTCCCTGCGTACACACTAGTACTGCTGAGGGCAAAAGTCAAACACATTTAGACTCTGATTTTTTTTGGGCAGTCCTTTTTTGCCCAGCTTACAGTTTGCAGGACTGGGATGCCTGGAGGGTTTCTAAAGCCTCGAAGGGGAGAGCATCCCCCCACTGTGCAGGGATGAAGGGGGGGCTCCCTCCCTCCCTCCAGCTCTGCTGAATCTCAGCGGTTTTGTTACCATAGAGCCAGGGAACCGGCATCATTTGAGCCATGCGCAGGAGCGGGATGAATGGGAATCTGGCCAGAGACCCACGGTGCTGCACGGAGCGTTTGTAATGCTCAGCCGCCGCCATTAAATCCAATTACTCCGCAGCCTTCAGGGCACTGGTTATTCCAGCGCAGCCCAGCAGCGTGGGAAGCGTCTCCCCGTTAGTGAGCTGATGTCCACGTCTAACTGGAGGGCTCGGGACAGGCTGCCTTGTGCATTGTCATCCCCACCGCAGCACTGGGATGCGGTGCCCGAGGCGCTCTGCGGAACCGGCCAAGGGCTCGCTCTGCCCTTGCTCTCCTCCCACAGACACCATCAGGAGCTCGATGTGGGGCTCTTTGGGGGCTGTTCTTAATTCTCAGAAACAAAAGGAGTTAAAAAATATAAATGTACTTAGAAATTAGAAAGCTTTCCAATAAAATAGTTGCCAGTAATTATAGGTCAAATTAAGTATAGGGCTACAGCTACGTAGCCACAACATCGTTTAAATCCAGTTTTACAAACTACATACACAAATGCAGATAAAAAAAAATAAATCTGCTGTATCCTCTAGCTCTCTCTAATCTTTCATCAGCAAACCCAATAATAATTCAGCCAGGGAGCCTTAAATGAAAACCCCTAAATTATTCTGGAAGTAGACAGGTTAGAGCTGGGAGGAGGAGGGATTCCTACCCTGGCACCCCGCGCAGCAGAAGCTGAGCTGATCCCTGTGGACACAGTGCCCGACCGGCAGCAAGTACAGAGAGGACTTCATCAAGCAACGACTACAGTTTCCTTAGAGATTAATTGCAGTCTTCTGCTTCAGCTACACAGTTCGGGCTAAGGCAGGAGGCCAGAAGGGCAGCTCCTGGGGTCACACAGTGTTGCAGAGAACTAGGTGAGTTATTGCATCTCTGCCGAGATGCTCTAACAACAACCCTGCCTAGCTCTGCTACGGGAAATCCTGCAACAGAGCAGGGAGAGAAAGCAGAGGATAAAACAACCCGCAAAGCCAAAAGGAGAGGCAGTCATAAGGGGCATTGGTTACACGGGGATTGTTGTGCTTTAATGCTTCAAAGCCCCTGTTTAGGGTGCGAGGAATGGCTGGACGTACCATCTGCAGAAGCGGGAGTTAGAGGGATGTACTCTGTCGATGTCTGGCTGGTCAAGGACACCCTGGCTCCAGTCAGGTCGATTTTGGTGCTCCGGCAGGTGTTGGAACAAACCTTTGCGTGCTGGTAGAAATCCAGCTCTCCCGAGTCCATGATTTTCCTGCAAGTCAGGGAGCAAGCACAGGGACAGGCACGTCCGTGGGAGCAGAGAGCTCCGAGACGCAGCTCCTGGCAGCCTTCACCCTCAGACTTCTCAAAGTCCCAGATGAAAAGCAAAAGCCAGGAGAGCAGGCACAGGCAGCAGCCTGAGCTTCCCTTGACAAGTCCCCCAGTGTCCTGACCTTAGAGGTAGCACTAACTAACAGTTAATTAAAACAGCATCCACAGCCTGCTCTGTACTGGCGACAACGCACAAGTCCAACCACCACGCAACATTCCAGAGATGGTAAAGCCTTTCAGGAAGCTGGGATGGGGAGGAAAAGGCCCATTGTGCTGCAGCTGTGGTAAAGGACCGGCGCAGGTCCAGTTTCTGACCGCTTCCCTGCCACAACCCGCATCCTCCTGTGGGATGGAGAAGGGGGAGCGGCACTTCAGCCCTCTGAAAAGGTTCCTCTTCAAGTCCAACCCAGAGAGTATGAATTTCCTTAGTCCAAGAAAGTCCTTTTCTTTGCCGCTGGAGCACTCAACTTGGGCTGAGAGGCTCAAGAGACACATGAGCTTTTCCTAAGGATATATCCCTGTAAAACTAAACTTACTTTGAGAAGCTTCAGGACAAACCACACTGCTCTCAGCAGATCTTCTGCTGGCTAGAAGCCTTCACAGAAAACGTGCTGTTTAAACCCCAAACACTGCCATTCCCATAATGGCAGTGAAGCAGGGAGAGCTTTTCCCTGTCACCCCAGGCTATGCTCCCATGCAGCAGTTTTATCCCTGCCCTGTGACACTGTACAGGGTCCTCCTCCCTGGGATCTCCTGACCTGCTCTGAGGACACCCCCCACCTTTGTACGAGCAACACACACCAACCCCGAGAGTGCCCATGTGTCCCTGGGGCTCCCCACAGCAATGGCAGAGCCACCCTGTCCTTCTGCTCTCCCACCTCCCAACAGCAGGTTAATGCTTGGCCTCCAGACAAGCTGATTTTGGAGATGGTCCCACCTCTCTGAGCAGGTTCTTCTGCATGGGGGTCTGTAATTTTAACTAGGAACCCTTGCTGGGACCGATGAACTCCTGGTTGGTTGAGAAATAAGGAGAAAAGAAGGTCCCAGTTTGGTCCCACCAGCACCTTCCCCCTGCAGCTTCCAGCAGAAGGGTCAGCTGAAGCTTCAGCCCAGGGTGAGACAGCAGGAAGTCTCTTCCTTCCCTTTTTGACTCTACACCTCAAAAAGAAATGGAGCACAACCCCATTTATAAACTAAAATAAGGCCCCTCAGCTTAAGCAAAGCGGGTTGCAACATTGGCATATGTGATCTTCACAGTCTAAGCACGTTGGCTCCAAAGTGTCCCCAGGCTTTGCTGACCAACAACAACCTGAGCTCCCATGGGCCGCTGGGCTTGCCTTGACACATTCCTCATGAAGTTTTTTTCGTTTGTTTGGGATTTTTTGGGGGGAAGGGGGGTTTGTTTGTTTGGTTGGTTTTTTTTTTCTTTTCCTTGAAAGACCTGCCTTGCCAAAGCATAAGCCTATTATGCAAAATCTACGTGACCAAAAGCTGCTTAGAAGGAATATGGGAGACGCCTGCACTGAAGCAGAAGAATACAGGCAAAGGCAATGTCACCCTGTGGAAAGAGCACAAAACCACTGACAATTCCTGGGGAAAGAGGTGATGCTTTGTTATCCTGCCTACAGGCAGAGACAGATTTTAATTAAATCAGTCTCGGGCTGGTGTTCAAGAAGACCATAGAAGAATTAAATTGTTGTAGTTAAGACTAGAGAAGAGAAATGCTTGCATAAATAAGCTTTAAGTAAGTCCTTGGGGAAAAAAAAAAAAAAACGTGATGTAAAGCAGACGTGCTGCAATGGGAGCGTTAGTTGATGCCCGGACTGACTTCCATTTGGTAGGTCGCACTGAAAACCCATAGACAGCATGGCCTGACCACCAGCAGCCATTAAGATTTTCAATGACCTTATGCCAGCTGAGAACTCAGTGCGGTTCAAGTCCTAAAAAGACCAGGGAAACATTTCTTGCCCCGGATTATTCCCTAGGTACAAGGATAAAGCAAAGCTGCACAGAACACATTTGGGGCCAGGCTGTTAAGACAAATGTTTAGCGGTGCATTTGCTCTCCCAGCGGAACAACTGTGCCAAAGGCTCTGTTCTACCCCACTGTTATCCCCCAGAAAGAAGAAGTCTCCATTGTTGTTCTGCAGATACAAATGAAGAGACTAACCGGAGCATGATCCCGTTCATCCGGATCGCCCGCTTCCAATCCTTCAGGGTTGACTTGCCTGCCAAGTGGACAAACTCCTTGGGACTAATTAGGTGATCGTCAAACTGCAAGAGGCAGAAGTGTGACATCAGCGTGACAAGCCATAAAACAACGCAAGCATGTCCCGCGAGCACGATTCAGCAGCGGAGCCAGGCTGCCTGGATGGCATTTCCCAGTGCCCAGCAGTGGAGCTACACCACAGCCTCGACGTGCTGTTTAAATAATAGCACCAAAACAGATGGTTGACACACACTTCTCCACCTTAGAGAACACTGACCAAGTTAAAACAATTTAAAGCCAAATATTGCTTTCATGGTTGGTTAACAGCTGCTCAAAGCCAAGGGTGTGGGGTGTGTACAGTACAGAGGAGTTTGCTAAATGCCCAGCCCAGGCTGTGAAAAACACCCATAGCTTGTTCAAAGTATCATTAACCGCAGCGAGCTGGTGACACTCCCACTAACAAGCAGGCTCACAAGATCCGGGCTGCCCACGGTGACGTTTGGATCCAGGGGCACACTGCCCAACTGAGGGAAGGAGAAGCCCATTCAGTCTTTGACCTCCTGCTACCGAGACTAACCATTGATACCAGTGAAACCTCTGGCCTCTGTCATGGCACACACCCATTTCTTCCGAAAACCAGGTTTAGGGAGTTGGCATACACTGTGTCAGCTGCCAGCTCTTCTCCCTTCTTTCATTGTCCTCCGTACCCAGCTGTGTCTGAACCCATGTGCTGAGCTAAAAGCAACCTGCAGAACAAGGCAGCCCTCTAAAAAGCTGCTTTACAGCCCATCTCAGAAAGGATTTCCCAAGACCAAGCCTCCTATGTCGACTAACACAGAGCTTGCTCACCATTACTCATGAGAAACTGGTTCTTCTGTACAAGTACAAGGGCTTTGGTGCAAAGAGAGGACAGATTTTAGGCAGCAGCAGCATTATCTGTGGCAGTACCTGTCCTCTGCCTCTGGAATGGAAAAGACATCTCTCCTACGAAGGGCAAGGACCATCCTTTAGAAATCCCTCTTGCAATAGACCCCAGAGGCGGCACTCCCTCAGTGGGATATTGTTTAGTCTGTGTACAATGCCAGTGATGGCTCACGACAACATCACTCATCGTATGTTCCTGAATTCGTGCAAATTTTAAGCATGAGTTATCCAGGACACAGCAGAAGCTCTTCAGTAGATTCCCTACCAATAAGCTTCTCAACAAATTCTCAAATTCCCAACTGAGCAGACACTGGAAGTGCTCAAATTCCTCCAACTCTCCAATAAATCAGCTAAATTGAGGCAGCATCTCTCCAGCCAGGACTGCTCAACTTGGCAGAGAAGACTAGTATCAGGTACCACAGTACCAAGAAATTTCCTCCTCTCCCACCACAATGTGGTTTTGATGCAAAGCAGCTTATCAAAGTCCATCAAAACCAGGATAAGTCAGGTGAGCCTGCAATGTGGGCATGGGAAGGCACGAATCCAGTGTCGCAGCCTGTTATTCTCACCTGCACACACTTCACGTTGATCCCGGGGCACACAAACTTTCTCCAGATGAGATTGGCTTTGCTGTCCCCGCAGGTGATGGGGTAGACAATCTCTGCCTCCAAACTGTCCTCATCTTCAGCCATCTTCACTTCTCACAGGGAAAAGAGGAAGGGAAAGATCCAGAAGAAATGTGAGTTGCGGCCCCCAGTTCACCACCCCAAGTCGCACATCCAGTGAATAAAGCACTTTCGAAGCTCAGGATTAAAAAAATAAATGTATACAATGCATAGTGTGGTGCGTTGAGGTCTGTGGCTACCATTCAGTTGCACTTCGCTACTAAAGCATCCAACCACCCAAATTTCTCAGGCAAAACAGCACAGGCAGATTTATACTGATCTGGCTGCAGCTGAGTGCATGAAATCTGAGAAGTCAGTGGCCAGGGCTGAAAAAATTCCACTCGTGATAAAAATTAAAGGAATGATGTTGTTCAGGTAATTACACATTCACCTTTGGTTTTAGAGCACAAATGTTTTTAAGGCAACTCCAGCTCAGCTGGTTACAGTCTTGCTTGCAAAATTCACTTTTACTTGTAACCAAAGCCGGTGAGTTTGCTGCAAAACTGATGTCCCCCATCGCAAGCTGGAACGGCAGGAGCCGGCGATGGCCAGACACAGGGTCTCATCCTGCACCAGGAGAGGGCAGCAGCAGCCCAGCCAGCGGCCAAGAGCTCCCTTCCAGTCACCCTGCAGCTGCTGGTCTGCCCTGGATGCTGAGGAGAGCATCCCTGGGGCCCCCGAGAGAACATCCACGGATGCTGGGGACAGCCAGCAGCTCTGCACAGCAGTGGCTGGACCTTCTCGTCCAGCACCAATGCAGGGTTGTGCGACATTGGGGTGGTGGAGCCGGCACAGCTCAACGAAGGGGCTACTGCACGGGCTGAACCTACCTAGGACTGCTTCCTTCAGATGCGTGGAGGCTGTAAAGGCAGCAGCAGCCGCAGCAGCTGCATTTTCGGTCTCCAGCGTATCTTCGTTTATGTCACCACTGGTAAGAGAGTCAGAGAGGCAGAATTAAGCCACGTGGATGTGCCACCTCCACACCCAATGCCCCATGGAGATATTGCTTCCAAAGTCACTCGGACTACATTTTCCCACAAGAGCAAAAAGTCGGCTCTGTTTTCAAGAGGCTCAGCTCTGTTTTTCCGTACGGAGATGAAGACCCCCCCCAGCAGGCAGGCATGCCAGCCCGCTGCCAGCAGCCCAGCCAGCTCTGCCTCGCCCCCCTTTTAATCCCAACCCCATGGAGCTGCCTCCGGCACAGCCCGTGCTGGGGAGCTGGCGTGGAGGGATGCTGTCAGCACAGCCCCTTGCTCAGAAGTCGTTGCCAGCTTCTGGCAGCTTTGCCTGAGAAGATTTCCCCAGGAAAAACATGTGTGAAACATGCTGCCGCTGTCTGGGCAATGGACTGGCTTAATCCCCCGGTACGCAGGATGCTCCCAGCAGCAGGACCTCAAAGAGCCACAAACATGCTATAAAAGAGTTTGACAAACCCTAACAGCAGATCCATGACCAGAGATAATGTAACGTGAGCTATAGACCCTCGCAGTGAAATCTCTAAGTCTTTTACAACTCAATATACCCATAATATTAACTAAGAGCTGGATATCTGACTGCTTTCATCCTCCAAATCCAGAGATTTCAGGCTTCTCTTGGTGCTTTGCCAATGGAGACACACAATTGGTCCTGCACAGCGTCCGCACCCTCACTGTTCACCCATTCCAGCTCTCACTGCAGCGTACAGAGACACAGGCCCCTCTAACGAGCTTCAGTGCACACTCAGATGGAAAAGGCATTTAGGGGACACACTCCTCGCCCCCTCAGCTCCCAGCAAGGGAGGAAGCCCATGCTGGTACCCTTATGGATCCAACCTGTGCATCACAGCCAGGTCTCAGCATGGACCATTCCTAATGGGCTCTAAGATGTGCATTTGGTTTTGATATTGAAGATGTCAAATTACAAGCAAGCATGTCCAGCAGGGGGGGAAAACCAGTTAACTTTTCACATACTTCAACATAAAAATTTCCTAAGGAAGACTGCAAGGAGAAAATAAACTTGAAATCTACCCCAGTTTGGTACCACGGGTGAATTATAAGAATGGTCCTAGTGACTCACTGGCAGCTGCATTTCCCACCCGCAGTGCCACAAGGACAAGCAAATTCAAGAGCAACTGGTTTTTCCATGCTGGCCTCTTAACAGATTGCTCCAGGGTGGAACTGCAGCTTCAAAGCATCCCTCCCCTTGCCAGCCGCAGGGCAGGTACCTGGTGGGGAGCAGCACTGAGATAAGGGAACCGGCGTGGGCGGCAGCTCAGCCTCACCAGGTGAGTAACTCGGGAGATGCGGCTTCAGAGAAGCGAGAGCTGAAGGCAGCCCCAGTTGTGGAAGAAAGGCACCACAGGATGTCACACTGCCACTGCAGCTCACAGCGACCAACAGCCCAGACCCCTGGGAGGGAAAGGTGATGGACAATGCAAAAGGACTCGAAAAGGTAAACTCGGAGCTAATGCATTTGCAGACAGGTAACTATTACAGAAGTGGTAGTTCAACATGAGAAAAATGGAAGAATTGTAACCTGTTTTTTCTTCATCAGCGTGCTGCTTGGTTCTTGCATTTCTCCAGATGCCTTTGGAGAAAATACTTCTTCAGCAGGGCGCCAGGGATGCAAGAGACAGCAGCCACATCCCGACGTGCAAAGCCCAGCACTCCACAGCCCTGACTCTGATCTGCCTCCACCCGCCACGAGCCCAAAACTCTCCACTGATTTGTCAAAAAGAAACACCCCAGCAGAAAGTAAGCACCTGAAACAGAGCTTCCTCCAAGGACTCCATCGCATTTGCACTGCTCCAAAAAATGACTGAAAGGCACTACTGGATTGGGAGAAATAAGCCAGCCCACACCTTAAACTCCATCCTCCAGAGAAAAACAAACAAACCAACTTGAACAGCTTGTATGAAAAACTCAAGCAACAAGTCTGTGTCTGCCATGGACACGTAACTGGGAGTGGGGGGAAGAAAACCACAAGAAAAGGTGAGTTTCTCCACACTGCTTCCCACATCCCATTCCAGAGGAACAGACTGAGGCAGATGCAGGAGAAAACTCAAACACCTTCCAAGCCCCAGCGGTGCATCCCGCAAAGCCAGTCCTGCCTTCGCCGGTTGCCATGACGAAGCCAGGGGAAGGATGTCTCTCATCTTCCTCCCTGGGTGAATCCATAAACCAGATGGGAGGGAGAGAAGAAAGTGCATGCTGATAAAGCAGCGGGCTTGCGGCTCCTTTCTCCTCCACTCCTGCCTTGCTTGGGAACTTCAGAGACAAAAAAAGTCTTCACCAGAAACCTGTGCTGGGGATGCTGATCAGAAATACAAGCACCTCAGAGCATCAAGTACAGATCCCTTCCAAATGCAGATTAAAGTTTCTTGCTGATTTTTACTATTTTCCCATTGCCCTTTGCCTTTTCCAGTCAATCTTAAAAACGCGGGAACTAATTAACTCTTAACCACTGGTTGTGTATATATATATATATTTTTTTTTTTTTTTAATAGCAAAACCATACCCAAAGGAGCACTAGAAAAAGGCACCAACCCCCAAGCCGAGTCTGGCTGTGACCCTAGCCTCACAGTTTTTAAGTGTCACATAAGACGAGTTCAAAGCCGGCTTCCCGCGCAGCAGTGACTGAGCCAAAGCCGAGGAATCCCAGCCCATGCTTGCAGCCGCTTTCCTTACGCCAGCTGGGGCTGCAAAGGGAAAACAGAGGGAGAGGGAGCCAGCACCGCTCCGGCGTCTCCCCGGGAGGAGAGCAGCCCGGCAGAGGCAACCATCCAAGGCTACGGAGAGACCGTGGGTGGCTCGTCCTGCCACCCACCACCAGCCCCACTGCCCTGCTTGGCGAGGGGAGTCCCAGCCCACAAGCCCAAGATCCACATCCTTCCCATCGACCCACTGCTGTCCCAGAGCACATGGGAGCGAAGAGCCTGCATGGAAAACCCTCAGGGAATCTCTTAATGCCTGCTAAGATATGCTCTGCTCATAGCTGCAACTAAATAAAAATCATCCTCTTTCTGCTGGGCAGAGCTGTCCTCCTCCTGACCATCCAGGGGACACCGGGAGGATGAGAAAAGGTTTCCAAAGAAAAATAGGAGGGGAAAATAAGAACGAAAGACGACCAAACCGATTGAGCCAGCCTCTGCCATGATCCGTGTTCCTGCACGATGCTGCGCTGCTGCACGTGGGTCTACAAAGGCTCAGAGCCACATTAAAACCAGAAACTGTTCTGCATCCAAGAGAAGCCACATCCCAAGTTTCACATCTGGCTGCTTCCCTACCGAGGGAGCTAAGGAAGTCAGTGCAGGCCAGAAAGCAAGAGGAGCGGAGCCTTTTGTCTCCACCATCACCCGCTCCTTTGGGAATGGAAAAGGCTCTCAGGAGCACTTGCAGACCTGGGATGCAGAGGAGGAGCAGGGCAGCTCCTGCCTGTGGCGTCTCCATTGCCTGCCCCAGCGCTGACAGCTCTCGCCCCTGTCTGCCCCTGCCTGTTCCCTACTGGAATTTCATCTGTTAATGAGCTTTATACGAGTTACAGCACAACAGGGGGAACGGTGCCCACGCTGTGCCCTGCTGCCCTGCCCCGAGCCAAAGGGAACCGACATAGGAACAGCAGGGAATATTGAGAAAAGGAGACAAATGTCTCTTTTTTGTGGACAGCAATAAACAGGCGCTCGCTTTTCAAGTGCAGGGACTTCTGGATCAGACAAACCTGCCTGGATCCAGATTCAGGCATAAACTTGGATTTTCTGTCCACCGAAAGAGCAAAGCACTATAGTGTCTCTGGGCACCATCCCAGGAAAGACTGTAGAGAAATAAAGCAAAGAGTCTATCACCACATGGGCCTCCAAGGTACCAGCCAAGCCCCTTGGCCACGGAAACAAAGACTTGACCAACGTGCAGCTGAACAGGCCAGACCTGAACGAGTAACAGCCCCGAATCTGACGTGCCAAAAAGAAAGGCAGAAACTGGGCAAAGCAGCAGGACTTCAAAAAAAATCAGATACATTCACTCTGTTTTTTTGCCTCTCCATCCAAGGCCACCTCTCTCACTCCTACTGCTGGCAGTGGAGGTTCCTGAAAAGAAACATGGCCCCAAACCCACCTTGAGAAGGGGAGCCCTGCCCCTCATCTCAGGCAGGCCCGCAGCTTAGCAAAGCAATCATTAAATAAATAGCAGAAAAACATTGATTTAGCTACTGGTGTCCCATTCCAACCGGATTTGCGTCCACTCCAACATCCACATCCACTCAGAAAAGATGTTTTGGTTTGGTTTTATGGTTTTTGTTAGTTTTGGTCTTTTAAAAAGACATTTCCCCCCATCCATCCAAAACAAACTGTTGCATTGCTTTTTATTCTGGGTAACACCAGCTTAAAACCACCAGTGGTAACTCAGCTTTAACAGAAAAAGCGGAGCCTGCTCTGCCCTGTAAGCTTGGAGCTCCTGAGCTCACAGCCCTGGGTATGGTCCCAGGGGTGTCAGCGAGGACCTAATGAGGAACCGGAGACTGCCCGGGCATCACTGAGGTCCCCACTGTGAGAAGTGGTGCAGAAGTAAGTAGTAGGTGATGAAATAACCTATGACCATGGGTGGGAGGTTTCCAGCATATCACCTCGGTGTACATCAACTCCGTCTCTTACCCATGCTGGGACAGGTTGGTGGTGACCAGCACCGTTTTCACCTCCTCCACGCCGCCTCCATCCACCGCGCCATCGGGCGTCGTCACCACCACCACCTCCTCCATGTGCACGCTGACGTCCGGAGTGGCCATCACCAGGCGGGGGTGGGCAGCGATGGGCAGCCAGGTGGGAGGGCCCTCGGACACCAGCTGCCTGTGGAGAAAGGAGGGGAAGCCCCATGTCAAAAGGTCTCCTTGCTGAAGTTGGTCACGGAAAGACCATCGGTGCGGTGGGAACAAGGGGAGAGGGGGCTGCAGGGAATCCACGCTCCTAAAGAGAAGGGGATTAGCAAATCCCCAATGGCTCCATCCCAGGAGGAGGGATGAGGGGAGGCTGGTAACCCAACACACACACTCCGCAGGCTGGGTGAGGATGATGGGCACAGAGAGAGGCAAGAGGTGAGGAGGGACTGGGGCACAGGCGGAGAGGGGCAGAGTGGAATGGTCCTAGCGGATGGGAAGCAAAAAACCAGCCCTGGCATTCACCAAAACCTCTAGGAAGATATTTAGTTTGAAGGTGTGTCTCCAAATGTGTTTCAAACTACCTCAGAAGAATTCCACGCTGCTGGAGGAGCTCGTCACCGTCTCCTCCACAGCAGAAACGGGGACTCTCCCCATTCCTCCAAAGTCACACGCAAAAAAATCAAATTAAAAAAGTACTTCAAGCCTGCAGAAACAAAGTGATATCTGAAAACTGTTTCAAAGCGTGCATTTCTAATAAATCAGCAATAGTTTTAAGACAGCACTTAAAACCGACTTCAGCACCCACCCCTGCAAAGCCAGTATTTCACATGCAAGAAGAAACCTGGGGGAAAAAAACCCCTGCAACCCCAGTTCACGGAAGGCACAAGGAGTCTGGCATCTTTACACGCTCACGGTTGCACCACATCTGCGGCTGCTCCAGCCTCCATGCTCAGAGCACAGCGTCACCCACGGGGGAAAGCCCCGGTCCCGCGGGGACACATCGCCCACCTCTCCTGCCAGCTTTCCCGGGGATTTTACTTAACTGTAGAATTAAACGTCGTTTTTAGCCATTCAAGCAATAGGAGAAGAGAGGTCAGAAAGGGAAGTAAATATCCTTTACCAACCCATGCGTATACACGCGTGCATAAACATCTTCCAAACACCTGCTATCATTAATGTCACAAGGACAGCGCGATAAAGCTAACATATACTATTTAGAGCCAAAACACTGTTTGCAAATCGGCTTCTGCTAAGATCTTCAGCCCTGTCCCACGAGGCAACCAGGTCTGCGTTCCCCCCTAACACCCGAGCGGCACTCACCCGCACACGAACGCCCGGGGGTTGAGAAGCAGGTGACTACAAAGCATCTCCTACAGCACTTATAGCGTGGTGCAGTCTGCACAGAGGCGCAAGGGTGTAGTTGTGCGAGCGCTGCCCTTGTCAACCTCTGGCTCCTCTGGAGTCCTCGGAGCACGGTGGAGGAGCCGCTCGGCCACCATTAGCCACCCCTTCAGCCGTGCACTGACCCGATGTGTCTGACCTGGCTCTGCAATGCCATTCACACCCTGCAGAAACACCTGCCTGACCCATGCGAGACAATCCACGGGGTTCATCCGTGCCAAGTGGCTGGAAGTGGCCGGGTCCCTCCGACACAGCCCAGCGTGAAATCACCAACACAACAGTTTTTGCGGCAGGACGGACCGAGGGCAAGGTGAGAATAACACGAGGGTTTGCTAGAAACCAGCGTTTTAGCACCCGCAGAACCAGGTAGGGCTGCAGCACACCAGCCTCAGCCCCGTCCCCATCCCTGTCCCCATCGCTCCTCCACCGGGATGGCAGCTCCCTGCGGCACCTGCTGCCTTTATCGGGATAAAAGCTGGGTGCCGCAGGCTGGCGACCAAAGATGCAAAACATAGCGCAGATGTTTGGCTGCATTTTATTTTTTTTTTTCCGCTGCTCTACCCCTACCCCTGCCTGCCATTTTGGGGTAAAACCCCTCTCGCAGCCTTAGCGTTGCCCATGACGGGCTCTGCCCAGGTGCCCAGTTTCGGGATGTTCCCGACATCCCGCCCAGCTTGATGGAGGGGCAGCTGCAGGGGCAGCGCGGGGAGGCTGGAGCTCGGCGGGCACATGTTGCTGGGCTTCCCGTGGGCAGGAACCAGCGTGGGACGGGGAAAAAACTGGGCTGAAAACACAAGAAATCAGCAGCAGTGGGGGGCAGCCAGGGGGCCGGGGGCTGGCAGGGAGCTCCCCCGGCTCTACCCGGGGCTCGGTGCACCCATGCAGGTCCCTGGGGTGGCACTGAGCAAACGTCAGCGGCTGCAGGAAAGATTTGGGGTGAGGAGGGGGGAAAAAAAAATGGAAAAAGAAAAGAAAAAATAGCATTGCACCACTGGGAGAGGAAGGAGAGACTTTTGGGGTGGAGGGCACAGGGCTGGGGTGCTGCAGCGTGGGGACGACAGGGCTGCTTGGCAGAGGGTTGCACTGGTG
>VXBH01005718.1:129133-267987 GCA_013400035.1 Rynchops niger
GACCCCCCATGCCCTGCGTGCCTCCCCCAGCTCCCCACCTGTGTTCCAGGGTTCGTGCATGCCCTCAGTGGTGCGTGCCCCCCCCGCGGGGTTGTGCATGCTGCCCTCCCCTCGCATGCACCCGGCGTTTGCCTGCTCCTCCAAATGTGCCCAGGGCTCCTGTGTGCCCCCCCCCACGTCCCCCAAGGCCGAGTGCCATGGGGGTGCTGGGGGTGCGTGTCTTCCCCCCCTCCCTGCGGGTGCATGGGCATGGGCCGGAGGGTGTGCATGCTGTTTGGGGGCGCAGGGCCATGCTTGTGCTGCTGGGCAGGGCTGGAGGCTGCCAGGTCTCAGAGGAGGCGTCAAGGTGCCATCGGTGACCTTCCCCGCACCAGGCTGGCCCCGAGGGAGACCTGCACATGTCTCCTTACCAAGACCTGTTTCCCTATTACGGTTTTAAGAACACACAACAATTTATTGCCATTTAGACAGTGATTTTATCACACAGTGACCCCTCCCCACCCGAGAAGGGGAATCAGGAGAAAAACAAGGAAACCCAGGGACTGCAATATAAACAGACCTAATAGAATAAGACTGAATAATTAACAGTAATAATACTAAAGAACCAATATTGATCCCCATACCAATATAAAATATGGTGTATTATCCTCAGCCCATTCCAACAGCAGGAAGCTGCACTCCCAGCAGGGGACAGCAAATGTCGGACACCGCGATCCCTACGGCTTCAGGCTTAGGGGTCCGGCACTGGGGCAAGGAGTTCTCTGGTCCGCCGCCATCAAGGGAGAGGGAGCACTGTGCAGCAAACTTTCTAATTTATATTGGGTGTGACCTTCATGGTATGAAATAATCCCGTTGGCAGCTTGGGTCAAGTGCCTGGGCCTCCTCGTCCCTGCACCTGGTGAGCTCGAAAACACTGAGACTTGAAACCCATATAGCATAGCTGGCTATCGAGTAAATATTTTCACAAATTCAGACGCTAGAGTCTTCTAAAAATGCCATTTTCCCTAGCATTAGAAGAGACCTTACCAAAAAGTAAAATCACTGCAGGAGAAATTAATCCTGTGTCGCTCAGACGAGGACATTCACTGGTGCCCGCCGCACGGGCTGCAGCCTGCGAGGGCTCCGCGGTGCTGCTTCGCCTCCCGTTCAAAAGGCCTAATAAAAACTAAAGAGATAAAGAAGTCCTCCGAGGGCTCTTTTACTGTCCTTATCAGCAATGAATTATAAAAGGGGAGATAGAAAAGTGTGTTTTGCACCTGGAGGAGAAAGTAGCCGTGTCTGTGTTTCGATGCAGTGGCAGTTTTTGACGCAGCTCAGGGACGCGGTGCGGGTTTGCTCCATCACCTGCCTCCTACCCCAGGTGTCTGCGAGCTGTGCCTGAGCTTTGCAGACTCTTCCGTGGGTGTCCTGTGCAAATTGTCCCTGGAAGGAGGGGGGACACCACGTGGTGCCGGGGGGTGCGGTGTGCTCAGGCACCACAGGCTAGGGGATTTTCTGCCCAGAAGCCGACCTTGAGCTGCTGCACCCGAGACACGCGGCTGCGTATCAGCACTAAATGTTGTGCTGCAATTCCCCTCTGCGGGGTTTCCCCCCCGCCACCTCGAGCTCTCACGGGTTTTGGTGTCATTTCTGCCGTTTCTGGGTTTACCCTGCCGGCTGTGCCCGAAAGGTCTGGGGTTTGACCGACGTGCAGTGATTTTTCAGGGAGGCCTTTTCACACGATCTTAACCGCGTGGCGCTTTTTCTGCAAGCGGGTGGTTAACATGTTCTGAAAAAGGAAGAGCCAGACCAGAGGCCCAAAAAGTCGCGGTCCCTTTTTGGAAACGCTCTCGATGTGTTTTAGTTCTGTCGGCTTTTCACACCTGCTTGGCCAGTGGCTTTTTTTGCCTCGCGTTCAGGTAGTGTGGCTGGCCCCTCGCACACGCGTTTGGTCTGGTTAGCAGTATTTTTCACGTGACTTGCTGTCTGATAGATTTGTAGTGGTTTATTTAATGCTTATTTTTCCCAAGGTTCTTCCTTTCCTTTTTCCATTCCCCCCATCCAAACCAACCCTGCCTGATAACCAGCTGCCGGCTCTGTTTCACTTTCCGATTTACCCAAGCTAATACTCATTAAAGTGATATTTCACAAGGAATTGTCTTTCTTTTCCTTCTCCAAGATAGCCAGTGATGCTAATTCACCCGCTGGAAGTGGTGACACCCTTTTCCATGGAAGCCTGTCTGTATTTCTACCGACCTCTGTCAGTGGCTCCTGGGGGACCTGCGCTGGTAGCTGCGTCCTCGGGACTTAAGAGGGGCTGGATGGGGCAGATAAAAGGTCCCTCTGCCACCATAACCGGCGCCCAATGGCAGAGCCATTATAAAAGCGGTGAGAAGGTGGCAAACCCACAGCAAGGCTGCTCTGCTCCAGTTTTCCCAGCAGCTGGTGGCCCCTTGGAAGGCAAAACCGTGCTTTTGCTGTCAGATGCTGGGCAAGGGGAACCTCCGTGGGCTCCTCCCCAGCACCCAGGGCCAGGAGGAATTCGCCTCCTGGCACCTTATCTGCCCGCTGCTTCCCGGTCTTATCGGCGGGTAGGCTCCTCGCAGCCGTAGCGCCTGGGAGGTTGCTGAGAAAGGACGGCTTGTTATTGTTCAAACCTTTAGCAAATTAATCTGCAAATTTTTTTTCTATTTTTTGTTTTCCTGCCCAGCTGTGCTTTTGCATTTACCTTGCCAGAGTCGCCGTTCTCTTCCCTTCCCCACGCTCCGACATGGCTTGAGCACTTTGTAGGGGTCCTTCCAAGAGTCAATTACAATCTTTTGCTGTGTTGGATTGGTTTTGATCTTGGAGGAAGCATTTTGGTGGGTGACACAGTCCAGTCCAAGACTTTATCATGCCCCGCAAGGCTGCACACGTGGGAAGAAGCTCGAGGGTGGTGGGAGCCTAGGCAACGCCTGCCTGCTCCTCCTGCCCACCCTCTCCCCGGCACATCCCATTCCTCTGCGGTTTTCTCCTTCAGATCACAGGAGGATGAAGGATCTGACTTGAATTAACTAGTTAGAAGGTGACCACGCTTGGTCTCTCTAATATATCTTGAATTTTGTGTCACTGATGCACTGTGACTATTTTCCTGAGACAAATGCAGAGGCTTACTTTACTGCATCCACTTTTCTTTGAGAGCCTGGGTTAGTGGCCTGTCGCAAATCTCAGAAGAAAAGTGAGCAACGCTGCATTTGCCATTAGGTCGTTATCTCTAAAACCGGGAAGGTCACACTGCAAAAATAGAATTCCTGTTTGTGCGGGCGGCAGTGTCCTGCACACACACGGGGAGAGCATCGGCCACCGCCGCAGCGATGACCCCCATCACCATCCTCCCTGCTCTTACAGAAGAGCTGCCCCAGGAATTAACATTTCCCACCTTCTGCCTTCCCCTCGGTTTAGCTTCTCCTACACTGAGGTGGGGGATCCCTTCCACAGCAGCTGGGGAAGCAGCCAGGCCCCTTCCCCTCGCCTGTCCCTGTGGATTACAAACTTCCCTGTGTTCAGTTGCAGCTTTTGGGGACATTTCTGTGTATCTGGGCCCCAGGGACGTGATTTTGAGCGTTGGCCTCATGCAAGGTCTCCTGGATTAGGTGTCCCTCTCCTTGGGAACCGCAGCCCCTCTCCCCCCCGCCGTGTCCAGCCCAGGGGGAAGCCTGGATCATTTCTCAGGAAAAGCTCATTAAGCAAGCACGGGTTTTCTTTTAAAAAAAGGAAGCTCACATGTTTTCCAGAAATGGATTTATTGTATTTGTAATTGTCTTATGTTTTTTCAATCTTCCTCTGCAAAGACTTTGCATACCCTCCCCTTGCCTGCCGCAAGGGATGTCAGCAGTACCCTCATTCAAGCGTTTTATTATTTTTTCCCTCCGAGAATGGTGATAAACTATGAATCTCTGCATCTTTTATGCTGGGTGCGAAGTACTTGTTTAGCATACAGATGCTTAAAGTCGATTTTATTAAATCTTTAGGTGAATTTTCTGTTTAATGCATTTTATTGGTATTCTCACAATACAAGGAGAAGCCTCAGAACTGAAACAATCCATTTACGGAGAGAGACGGACACATTTGGTTTCATACCAAGTTTTATTTCTTTTTTTTTTTCTTTTTAATTTTCATAATCACTTCTTTTGCACAACAACAACCTCAAGTTGACAATGAAACGCACGCGGTAGACCGAAGGGAACCAGACAAGGCTCTGTTCGTGATGGAAAGTCCTTCCGTGACACCCCGCTGCCTCCCCCCACCGGCCGCCCACCCGGCAGGAGCAAAGGTGGCCCAGGCTGGGGCAGAAGGAGTGAATCCTGCCCGGGAGGGCAGCCAGGACGCTGAGCCCTGGGGCTAGGGCTCAGCCCCGCAGCCACGCAGTCATCTTTCAAACCTCTGCCTGCAGCCCTGGCCCAGTTTATTCCTTCCTGGGGTGGACGGTTGCGTCCCACGACTTGGTACTTTGGTACTTTCCATTTTCAGAGCACTTTAGAAACATGGATGTGTTGGCTCTCCCGCGGTCCCCGTGGGGTAGAGAGCGTCGGTGTCCCCTTGTCACAGGAATGGGGAAACTGAGGCATGGGGGATGCCAGGGCCGGGATGCCCAGCTGCTCCCTGCACTCAGATCCCACCATCCCAGCGGCGGGTGGGGGCTGCTGCCTCCCTGCACCCCTGGGGACCAAGGAGCTCCCAAACGTAGGCGTTGGCCAGTGCCCCTCTTCTGCTTCACTTAAAGACAACTGACTACAAAGGTGGAGTTTATTGGTCTTACTATGTCATCTCATCCCTAGCATGGATAGTAAGAAATCTCTAGCACCGTAAACTGCCGTTCCCTGACTCATTTCAAGTGGTATAAGAGTGTATGTGCATATATCGTTTCCACGTATGCGTTTCTGTGCGCGTGTGCACAGCCACCGCGAGGGAGGGGAGTAATGCAGCGGGACGGGATTGAACGAGCCCCATGAGACAGGCTTTGCAGAGCCAGGGCCAGAGAGTCACGCCGGGCTAAGCAAAAGCAAGCAAGCTGAAGTTTACATTTTAAAAGGAGCAGCGATACCAACCCACCCCCAAGGTAGGATGCATGCAATCGTGAACTGCCACCGTCCCTGGAAGGTCAACTCAAAGGTAACCCCACGGCTGGGTTAGAGCAAGATTTTTTTAATGACTCAAAAAATAATAAGACAAGGAACAGGCTCAGTCCAGAAGCAGTCTGAGGGGTCAGCATCCTTGAAAGCACCCATTTACAGACAGAGCTGAGCTCTGCTCTAAGGGATAACATGAGCGCAGAGCTTTACTTTGGGATACAAGGCCAGTTGTCCCAGCTCTCACGCAGCTTCACTCATCGCCCGGCTGTTGGTGCCAGCTGGGAACTCATTTAGCTTCAGCTTCTCTGTTTTGCTCAAATCAGAGGCCCTTCTCCAGGAGAGCTCTTCGAAACGTCTCTACATGCACATAATAAATTGCCACCACCTCGTCTTTCCTCCCTCACACAACTGCAAACGTTCGTGGTCTGGGCAGGGATGCTGCCGGCCGCCTGGAGGATGCTCTCCCTACCAGGTACAAAGTCTCGTGTCCATATGCTGCCGCAAAAATGGGGCTGCTAACTGTCCTTACAAAGCTTGATTAATAAACATCTACGGGAATCAATGAAGAACATCAAGCCCTGCCATAAGGAAGGTGGCCCCGGGAATTGGGGGGGTTGCATGCCATGTCCATGACTGTGGTATATGGGAAAGGTCCGGGAATGAGGGAGGCTGGGACGGTAAGGATGTTAATGAGGATACTTAATTAGTCTCAATTGAGGCATGAAGTATGCTGCTGCACACAACCATTAGCAGCCCTGGGAGATGGAAAGGATGAAATAACCGTGATCCCGGGCTGTGCCGCGTGTTGCCGCCGGGCATGGCACCGCATGAGCTGCTGGCGCCGGCAGCACCGTCCCCGGGGGTTTGGAGTGGGCGGTGGGTGGGTGGACACCCTGTGTCCGGCCAAAACCCCGGGAGCTGGGGCACGCAGCCAAAGCAATCACACATTTCCCTGATAGCGTCCAGTTGCACCGGACAAACGTCAAGCTCCCCAACATCCCTACTACATTCATCTGCACCGGGCAAACATCGCTCTGCCACACTGAAAGCATCTGGCCCCACGGATGAGGTGGTTTCCTTGGCATGACATGTCTCAGCAGCAGTAACAGAGCTGGTCCCCTGACGTTACCGATGCGAAACTCTCCCTGCACATCCCTGCTCCTCCGACACGGGAGCTTACCCTGCACTGACACGTTTTCCAGCCACATCCACTGTCCCTCACAGCACCGACCCGACGGAGGTGAGAAAAACCAGTTTCCTGGTGCTCACACCTGCATGAGCACCATGTGCCGGGCCATTCTCCTGTGCATTTCCCATGGGATTTTTTTGCCAGACAAAGCTATTGCAAGAATAAGCCCCGACCTGAGTTCCGGGCTGGCCTCCGGGGAGGGGGAGGAGAGCGGGCACGGGGCAGCACAAAGGACCGAGATGGAAGATCCAGGCAGGAACCGAGTCCAGAGACTCAGTAGCTGTTTGGGGAGGACGGCTCTGACCAGCGCAACCTGCCACCAACCGCTCCTCCTCTAGCACACGCCAAACCCCACGGCTCCTCCGGCTTCCCCCGGGGCTGCAGGGAGCAGCCTGGACCCCCTCACACAAGGAGCTTTGGGTTAACACTAAATTATATGTACCAGAATTGAAGCATCACCCCTATTCCACCTCTCAGCCCTTCCTTCTCCTCCCAGCACGAGGAGCAGCCCGGCCCCGCTCTCGCCGCCCTGCCCGCAGGACTCAGCTGCCTCCAGCTCCCGACTCCCTGGTTTTCCAGCTCCTCTCTGGTCCGGCATCCCACCCCGCCAGCAGCCTGCCGTCCCCCGGCCCAGCCTCCCACTCCTCCTGAGCCCCAAGGAGGGAGTGAAAATGGTCGTTTCTCCTTGTTTTAAACTCCTGCTCATGAGTACAACATTTCTGATAATCATCATCATCATCATCATAATCATAATAATCATAGTACTAAAAACAGTATTTACAACAAGCTCCAGGTCAGAATTACACACCAAGCAAACACTCAGCACCACAGAGAGTAGGACAGGGTTAATATCTCGCAGGTACCTTCTCAGATCCCACCAAAGCGGGAACACAGACATTTGACAGTTTCAACCATTTCTTACACACAAACATTTCGTTTAAATTACTTTTAGGTTTTGTTTTTTTTTAAAACTTTTTAAAATTTCTCGTCACTATATGAATGAGGTGATGCTGGCGCTGATGCCGCACTCTACACAGATGCTTATCTAAGACAGCTGCTACTATAAACTGATCATTAGCTACTGTTAAGAAATTCAACCCTCAGTTTCCTTCCTCTTAGCCCCAAATCTTTTTTTTTTTCATCACTTGGCAGCGCTGGGGCTTTCTGACAGTTCTGTCCTGCCCCCAGCCCGGGCGGAGGGGGTGGGAGTAAGGTAGCCCTTCCTTTTTGGAGCGGAGTGTCCTCTAAAATCAAACCGTGGCCACCGAGGGATCTCTCCCGAATCCTGCTGGGACTTCTGGGGAGATTAGCAAAGAATCCCGGGATTTGACCTCCAGCAGCTGCTGCTCTTTGGCTTTCTGTGGGGTTTCTGTGACCGCCTGATGCTCACCCCAGGCCATAATCAGTCCTTTACCTAATTAAAGCACAGGGTAGGCAGAAAACTTCAGCTTCTGACAAGACTCAGTGATGATTTCTTTTTCAGAGGGGAGGAGCGGCAAGGGGATCGTTATTCCCCATGCAAACCCCTCATCTGCTCTAGCTCCTCATCACTGCCTGGCACCGCCGAGCAGAGCACGGTCCCCAGGAGCCCCGGGCTGGGGGAATAATAGGTGCCCTCGTCTGCACCCCCTGCGCACTTAATTATTCCCCAATGATCCTCCCACCCCAGGAATCCCGCATCCCACCCACAGAATGGCTCTTTGGAGTCAGAGCGTGCAGAGGACGCCAATTACTAATAATGAAATTTCTCGGTGCCTTGGATGCCCCTTCGGTTTATTGTGGGGTCAGAGAGGGCAGCCAGGACGGAGGGGAGCAGTGCCCTGGAGTAAATAGGGCACCCCGTGCCCTGTCCCCAAAACGCTGTTAAAAAACTAACAACCCGGTAAAATCTCTAAGCACTGCAGAGAGGGGAATCCTTGTTACCTTCTGCTTCCAATGAAAGCAGCTTCCACCATCTCCTCTGCAAAACCTGGCCGTGGGATGGTGCTCCTGCAGGGCTGAGTCCCCAGCACCGCGTCCCACGAGGCCCCGCTTGCCGGAAGGTGCCCATTCCCTGCTCTTCAGATGCAACATTTCCACTGAGTTTTCCAAGGCAGGGGCAGAGCTGGGGCAAGGTGGGCAGGTCTGTGGATCTCATCGGGAAAGTGGCAGCCCCTCGCAGTGCACGGCGGCTGCTTGGACCTTGGCTACCTCCATAAACCGTGACTCCAGAAGATTAGGAAGTCCATGGGCTTTGACAGCCACCTATTCAGATCCGACATTACTGCCACTCTTGCATGTTCTCTGCTCATCCCTAGCTTCATCAAAAGACATTTTTTTTCTTAAGAATGGGCCTTGAATAGCTAAAGACAGACAAGGAGTGAGCATGGGGCCACCTCTTCACCTTTACTGTAGAACTGATCCCCTCTTAGCTCCCTCTCATCCAAAGCCGTAGGTCTGTAGGTACCAGGCAGGCATCTGGCGTGTCCTGCCTGCCTCCCAGGGTGCTGCCTACAAGCCAGAGGTCCGGGGCTCATCTGGCCACCTCTGATCTCAGTGTCTGCCCTGTAATGGCACCAAAGAGTCACATCTGTCTTTGGAAAGAGGGAAGGATGATTATTTGGTTCACTAAAAGGCTATTTCACAACCATGCACTGTCTCTATTGCATTTGCTTTCTTACTGGAGTGAAACCTCATGCTTTGGGAGCACTGCAGAGCCCACAGACCGAGTGTCCTCTCCCAGGGCTCCCCCGGAGCCGGGGATGCAATTGCTGTCTGTGGTTCTCCTGATCTGCTCAGCCAAGACCTGTCGGTCCCTGCTCTGCCAGGGAGAGGGCAGCTCAGCCTGTGGGCTCCTCCAGCAAGGCACAACCGGGGCACCAGGCGGTGCCTGCTGTGACGGGGACCTTCCGTGACGTGGCACCTGGCACCGAGCTCTGGGTGGAAACCCTCACCTACTTTCACACAGCCTATCACAGAATCAACCGAGGATGAGGCCTTTGGGTCACTGCTTGCCTGGGCTGGCTCCAGATATAGCCACGAGACGGGGGGGCCGCAGGCCACGACTCCTGAGCCATCCCGTCCCTCTCATTCCTCTCTCCTACCACTGGCAAACACGGGGCTGTTCCCTATTCCACTTCACACACAGAAATTATCACTTACTTCCCATTATTCTGAAGCTGATATTTGGCTCAGAGCAAACACCAAGAGGAGTAAAAGCCCCGGATAAGAAATCCGTACCCCCGTGACACTGCTGGTTGAATTTATTAATATCTTAATTTTTTTTTTTTACATCAGTTTAAGAAATATTTTTTTTAAAAAAAGGACAAAACCCTCCAAAGAAGCTGTTTGATTGACTGATCAATTCTCTATTTCATGTGAACTAGTCGCTATTCTGCTTAGAGGTCCCTATGATCTGTGAACCCTCACAAGTACTGACGATTAAGGATGCAGAGATAGAGAAGCGTGTAGCTGGGGGACGAACACCAGGGGAGGGGGGGATGGAGAACTGAATGTTGCATCTAGACAAACGAAATAAAATGTGTTGGTTGGTCGATCAGTTGGTTTGTTAACAGGAATCAGGTGCTAGATGTGTAGAAAAGCCCTTTATCCAGAGATCTCCTCCCGCTGTTCCTTGTTCCTGCGAACTTCAGCTGCGTGCAGTTCCTGCAAAGACGGGAGAGATGATACCAGGCTAACTCTTTCTGCTCTCGTAATCTCTATTTTCCTTCTTTCCCACACACAGGATTTGCACCACCCAAAAAAAAAAGAGACCAGTTTCCCATCCGATGCACCCTGAGGACAGTGGGTTACGCCTGCAAGCAGTGAAGCCTCTCAAGTCTTATGAGGAGCGTCTGAGGGAGCTGGGGGTGTTCAGCCTGGAGAAAAGGGGGCTGAGGGGAGACCTTATCTCGTTATAGATAGGAGAGTGTAACGAGGTGGGAGTCTGTCTCTTCTCCCTAGTAACAAGTGACAGGACAAGAGGAAATGGCCTCAAGTTGCATCAGGGGAGGTTTAGATTGGGTATTAGGAAAAATTTCATCACCAAAAGGGTTATCAAACATTGCAACAGGCTGCCCGGGAAAGTGGTGGAGTCGTCATCGCTGGAGGTGTTTAAAAGATGGGTGGAGGAGGAGGTTAGCGACATGGTTTAGTGATGGGTTTTGTCAGAGTTAGGTCGATGGTTGGGCTCGATGCTCGGAAGGGTCCCTTCCAACCTGGGCAATTCTATGATTCTGTGATTGTACGATCTGCGGGAGCCCGGAGGTGATGCAAGCCCACAGCAAATGCATTCATGGCTCCCCTCTTCTGCAAAGCTCTTTGGCCATGCAGCCCCTGGACGCAGAGTGGGCCTGATCCTGTGCCTTTGAGCTTGCACTTATCAAGATCAGCCAAATGGTATTTCCTCTACTGACTTGAAGGACACATCCCCCCTTCTCATGCTGCTCCAGAGCAGAGCTCCTCCACAGCCCGCTTCCCACCAGCAACAAAACGCTCGCTCCCCTGTGCCCATCGCCCTGGGACAACCCCACAGGGACTAGACCCTAAACCCCGCCATAGACATCAGCACCCAGCCCTCTCCCGGGACATCGCACTCGCCTTCTCGCGGAGCCGCTCCCTCAAGGCGGCGAGATGTGCTTCGCGGATCTCCCTGCTCAGCTCCATCTTGTAGTTGAGCTTCTCCTCGGCCAGGCGGCTGAAGTTGTTGTTCTCCTCCAGTGCCTTGTGCAGCACCTCCCGCTCGTGTTCCCGCTTCTCCGCCAGCTGCTTCAGCACCTGTGCCTCCTGGGTCTGCCGAGACAAGGCGTCGGGAGAGGCGTAAGGCAACCAAAGAGGCTCTTCTAGACCTTAAGCTCCCCAGAGAGGCTTTCTGACCATCTCCTCTGCTCAAAACCACTTTGCTACCCCCCTCCATCCCATTCCTTGCTTGGAAGATGCTTTGGCACCTTTTTCCTGCTACAGGGCAATGTCTGCTGGGTCCGGTGCTCCGGGTGGGCAGGTGATGCCATGCTATGCCCACCGGCTCAGCAAAACCGAGGTGACATCCATCAGGGTATGGAGTCCCCTCTCCGAGTGTCACCTCATTCTTTGAATTATTTCAGCTTGCTTTCCTCTTACCCGCCAACATTCACAACATTTATACTTTGTTTTACTCTGCCAAATTTCTCCTTTTCAGTAGTTTTCACAGGAAGACGTTTTATACAGCACTTACAATAAAATATGTGGCACAGCCAGCTGTTAGAAACCCCAGTCTGTGTTTAAGTTTGTAGTTTAAGTGGGGTGTGTGACCAACTGCTACATCTCCTGCAGCATTANAGGACCAAGAGGACCCCATACTGTGTGGTTTTAAGAACAGGAGGACGATGATGATCATTGAGTCCAATTCCCTGCCTAAACCAGGCTGCAGAACCTCACTCCATGACTCCCACCTCTCACCTGACAATTTATAGTGAAAAATAATAATAAGCCATTTTAGATTGTTCCTGCTAAGCCAGTTTCAGGGTTTGGTGCAATTAGTAACCATCTCAGAAAAGTCTTTGCTTCCACAGAACATCTCATTACCTTCCTCCTCTCTTCTGCGGCCTCCAGCCTCCTCTGCAGCTCCTCCAGAGACAGGTCCTTCTTCTTGGGGGGGGAAGAAAGGATGGGGCTCTCGGGAGATAAATCTGAAGGGGACTTCAGGATCACTTCAAAGCTCTGGCCTGATGCCCTCTTATCCAGCTGCTTCACCTCCATATCTTTTTGGGGAAAAAAACAGAGACTCTGTGGACCTGTGACACTCGGGAGAGCACCTGAGGGCACTGAGCTCTTCACATAGGAACTAGGGTGGCCTGACCTGAGTGATTTTGTTCTATCTCCAAAAAATTCCCAATTAGCGATCAGCTTCACCCCCCTCCAAGTCAATACAATTGCTTTAAATTCACAGCGTAATTATAGAAAGGCCATATTGCTGTTAACATCTTGTATATCACCCCAGTACGAAGCAGGCAGCCTCTGCAAGCAGTTTCTTTCTGGGAAAATGTGGGTTACGTTAATAAAATAACAGAAAGACCCCAGGCTGTGACATGGATTGCTGCTCCAGGATGGGACAGCCCAGCGCGCTGACGAGCTCTCATGTTGCCTGTAGGAGCATCACGCAAACGATGCTGCAGCTCCTGCGGGAGCAGGTTACGTACCTCCATACTGGTAGATGGTATTAGGATGGGGCTGGGTGTGGAAACAGGAGCAGATGAGGGAGAGCAGAGACAGCTCCTTCATTTTCTCCTTGTAGGCTGAAAAATACAAAATAGCAACGAGAAGAAAGTCCAATGGCAATGGCGGCTCTTTTTCATGGAGAAAGGAAGCAAGTAGACACAAGGAAACCCATTCACAGCTACCAGACTCTATGGAGGCTTTTCCAGGCTGCCACAGCTTGCCAAAAGGTCCCCAAGGAGTGTCTGTCCTAGAGCAGACTAAATTAGCTGCCAGCGTGGCAAATGTCATGGGAAGACACACAGCAGGAAATTACCACATCTAGAGGTTTAAGTTTCTGTACAGGATTTTCCCTCCAAAGCAGCTGAAATGCTGCAGCCCCTGTAGTTAACCATGTCAGGACAGCTGCCCATGCCACTTCTAGGCTCAGAGATAAAATGACACCCATCAATACCTGGAAACATTGCTCAGCCCCTGGCAAGTTCCTGGTATTTCACAATTCAGCATTTCTGCCATCAGGGTGAAAAGGCAAGATGCAGTTAGCTATGTGGAGAATAAATGGGCATCTGAGTGAAAAAAACAGTTCAGGGATGCTGCTAACAGGGGAAGTTCCCGACTTCCCAAGGTACCTCCTTCCCTGCAGAAGCAGATAAGGGAGGGTGTACGTGGATTGTGTCACCACCTTGGCCCACACAGGCAGAGGCTGATACTGGTCTGCAATCGCAGTAAATGCTGTCCCCTGCAAAGGACAGGGAAATACACGATCCCTTTGACATCTGCTCCTGCAAGCCCTCCAGTTTGCTCAACATTCCCGTGACTGGAGCACACCCCGCAGCATCCTCAGTGATCACAAGTGCACAAGGTGCTGCCCTAATGGCAGCAACACCCACAGTTTGCAGTGGGTCTGTTTCTGGGGCGATCTACACCTGTATGTTTGGCGTTTAGTATATTTAAGACAGCGAACTGTTAGCACACACTTGACAAAAAACCTCAGAATGGGAGAAGGACTTGAAAACAGAGAGGCACTCTGTCAGGCTGTCAAGTTCTTTATCACATCAGTGTAACCCGCACAGCATCACTGCTATGTCGCAGGTCAGCAGCTGACGGCTCAGCGGTGGGTGCTGCTGTCTCACAGATGCTGGATTGGCTGCTCAGGGGACACCCAGGCACATGGGGACAGAGCCTTCATGGCCGTGTGTCCTGCTAAACCTGCCCTGAGCCTCCTTGTGCCATCCTTCCTCCTGCCTCCACCACAGTGCACAGACATTCCAGTGTCCGGCCTTGGCTCTGCCTCTGGATTTCCCACACGTCCTTGTGCTTCTGGTCTTGATTTGTCCCTTCCTTACTGAGCTCCTGGTTCGACCTCCAGACAGAGGTGAATCTGCAACCTGGCTGCCGATGCCACCTTCAGAGCAAGTGCCTCCACCAGGCCAGTAAAGGGAAATCCCCAAAACTTTGTGATATGAAAAGGCATTAGAGGCAGAACAACTTTGAAAAAAAAATCATCCTGTGTACCATATGCCCCCAGGAACACCTTTCAGATCTTCTCCTCTGCCTTCCCGCAGCTACTCGGGTGGGAAAACAGTGGTTTCGTACACCTACTTCATACTTGCACTTATTTTTCCTCCTAGGTACAGAACTTCATCCTAATTAACACCCTCTTTTTGCTTTTGTCCCTGAAGCTCATATCTTTACTGAGCATTTTCCAGTTTGCTCCACATTCTGATTTTAAGACCCTGCCCTGTCCTGCTCTTCAATGTAAAACAAATAGGAACAGTTTACATCAGCAGTTCCAGCCACAGTGCAGGACATTTTTGATTTTGCTCTTAATGAAAATAGTCTTTGGAAAGCCTCTGAGAGTGCTGTACTGTGCTAGAAGTCATGGCATGCAGCAGTAGTAAGCTAATGTATCTCGTAATGTGCTGCTGGGAGCACAGAAAAGGGTCCCCTGGACTAAATGAGAGACATTATAATTTAATAGAAACAAACCACGCACGGAGGTCATTGCTCTACCGTTATGTCCAGTCCTGGGTAAACCCAAGACATTAAGCAGATGTGCCACATCCTTGACCCCCTAGTTTAATTGTCTCATAGCACTTGTTACAGAGCACAGTGCTTTCTATTTCATTACTTGAACTTCAGTAGGTCTCCCCAGTACTGGTTTCATGGTCCTCTGTGAAGATGAGTGCATGCTGCAAGCCCTGCCTTTCAGGAGGTCTCTTGTAGTGATTTCACAGCTGCCTCCATTCCATCAGGATCTTCCCTGTCCCGCTTTCCCTTCTGTAGAGCAAACTGACCGTCCCTCTCCGTCAATTAAAATGAAAAGGAGCGAGAGGACAAAAGGACGCCGCTTCACTGAGCGGCTTTTAATGAGCTATGGAAGTGCTATGAGTCCTTCTCGCGGCGCCGGAGCCTGCAGCTGCACCCCGGCGCCAGCCATCAGATGCAATTAGCAGCATGCGGGCACACGGGGCGGGGAAGCGCGGCTGGGGGCTGCCGGGGCCCCGGAGACTAGGGGTGCGGTGGGGGGGAAAAGATCCAGAAGACCTCCGATCAGCCCTCACTGCAGGGAAAAACCGCTCCAACCTCCCCGCTGCCGGGGTGGGGGGACACGCGGGGAAAGCAGCGGGAACGGCAGCAGCGGACCGAGACCCCCCGGCCGGTACCGGGGAGGGTCCGCTCGGTCCCGGGACTCCCCCCTCAGCCCGGGAGCTGTCCTTTCAGCACCACCGCCCCGGGACCCCCGCCCGGGAGCTGTCTGTTCAGCACCACCGCCGCGGTGCTTCGCCAGGGCAGGGGGCTTCGGCGTGAAGAAGCGGAAGGATCGACCCCTGAAGAAATCACCCCTGATGCACGTCCCGAGAAAGAAATGGACGCATGAACCACCACCCCCTCCGTACCCCCCGCCTCTGCTTCAGAGCCAGTGGTTACAACTGTGGGACACAGAAACATCCACACCCCATCCCCGTCCTCACGCACTTTTGATCTTGCACATTTAGTGATGAACAATAGGCAGTATGTGTGTCCAACACACTGTTAATAGGCTAAGATCACAAAATCATAGAATGGTTTTAGTTGGAAGGGACCTTAAAGATCATTTAGTTCCAACCCCCTGCTCTGGGCAGGGACACCTCCCACCAGACCAGGTTGCTCAAAGCCCTGTCCCACTTGGCCTTGAACCCCTCCAGGGATGGGGCAGCCACAGCTTCTCTGGGCAACCTGGGCCAGGGGCTCACCACCCTCACAGTAAAGAATTGCTTCCAAATATCTAATCTAAATCTACCAGAAAAGGCATTCTGTGAGGAGAGGTAGATTCTCTGGTTCAGTAAATAAAAGAAAGAAACATAATCTCTGGGTCACTATTTAGGAGACTGTGTCAATGAAGATCAAACCCAAGATCTCCTGAAGCAAGACTATGTCTCAATCACAGCTGCATCAGAAACTCTCGGGGGTAAAAGATCAGCATTGCAAACCTCAGCACTAAAATTTACTTCAGAAATATCTGTGCTCACCTTTGCCAATAGACATACAATTTTGAGGACATATTTATTCCAGTGGGCAAAATCCTTGAACCAAGATAAGTTAAGAAAGCTGGCTGGCCAGAATACGACATGGCCAACAAGTCCCTTCCAGGAAAGACTGTATGTCTTCCAGTGCACAAATGTACATATTTTAAGAACAATTAGACAGGAAATGCTGAGCTTTTAATTTAAGCATCTAATTGCATTTTTTTACTTCTGGTAAACCGGTAAAAATAAATTCAGCTCACACTAAGCAAATCTGATCCTGCTCTGATTATATTCCATTATACACCCCATGCAACAATTAATCTTTATTAAAGTGTTGCACCTAACTATTCTCTGCACTGTGTGTATTGCATAGACAAAATTACTTTCTCCCTGTTGCAAGGAGAAGAAGGGAGATTATCTGGGCCTTCACCAAGCCACCCAGAGGGTCAGGGTGCTCTCCACTTGCTTTCTCTCTAGCAACTCTTTCCTGTGCTCCCTCTAGTGCTGTACAGCACAAACTGCATTTCCATATCCCTGCTGCTTTGCATGAACACTGTATACGGCATTTATCCGTGTAAAGTGTTTATCTCCAAGTTATCCCCCGGAGACACTACCCAGCTGCTCCCCAGCGGCTGCGGTGCAGGAGATGGAGAAACAGTTGGGGACGGGTGCGGTACATGAGCAATGGGAACCATCTTCCCACCGGTGATGTGCCTGAACAGTGGGGCTTACCACCTATTATTCATTAAAAAGTTTTGTTCTCTACTTCCTAACCAGGTAAAATTAAACTGTAGACTGTTTGAGCAGCCTGTCTCTTTGTCCAGTGTTTAATGACATCCAGTGAAACAGAGCGAGGCCATTTAGGCACAACACCGATACAGAGTCATTCATAATGAACCAGAGGCACAGCAAGACTAATTTATCTGAATTCAGCCAAATTAAATGGATGAGACTGGCTGAGCTATGTCTGATAGCAAGGTCAAAGGAAGGTTATTACAAGAAAATTATTTGGTTTGCAAAGATAACTTTGGAGAAGTAAAAATTGCTTCCATAAAGAATATTATATCATAAAAAATCGTAACAGTACAATTATAGATGTAGCCAAAGCACTAACAGAAGGTAGAGAAGCTAGAGAGACAGGGAACCAAGTCCTTCAGCATAAGGACTGCAACGACACACACACAATAAAAGCAACCATAGTCCTCGATAAGCCTTGAGAGTACAACAGACTCTAGATAGTCTCACCTCCTATGAATCCTATCAGGAAAATAACAGCCAGATGTTCACTTCAGTCTAATTCACTTCCATCTGACTGCTTCCCAGCTTCCAAAGACAGGTCATCAGGAGAACTCACACAACCAGAAAACACTAGTGGGTGGTTTATTTTTTTTCAGATCAGTGGTTGCATCCCACATTGATGCCATACACCATCTCAGCTGCTCTCCATGAGATTTGAGACCCAGAAGTTACCGTGGGCTCATGTGGAATCATCCATGAGAACAGGCAGATGCGAGGGTTACTCTGCCTTCTGTTGGACATCTGCTAAACTATCACCCAGGAACCATTTCCAATCAGCCGGCTCCTTCCCCCCTAGGTTTCATTTGCATCTCATGAACACCACATCAGCCTGTGTTATGCACAGCCAGTGGATTAGCAAATCACTCAAGCTGTAGCACTGGAACATGTGGGCTGCCCTCAGGAAAATAACCAGGGAAATCTCCTCCTCTATGGGCTCAGCAAGAGAGAAGAGCTCAGGCTGTGCAGCAGAGACCCAGCAGCCTGGGCTGGGTGGGTGATTGATTGCCAAGAAGGAGAGAAGCATGGCCTGGATTGCCTGATAAAGCAGAGAAAGGAGCCAAATGGAGGCAGCTGTCCCAGAGTGTTTGTGGATTTGGGGCAAACATAGGTTCAGACGGTCAGTTTTGGATAAGACAAAGTGCTACAAGGAGCTGGGGACTGGATAAAACAGCAGTTCATGAAACAAGCCAATGCCATGATGTGTCAGGTACAGACATTCTGCTTGACCACAGACAGTAATTTAGCCTCTTTGGGTCTTGGTTTCTTTTGCATTAACTGAGGATTATTGTACTTGCCCATTATACAGTGGCATTGTTCAAATAAACATATTCAGAGAAGGTAAGATTCTCTAGTAGAGCACCAAACATGTAGCGGTATCTTGAAAGGATAAAAGGATTGTTTGGAAATATGCTGAGGAGCTCTTCAGCAGGTGGGATGTGCCAAAGTGCTACAGCACATGCACGTGGTCTTTGGTTGCTCTCTAGCTCTTTTGTATTTCTAAATCACAGGCAAAGGTGTGACCATCGGAAGAACAAAGCCCACGTCAGTAGGGCAACTGGGAGGGATTAGCCAGCCATGTTGTTTCCAGTTAATTTAGGGGTATAGAAATTTTAGTGAACTTCAGGTCTCTTCAATAATTATCATCAAGAATCATCAGCTCTGTTCGCCCTAAGAAAGCTTGAAGTTGAAATCCATCCTGCTGCCCACGCTACTGTCACAAAGGTCTTATCTGCAGCTTTCCAGTTACCACATCAGACCGCTGAATCTCAGCTTTTCCTTTGCAGAAGGAGAATGTGTTCATCTGATAAAACAATGCATTCACCAGATCTGAGCCAACACTGATAGGCTCCAAGAAAGGGCTCTTTTGAGATACCTAAGGGATCTTCACCAAGTCCATACGGCGCCATTAAAGAAGACACGATTTATATTTTAAAAAGGACAAATATTTTCCAAGGATTTAGATCCCTTGTTTGAATACAGTGGTAAAATAATAATAATAATAATAATAATAATAATAATAATAACAACAACAACAACAACAACAAAATAGATTCTTTTGGCTTATAAAACTGAAGTCCCAATAAAAGTATCATACATTTCTAAGGCCATATAGACTCCATTAGCACCTGAAGAAAAAGAAAATAGTGATTTCTTGAGAACAGAGAGATGGAGAGCTTGATAGAAACTCTGACTCTCCAGCATGGGCAGTAGGAGTGTCAGGACAGGGCAACACCATACAGTGTCCACCAATACCATCCAGAAAAGGGATTAAGGGGATAACCCAGACATACATAAAGCCACACAACTCTCACATTTCAGTGTAGGAAGGGAAAATTTCGGGATCTGTCAAGGTACATTTACCATGCCCAGTCATGAGGCCAGGAGTGACAAACCTGTGTTCCCTCTTGGCTCCACCTTCTCAGAGACACTAACATCGGAGAAAAGCCCATGAGGCTGTCACCTTACTGCATCATTTCATAATGTCGAGTCTCTTATTCAACCCACATGCTACAAATGGTGAGGAAAGTCATACAGTCCTGCAGAATCCAGCCAAACACCCCTTCCGTGGAGTACAAAAGCCCCAAGCTGGGTGCAGATGCTGTGGGGAGGAGGTGTGAGGGCTCTGCCCCTGCAAGGTCTGCCCGGCGGCAGGGCCAGCACCGCAGCTGAGCCTGCACTGAGCATGTGCCACCGCGTTCCCTGCTCCAGCACCGAAAACATCCACCATGGCCAGGAGAAAACGCCTGAGGTGGCAGGGAGAAGAGAGAGGGGACTGCTGGGCTGGGGGAAGCAAACCCCATTTCTTTTCATCCCGGGGATTTGTTTGTTTGTTTAAACAAACCCAAGAAAATCTTCCCAAGGGGAATAAGCCCCCGGGCATCAGCTGCAGACAATCACAGCTGCTCTCCCTTCAGCACGGCTTTACTCGTGCTGCGGATAAAGGAGAAAATAATGAAGAAAGCAAACAAAATTCTTTCCTTAATTTAAGGAATTACTTGCTGTTTCCATTCCAGGCTATTCTCCGTTCCTGCTATAAGTGCTATAGGCGATGGGGAGCTGCTCCCCACACAGGCAGCTGGGCGAGGCTCAGCCCCGCTCCCTTCTTTGGCAGATGTTTCCCTATTCCCTTTCCTTCTGCCACGGCACTGGTTTCCCACGGCTTTCTGCTCCTTGAAATTGTTTCTCTACTTGATCTGAGCCACAAGGAAGCGCAGCTTCTCTGAAGCACACGCTTCTTCATGATCCTAAGTCTCCTTTGACAGCAAAACTGCACCTTCAGGAAGCTGAAATGTGCCATCGGCGTGTGGTGGGTTGGGAGGGTGAGAATGCACCGAGCGGAAAACGCATGTTATGCCTCCGCCTGTTTCATCCGCCACCTCGTCCATCTCAAGTTCGATGCAACCTTGGTTTAGATGGCTGGTAAGCCTGAGCCGTCCCTCCCACCCCCACCCTGCCAAGGAGGCCCAGTCCTGGTCTGTAGGAGAGGACGGCAGATGGGTGGGACCTCCCAAGGGTGCACTGCCGCACACGTTCATTGAGACAGGGATACTCGCAGAAATATATACAATAGCTGGAGATTTTCTGTCTTAAACACACAATTNCTCCAGGATTTACCTTCCCCCACCCAAGCCCCTCTTTATGCACTGCAGAATTCAGAGCCATTGCAACAGAAAACTTGGTTTGGGGTTTTTTTTAAGAAAAAGACCCTCTAAACCCACCCACTGTTCATTGTACCATTTCAGGCTTTTCTTCTCACTCACCCACGTTCCCAGTTTCAGCCATTTGAATCCCTCCTCCCCAGTTAAAAGGGGCAAGACATCTTTAGAATGCTGGACCAAAGCAGCAGAGCATCCTCAGGGCAGGCTGCCATCCTGCAGCCACAGCCGAGCCGGCGGGAGGCTCCTGGGCAGCCGTGCTGCCATTCCCATTACTGCTGCAGGAGGGAGGACGGGCTCCCTTTGCAGCATTTGCTTCCACCCAACGCCATCAGAGGACCGTTCCCCTCTAGCATCTTCTAACGAAGAAACNTTACAACCCCACACCTCCCAATCTCTCTGTCCTTCTCCCCCCTGCATCTACTGGTCTTTTAAAAGGAGAAAGGAATAGAAAACGCCCAGCAGGAGACAGGGAAAGGCCAGTGAAAGGAGCAAGAAGTGTTGCCCGGNAGACCCTCTAAACCCACCCACTGTTCATTGTACCATTTCAGGCTTTTCTTCTCCCTCACCCACGTTCCCAGTTTCAGCCATTTGAATCCCTCCTCCCCAGTTAAAAGGGGCAAGACATCTTTAGAATGCTGGACCAAAGCAGCAGAGCATCCTCAGGGCAGGCTGCCATCCTGCAGCCACAGCCGAGCCGGCGGGAGGCTCCTGGGCAGCCGTGCTGCCATTCCCATTACTGCTGCAGGAGGGAGGACGGGCTCCCTTTGCAGCATTTGCTTCCACCCAACGCCATCAGAGGACCGTTCCCCTCTAGCATCTTCTAACGAAGAAACGTGAGCTGTGGAAGAAATCTAGGGATGGGAAGCCCTGAGAATACAGAGAAACCCATCCAGGTTATTCTGGTTGGGTTTGGGGGATTTTCTAGGGCATTACTGGCAATCTCTTGCCTGTGTCTTTCTTTCCACTACCCATTTAGGCAATATGCGATCTTCACAAATAGAAAATGTTATTGCTGATTTCTCTGCATCCAGCTACACAGCATGCAATTTTTTCTTAGGGGAAAAAAAAAAAAAAGCTGTATCATGTTACAAAAATCATAATTAATTGGCATGCAGCAGCATCTTCTTACGGCACAATGTAATGCCAGCAATATTTTAAACTGGCAAGTTTATCACATGTGTATTCATATTAAAATAAAAAGCCCACCTGCTATCTTGCCTCAGAGGGGTGTGTGTGTACGGGGGAGGAAGGGGAACAATGCTGCCATACCAGCAGAGAACTCCCCCAAAACGCAGAGAGAGAAACAGAAAACAAAACACCAAACCCTCAGAATAACGATAAAAAAAACAAAAAATAAAATTTGCCGGTTCTATGGGCGGGTTGATGCCAAACTGCCCCCCAAAGATGTCTGTCCTACCTGAGACGGTGCTGGCCATGCTGCTGGTGCGGCGGGAGCAGGAGCGGGTGCTGCAGGAGCAGGAGCGGGTGCTGCGGAGGTGCTGCAATGCTGCGGGGAGGGAGGACTGACTCAGCTGGAGGGGGCTGCAGCCATCCGCGGCGGGGAGAGGCTGGAGAGCCCAGAGAAAGGGAAGGGGTGGAAAGAAAAAGAAAGGGTCACTAGTTCGGAATATTAATTAGCGTATCAGGCCTCCTTTCCTGGGTGGCTTTGACGGCTGATCCCTCCCAGGCAAGGCTGCCTGCCAGAAACACAGAGCCACCGCGGGGGGGGCCGAGGAGACACACCCAGCCGGGCTCCAGCAAAAGATGGTTTTTCCTCCTCTTCCTCCCTTTCTTGTCTGCTCTAGACGGGCTAGACTGCTTTTTCCCTTGCTGAAATCAGAAATAAGCAAATTAATTGATTTTTATGTCGGGTTTGTTTTTTTTTTTTAAACCAAGGCGGTGCCCACCCGCAGGGCCAGGGCTGGGATCTGGCTTAGCTTAGGCTGGGGTGTAAAACCCGAACCCCAAACCTTGCAGCAGCTTTAGGCAAACAGCGAAGGGAGGAGGGATCCCAGGCAGGCTCAGCATTTTTAGGTTTGGGGTTTTTTTTATTTTGCACCAGCACTGGGGCAAAAAGGGGCTGCGGTTTGGGGGTGGAGAAGGGAAACTGCTGTAAAAGTAGGGGAGGAAAAGCAGAACGGAGCCTTCTGAATCCCGTGGGACTTCTCTGGGTTTCTACCTCCCTCCCCAGGCAGAACCTCTTTGCTTTTCCTTTTCTCTTCTGTTTTCTATCACTTCTATCGTTTCCATTTGTGGCTGTTGCTAGGGGCTAATGCATCCGTGTTTTCAGACTATCACACACACATTAGGGACCAAGGAACTGTCCCCAGTCCCCATTGCCAGTGGCACCCATACGACTGCGGCTGTACAAACCCCACCTCGGTGCCTGCGGTTTGATCCCATAGGATCCCACGCGATCCCATGCGATCCCACACGATCCTCACAGCCTCTGGCCCTCTCGTGCCAGATGTTATCCTGCTGGCTGCACATCCCCCCTGGCTGAAAACACCCCAAATCTCCCAGCACGCTGCAATGCAGACACTCCCAAACAATTCCAGCAGCTGCAGGGAACTACAGGTTGCTTAAGGAGCTGCTGGCGCTACGGCTTGGCCAGGGGCAGAGGCCACAGACAGTTAAAAAGACAGAGATTTCCCTTTTTTCCTGATTTTTTTCCCCCCAGTCTCCAAGTGTCCTATTCCTTCTACACTGTATGCAAAAGGAAAAAAAAAATTCTAGAAAATAAGTCTAATTCAGAATAATATTAACACGACCCACAAATTTTCAACGTGTGTTTGGAACAGGAGCTTTTTTATCACCATTAACTGCTCCCGGTTCTGTCCAAGGCTTGTTTTGTAGTTGCGACTCCCTCTACTTTCTCCTTGGGTTGAATCTAAGGCTTTCTAGGTTACCTTGAAGGCAGCAGGCTGAATTGTGTATGTTTCAAAAACAAACTCCCCATTAACAGAGGAAGGCAGCTATCCCAGGCACCTGAATGCTGGAATCATTCCCCCCGCCCCTTTATTCAGGATAAGGTCTGGCTTTGCCTTACCTACCAAACCTGAGAGGGTCTGTCAACCTCTTGCAAAATTCTGGAGTTTCTGCGTATAAATCGGGTATGCATCCTCTTCCTTTTATTTAGCAAAAGGTGCAGAACACTTTCGAGGTGCCATGGCACGTGTCCCAGTGGAATTCTCTGTATGAGAAATGGTGATCAAACTGGATCATACACTGCAGCTCCAAGATTGTTCACGCTTTCTAGGTAACCTCTCGTATAGATAATGTTAATACAGTTAATTCTGCATCCATCTGTAACACTGGGAGATATTTCTTCTTTATTTTACGTGTAAATATCTTTTCAAGTCCTTCCTGATTTTCACTAGGGAGCATCTGAAGGCATTGTGTATTTTATCCCAGATGGGGATTAGGGAAAATTGGTGAGTATTTGGCTCCTCTGTCCTGTGCCTTCATCACACATGATGTCTGACCGGGCAGACTATCAGGAAACAATAGATTTTTCATGGAGAATCATCAAAGAAGTTGATTTTGTAGCATGCACTTCTTTCACTATCTCATTACAAACATTTTCAACATTTTTAACAATTAAATATATTCCTAGATGTCTTTCCACATAGGAAGGGCTTCTTCCAAGAACTCTTGCTTTCCACAATGCTGAAAACAAAAGAAAAATTCCAAAAGTGTTGGAAAAGATCCTCTCTTCAACTCCTCCCAAAACAGGGACCCGTAACGATCCACGTGTTTCATTCCAGGGAACATTTGCCTAGGGCACTTCACGGGGGAAGGTTTGCAACTTGTGGTTGTTACCAGAAGGGTCACAATCCCGGCACCCTTTACGTTGCTATTTGTGGCCACAAAGCTGGCAGAAGCACACCTCGCAACAGGAAATATTTGGGGAACAATTTTATCGATTGACTGATGAAATAACACTGAAAGATGAAAATCATCTGGTCTAAAAGGGGGACTGCGATACGGGAGGCTGAAACTCCTGGTACCCAGGCAATAGCAGCAGCGTGAGACCTCCTGCCACCGTTTGCGGGCTCAAAGTGGGAGAAGCTGCCTTAGCTGGCAAGAAATAATAATAATAAATAATAACAATAAAAATTACGCATAGGGCAGCAGTCAACCCCCTGAAACTGTAAAATAATACAAAAGAAAGGAGAAAAAGAATGGAGGGAGAGAAACCATGACAGCAACCTCGGCGGGAACTCAGGAAAATGTTTCCCTGAAGGCAAGAGAAACCAGAGGGTTGTTCTGACGGTTCCTCTTCAGGATCTGTCACGCACCTGGGAAATGAGGCCACATTGTACAAAGGATGTGGAAGAAGAGGAAGATTTGTACTAATTCAGTCACATAAAGGTGTGAATTCGGGTCACCCTGGGGTCTGCCCAGCTACAACAGGCATTGCGTGTACATACAGCCAGCAGCGCCAAGCGTCGTGACTGAGCAGCTACAAATGGTGGAGAGGAGGGAATTCTGAAGTGATCTCTGCTCCAGTGACTCCCTTCTGCCTCCACCAAAGCACTAATCCCACCTGCCTCGGTTTCTTCATCTGTAAAATGGGTGTTTACTCACCTTCCTAATAACAGGATGATTGTGATTAAAATTGGAGCGTCAAAGAGGAAAGCAGTTTTATTTCCCAACAGTAAAGAAGCAGAAAGGCTCTGGATTATCTGGATTCAAAGGAATCAAATAATTTTGTGGTCAAACAAAAGTTTTAGGCTGTTGCTATGGGAACCATCACATTGCCTCAGAAAAACAATGAACAGCAACTTAATCCACTCCCATCTGAAAGGGGGAAAAATAACCTTCATGCAATCTGTGGGAGTTTCAGAGCTGGTGGTTGTGGTTCTTCAAACTCTTTTGTCCTACTCCTCAAGATTCTCGCTTATCTGGGAAGAGAATTCTGCCTAGGCAGCCTCTGAAGAAAAATGACGATTATCCTCTTTGTATTTCTGTACCAGACAAATGTTCGGTTTGCCGGGTTCAGCTCGATTCAGCCACTCACATGCCCATTTCCTCACAGAGTTTAAGGATCATCTTTTCCAAGGTTTTTCTTCTGTAGTTTTTTTTTTTTTCCCCTTGAAGGCACCACTTCCCCTGAATACTAGCTCACCCAAGATCGTTGCCATGCACTGAGTAAGCAGTGGAGACACCGTGGCTCCTGCTCTCTGGGTGGCACGTCAAGGGCATTATGGGTGTAGGGACTGGCTTTTCATATAACCCTCTGTGCTGCTCCGACAAATTCTTCTACCTCTCCCCTTCTCCCTCATCCTCCCTCTCCAAACTCAGGGTTTACCCTGGCGAGCCAAACACCAGAATAACAATCCAGGTGTAAGACCAACACCTTTATTTATGATGTCTGTATCCCAACATAAACAGATGTTCTAGCTTCAGTAAACCTGCACAATTCTTTTGCAACCTTAATAAGAAATTTTTCTCTTCAAAATTTTGTTTTCTCCCTTCTCAGTCTTTGGAAGAAACCGGTGTAGTGCTGCTAGAGACAGACTCACCAGTGCTGTCACTGCAGCTTTGGTCATGTAAGGTAAACGGTGCAGAGAACCAGCCCTCCAGAAGGATAAGGAGCGCTCAGCTGGTGCTGACTCACGTTGGCCGCTGGACACCAGCGCATCTGCTGACTCACACTCCTTTTTGGGTTTGGTAACCTTCCAGCTCCTCTCTCTCAGGAGGTAACGCTGCTTCAGTCAACATCGCTTAAATAAGTTAAAATAACCTGATACAATACACTATTTATTCTTCAATGTAGAAAAGATATAGAGGAAATAATAATGACACAGTATTCCATATATTTATGATGAGTTTTAAACCTTTATTATCCATTATAAATATCTTATGCCACACTCTCATTTTACAATCCTTACAAAGGCATTGCATTTGCAGCTTTATCTTGCACAGCTGGTATCAAGTTAAAGAGTTCAGAGTCAGGAACACGAACAAAACCAGTTGTTAGACTTTGCGTGGAGTGCCATGAAGATCCCAAGGAATAACTCAACGCTCTCTAGCCCATTGGCTACAATTAAAGACAGTTTACAAGCCAGGCAAGTTCAGCTCAAGGAGTTTAAAGGCTGCCAACTAAAACAGCAACACCCATAAACTCCCCTGACTGAAGAATGTACCAGACGTTTGAGAAGAGTTTACATAATATACTCAAATTTAAGATTGGTTCCTTTTAAGGTTATTTTTCTTTAAATATCAGAACACTTCTACATACAAAGGAGCTGTGCAGTTTACTAGGAATAAAGGCATTTTAAAGTTACAATAAAATAAATGACATCCTGTTCCACATCTATACAGCAACCACCTGACAGCATGGGATGCAGCAATAAAGCACCGAGAGATGCATGTAAAGTATTTTCTTCCTACCTTCGTCCTCATATAACGGCACCAAATACAGTTTTGCAAAATTTAGGGATCCAGGTAAACGACGCCTATCCATTTATTAAAACACTCCAGTCTTACAAACTGAGTAATCCACCAATCCAGAGCAGTTCAGAATTCACTATCATCACACATATGCGGAACCAACCCCCAGTCTGAGCAACTGAAATGCCGACGCAGCCATTTCTGGCCATGTGCACGGATACAGGGAGGGAACTGAAGGCTCAAAGAATCGTGATGAAGCAAAGCAAGGAACAAAGGAGCTACACATTCACCTCTAACAAAAGATACCCGTCAGAATTCATCAGTGTTGACAGCGCAGAAGCTACAAGGCTCTATGTAACAACACAGAAACCCTTATATCTTAAATACTGAGAATTTCAACAAAGAATCCTGTAATATTCTGCCTTCTCCTATATGCGGTACCACTGAAAGGTGGCAGATACACAGCACAAGGCAGAACAGTGTCCTGGAGAGAAATTCTGGTCAAGGGCATCACTTATAACACGGCTCCTCCGGGCTGTTAACAGAAGGGGAGAAATGCCCGTCCCGGGGGGCCCTCACCCCGGCGTGCTCACACACTCCGGGGGAACTGAGCAGCGCTGAGAGGCTTTGAAATGCAGCTGCTCTGATACTTTTAGCAACCAGATGGCCAATCTTCTGCCTCTTCGGGGTCAAACTTCGGCCTCAGCCCCGAGCACAGCGGGGGGAAGCGGCTGTGGGACCCTCCAGCTGAACCACCCAGTACCTGAGGCCTCTCCCCAGGCCCGAGTCCCGCTTCCCTGCAGGCCCGGCAGGGCCCAAACCCCACCGGATTTGATCCCCTCCTGCCCGCGGCCCCTCAGGCCTCCACCACGGCTAACAGAAGACGGCAGCAAACACCCCAGACCCGCTCGCTCCGCGCCACCCAGCGGGGCAGGGACCCCCACCGAGGCCCAGGCCCAGGCCCCGCCGCCCCGGCCAGGCCAGACCAGGCCCACCGTCAGCCCGCCGCCGCCTCCCCGCCCCCGTTCCCCGGACAACGCCGCAGCTCTCGCGGGAGCGCCGGGAGGAAGTTACGCACCGTTCGTGAGGGAGGTGGGTGGTGGCACGTGACACAGGCGCGGGGATTCCGAACGGGAGGTGAGGGGCGGCCGCCGCCGCGCGGTCCGCATTCCCATGGCAACGGCCGCCATGGGCCGAGGAGCCCGGGAAGGCGGGATGGGGCGCCAGGAAGGCGGGCCGGGGCTCCCGGGAAGGCGGGCCCGGGCGTATTAGAGCAGGCGGGAGGTTCTGGGCCATGCATGGGCCGGCCCCGAGTGCCCCGTGAGCCTCCTGCCCGGGCTCCCGTCCCGTCCCGTCCCGTCCCGTCATATGAGGCGAAATCCGGGCTTTTCGGTATTCCGTTGTGCAAACGAACCTGCCCCGATTCCGGTCGGTCGCTCTACGTGACGCCGGCGGTGCAGCCCCTGCCTGGCGTGGCGGCAGGGTAAACCGCGGGCCTGCGCTTCCTTGCAGGTACGTGAGGGGAACCATGCCCAAGATAACGCTGAACGGCATCACGGTGGATTTCCCCTTCCAGCCCTACGAGTGCCAGGAAGCCTACATGGCCAAGGTGCTCGAGTGCCTGCAGAAGGTGAGTGCCTCCCCCCGCCCGGAGGCGTTTGGGTTCATTCATCTCTAACCATAACAATGAAAAGAGGTTGTCACAATCCAAGTTTACTTTTTGCGGGCTGTATGCTGCCTTTTCCAAATCTTCTCTGACCTCGTTTTGCTTGTACTTTTATTTACTGTATAGTTATTAAAAACCCAGCAATGTGCTGGTGGCAGTCAGTAGAAAAGTAGGTAGGATGTTTCTGCCAAACTCGAGAGAAGGAAGAAAAGCTGAACAACCAGTCCTTGTGTTGTGCAGTTTGTCTTTAATTATCTGGGATTTGGTTGTGTGTGATTACTCCTTGGGCTATTAATGTAATTAATCATTTTATCTACAATAGGATACTCTTATGGATCAAATGTCAAACAAGACAATGTTTTTTACAATAGTTATCTTTGTTCTGTAGTTGGTTAACAGATTTCTGTGGTCCCCGTGCTTCTGAGAGATCAAACAAGCTTATTGTGGAAACTTTGGCTTTCCACATGGCTCAGCATTCCTCCGTGGCATGGGCAATGGCTTGATTCCTGCTTGGTACCTTCTCGTTTTAAAGTAAAAGTATTGTAAGCCTGTTATATATATATAAAACTTTTTAATATACTTGAACGTGAATTGTCACAGCAGTGCAAGCCCAGCTGCTAGTTTTTCTGCAACTTTTAGTGTTACGAGCTTTAAAACTGTAACATCCAGTAGGTCAAGATGTTTAAAAGTGCTTGCAAAATTTTATGCCGAAACTATGATGTGGGATATAGTCTTAATTGTAAAGGAAATTTTCAGTCTGTAACCTAAGGGTGACTTTCTGCTTGTTTTTTTGCAATAACTTCTAATATTTTCAGGTATTTTATGCTGAAATTGATGCATTCTAGTTACTCTAAGAGTGGAGAATTTCTAAATAAAGGATAATAGCTGGCTCTGGGTTTTAGATTGAGCTTTGCTAAGTTCATTAGAGGGTCCTACAGGTTGTGCATTTGTAACAACTTTGTGAGGTGTCTGTGTGTTTCTGTCGTATGGTAGAGTTTACCAGGTAGTGATTGTTTTATTTACTGAGGAAATGCAGTACTGCACAAAGACCTGTTCCAGTTGAATCCTCAAATTGCTCATTTTTTCCCTTTTAATTTTATTTCTCTTCACTAAAGAAAGTGAATGGAATTTTGGAGAGCCCTACAGGCACAGGAAAGACCCTCTGCCTGCTGTGTTCCACTCTGGCTTGGCGGGAACACTTTAAAGATACTATCTCAGCCCGCAAAATTGCACAGCGTATGAATGGCGTGGAACTCTTTCCTGACAGACCCATGTCATCCTGGGGCAATGCTGCCACAGATGCTGATATCCCGAGTAAGTACTGTGATTTTTGTGCTCAGTAGGGGTGATACAGGAAGGTTAATGAACACTTGCTTTTATCTGTCTTTTGTAATAAGTATGTAATTATAAAAGTCATGGAGCCATTTAGCAGCTGAAGCACAGTTTCACCATTGTATAGATTTTAAAAGCGTTTTACATTAGAAACTCATCTAGCTCATTTTGTGTGTGAATACTTAAATGACAAAATTTCTTGCTGTCTCTACAAGGCAAACTGTTACCATAGTACCAGCCGGGAAAGGAGGCTAATAATATCTCTAGTTCTTCTTTCCATGCTAATAATATTTTTCTGCTTTTTTTCTCTTCTATTTGGCAGCTTATTACACTGACATTCCTAAAATAATCTATGCCTCCAGAACTCACTCACAACTTACACAGGTCATTAACGAATTAAAGAACACAGTCTACAGGTAAATATGATTTTAGATAATGTTCCTATTCAAAAAAAAGGCAGAGAAACCAGTCTGATTTAGTTGTTGTTTGAATTTATGTGGGTAAATGTATAAAAACACCCGTTATTCAGTGAAATGTAGTTCTCGTAATGTGTATGTATGGAACCTGGATTTCTTTGTTGCTGGGTTTGGGTTTTTTTCATACTTCACGGTTTCTCTTATCTCCTTTGATCATAGAATTTCTTGAATTTGGTCTGGTTTTGATTCTTTACTTCACACATTTACTTCTAAAATTACATATATTTTTTTCTTTTTTTTTTTTTTCCTTGGGGCAGTTAAGGCAGTGGGAAGCCATTACAAAGTTGAATTCCTTAGGCTGATGTAAATCTATGAGGAACTTTGGATTTTGCTATACCAATTTCTGTCACAGTTTTCAGGTGGTGACTGAGCTCCTTGAACAAGCAGTAATCATTTGTTTGTGTGTTTCTCATAAAGATACAGCCTTGTAATAAGCAAAAAAAAAAGTATTGTGAATGTCTGTAGTGCATTAGTTCTTGTCACAACCTTACTCTAAATATCACAGCCAGCTTGGAATAGCTTGTCATAGATGACAGGCTGCGGCTTATGCGTCTGAACTGTCATAACAGAACCCAGATTTATAGTGGATGATTTAAGTTGCTACTCATTACTTCCTGCTGTAAACTACTGCTTATTACCACCCACTGCTACCAGGAGAAATACAGTACCATAAAGTCAAGTAACATATACAGCTGTTACAAACAGATTAACTTACTTACTGTTTCTGATTCTGACCCTTATTTTGGGCTCACGTTTCTCCTGAACCTTTCGCTTTTGATATATTATAGCCAACCTGGGCGTATACAACTGTGTTCTCCTTTCTTGCCTTATGTTTAACATCAGTTTTGTGTGTTCTGTTTGAACAGGCCAAAGATATGTGTTTTGGGTTCCAGAGAGCAGCTTTGCATCAATCCTGAAGTGAAGCGACAGGAGAGCAACCACATGCAGGTGAGAACAGAGCCTTGAAAGCACAGGGAGAACATGGAGGCTTTTTGCTTTGGTGCATGGTGTGTAATTCTTAACTCTGACGTTGTTTAACTGCTGGAGGCTGTAGGGAAATACAGTAGTTCTAAATGTGTTTCGAGGAACTTTTACTTTCTAGTTTTATGAGTGCAAAATTTAATTCTGAGTTTCTGGTAGCATTTTCCATCCAGAGAAGGATGACATTGTGTAGAACGTGAGAGTTAATAGTTTGCAGTTTACTTTCTGATCTGCCACTTAAGTGTTTTTCAAGAGCTGCAATAATTTCGAAATAGTGTTTCAGTGATTGATTTACCTGTTATTTTAACAAATAATATCAAATATTACTGTTTTGAGAAGTATTAGTGGCAAAAAGTAACAAAATTTCCTCTGAGCATCTGAGTGTTCTGTGCTGCATAAAAGAGAGCATAACTTTTAAGGTGAACAGAAGGACATGTGCTTTTAAAACTGAAGAACTGTGATTAGCACGTATTCATTAGCTGATGTTACAGAAAACTAATAGTTCTTCACTTCTTAACACGCTTTTCAGTGCTGACAAGCTGTGCTACTCTTGGCTAATATATACTGTATTTTACAGATCTACATGTGCCGAATGAAAGTGATGGCTCATGCTTGTCATTTCTATAACAATGTGGAAGGTGAGTTTGGCCGTGGAAGTAAAGCCCTGCCTTGGAGAGGGAGAGATTTGCTAGGCAGGAAGAGAAGTTTGGAAGAGTTGGCAGAATCTGCCTGTGCGTGAGTGTTTTGCTCTGTGTTATAGGAAGTGGATGAACGCGATGATCAGGGTAACAACAGGTCTTTGTGTGATACCTTTACCTAAGCTTGTGGTTGTGATGTAATTTTTCACAGAAAAGAGTACAGAGAAAGAACTGACTGAATCAATCATGGATATCGAAGACTTGGTTAAAAATGGAAACAAGCACAGGTAAGTGATCCCCGCTGACCTTATTCCCCCTTACTTGTGAAAATAGTGAAAACTATTCCTCTGCTCATTTTTTATTAATACCTTGGTATGAACGTGACATACACTAAAGTAGCAGAACAGTGATGAGAGCAAACTACAGTGGCTAAATATGTTGCAGAGACAGCTTCCAACAAAATCATGTGTGCACTAAAGCCTTAGCTTCTGTTACTGCAGTTTTCATCATACAATGATTTATTCCAATCCTTATTTGTGTAAAGACTGAATCCGATCAGAGTCAGGCTCACCAATATTTTATTTCTTGCTTGAGCAGAGGCTGCCAATATCATCTGTCATGACAAATGATATTGCAGTTTTGTTTCAGATCTAAGAGGATGAGGTGACGGATTTGTTGCGATAAAATAGTCTAGTGCAGCATTTACTTCTAGCCTAAAGGAGCGAAATGATAATGCTGTAATGAATGCCACTATTTCTCTAATTTCTTTTTTCTTTGTTTTGTTGAACTGCACAGCTAGATATTATTTCCTATACTTCTTTTCACTTGTGTTGTTTGAATAGAGCTAATCATCTGCCCTAAAATTAAACATGCCAGTTTCAGCTCCTTAAGAAGTTGATTAGAAACCCTTGAGAGTATGAAATATAGTACATGAACGCACTCTTAATATTTCTGCAAGTGTTACTTCGTGGTTTGTACTACTCTTTTTTTTTTTNACAAATTTTTTTTTTTTTTTTTTTTTTTTTTTTTTAACAGAGCTTGCCCTTATTATCTCTCTCGAAGCCTGAAGCAGCAAGCAGATATTATTTTTATGCCTTACAACTATTTACTGGACTCGAAGGTAACATATATCTTTGCTGTTAAATGCAATTGTTCTTCTATTTATCTTACACTGGCTATTAGCGGGTGCGCTGTGAGGAACTGATGCAGAGCAAGTGAATGCATTATGCAATATACTTCAAAACGAATCAAAACCTAGTTCCAGTTCAGACCCCCTTTTGTGTTTTTCTCCGTAAAGTTCTTTCCCCCAGTTAAGAAATATTTCTTTTTTTGTTTGAGGTCTTGCTGTTGTTATAGAACTAGCTTTGCAGAAAGTGATGCCTTTGTTTGCTGATATTCACCTCCCGAATGCAAATCTTCAGTCGCATACTATGCAGTATTTTTGCATGTGTTCTGAGACATTTTTGTTTCTGCAGGCAACTATGGGATTTCTAGAATAAGGAAACTTTTTCAGTAGAGTTTGGACATCTCTCTTGGAAACAATTGCTGGCTTTGTAAAAAACAAACAAAAAAAACCCCCAAAACAAAACAAAAAAACCCGATTGCAGTAAGTTATCCATATTTCATGGATAGAAAATGAAACCTTTGAAAACTCTGAGGAAACAAATCTGCTGACATCTTCATGCAACTTGGAGTAATCCATGAATTATAGTAAAAGCCGGATTACATTCCATTGCTACAAATGGCAAAAAGACCAAATTTTTATAAATTAAAAAATAAAATAAAATTTAAAAAATCTCTGACCACCTTAAGCAAAGAAGCATTGTGAAATGAAGTTATATGATCTGGTAGTGTTGGGGGTGCTTTCGGAGCATCCACTTCTCACAAAGACAACACAAGCATAAATTTGTAAAAACAGAGCAAATCCCCTTGCTTTGCACCCCACTCCTCCCACATCCCTCTCTGTAAAACAGTGACTGAAATTAATTCTGATTAAGCTTCTGTATCCTAGTACAGTACAACAGGTTTTGGATTTTTCTTTATTACAATGTAAATAGTAACCTCCATAAACTTCTATGCCATGCATTTTATCACCTTCACTTCCAGAGAAAACAATTCTATGGTTTATATATTAGGTAGCCACAGCAATTACTTGCTGTTTTCTTAACAATAAATAAATAAATAATTTGAAATACGTGAAAACACAAATCTGTCACATAAGCCCATTTCTCAGTAAATCAGTTCTATATTTCTCTGTAACTTTTTTGTCCATCTCTCTTTCTCTTCTTCATCTTTCAGAGCCGGAAAGCTCACAACTTAGACCTGAAGGGGACTGTGGTGATACTTGATGAAGCTCACAATGTGGTAAGTTTTTTCTGGTCTGTTTCCATTTTTTGAACTTCACCAAAAGTTTCACCAAACTTTCACCAAAATTCACACAAACTTCACCTGTGCCCTGTTACAAACAGCCTGTAAAATCTGTCCTTAGCTATTTCAGTTCTTAATGTTCATTATCATTAATATTTCTTGTTTCCGTGACATTTAAAGCTTTGTAGTTTAATTAACGGTCCTTTGATGCTACTGTGATTTTCTACAAGCTGTTAGTTTCTTCCTGAAGGGCAGATCTCCAAATTTATGAGGGCACTCATTTTCTTATTTGGACAGTTCTGTTCCAGGGTGTCAGAAATCATGAAAGATCCATTCTTGAAGCTCAGTCGCGTCGACTGTCCAAGTGCAGTAGACAGCAAATGTGACTCATACAATATTTTCAAGTCTTCATTCATAAATGAAAAAAAAACCAAAAACAACAGAAAAGTGTTGCATTATGAAATCTTCCTCTTAGTTGGCTCAAAACTTCAGCCCTTTGCCTAAATAATGAAATGCAAAGGAACATTTGAAATATGTTCTTTTTTTTCTGCCACATGAACAACGTCCCAGTGGGACTTCTGCTAAACAGCTGCAAGGTTTATTTTCTGATTGTGTCTTGTTCTTTCAGTAAACAAGCCACCGGAGCATGCGCTATGTTTCAGTAGAGATAGTCGCAGAGTTGCGTCCAGTATATGCTCCTTTCCTCAGAACATCTTTTTTTTTTCTCTTGAAAAATAGGTGGAAATCCAGTCATAGTTATTTGGATTTTTGGGGTTTTTTTCCCCATTTATAGGGTTTAAAAATATTTATTGATGTCTGCATGCAGAAATTAATTAGAACATCTATTGTAGAACTACTTGTTGTGCAATAGTTCTCCCATGTACTGTCTGTTTCAGGTTAGTATGTGGAAACCTAGTAATTACTCTGAAGTAAAACTGACTTCTCTCTGATTAGATTCTTTACACATGCAGCTAGTTCAATGCTTTTTTCTTTATAACTTATTTCTTCATAGCTGTTGCAGTCCAACTTTTGTGTAGGTTAGTTCTTACTATGTCTCTTTGTTCTTCAGGGAAGGTGAGTCTTCTTGTGAGTGAAAAATTTGTGACAAAACAGTGTATGACTTATTTTTCAAGGTGATAGAGAGTTTTGTCAAACTTACCAGTTTGGTGAGTGTTGAAACCATTACTACTTTTTTTTTTAATAGAAAGTTTGTATGTTTCTTTCCTTCTCTATAATAATATTTGTTCTGGCATACATTTTGGCCCAGGTTTTACATATGAATAATACGCATTTTACTGATTTTTTTTTTTTTTTTTTTTTATGGTTTTCCTTTCCTTTTTTTCTCTGTGCCCCCTTCTCTGAATGCAAGATCATGAGGGGCAAGGACCATGCCTTCATATGAGCGAATATAGGGATACAAGTATTTCCTACAAGTGCGAGAGGGCTGGGAAGTAGCTTTTTCAAAGGACAAACTGATTCTGCAACTAAAAAGTTTGCTACTTGCACAATTTGTCATCAGACAGCAAGCTATTAGGTGACTGTGTAGGAGAAATAAAAGGACGTCAGGAAAAATCTGTCAGCCGTAACACTAAAAACACAGAGAAGGTGACGCCTATTAAAAACAAAAGGGGTCTTAATGATGACAGTGATTTGCTACTAGATGGAAATGGTAGAATGTTGATAATGTGGAAGAGGCAAAATCTGTTCTATGTTTCAGAAAAAAGGATGCCTAGTAATAGTCAAAGTCTTAAGGTGTTTGTAAAATGTCCTCTGGCCTGAGCTGGAGACCAGAAATGAAATCAAGGCTGGTCATCTGGATTTTATCATCTATGAAATTGCCTGAGCGTCGAACACACCCGAGTAGTCCAAGTAATGCTTCCATTCCATATATTTTTAGGAGAAGTTGTGTGAGGAGTCATCTTCTTTTGACTTGACACCCTATGATTTGGCTTCCGCAATGGATGCTGTAAATGTCGTACTGGAAGAACAAGCCAAAGTAGTTCAACAGAATGAAATAAATGCTGAATTCAATATGGAGTTGGCCAGTTCAGGTGTGTTGACAACTACAAACAACTGTTTCACTGTGATTATAGGGTGCCACTGCCAAGAACTGGAAAATAACTTTTCCTAACAGTTTCTGGAAAATGTCCTCTCATTAGTAGATACATTATTATTAATTAGTAACCACTGTCAGACAAACATGAGAAGACTTGGCCAAACCAATGTGACATGAGGGGTGATATAACAGAACAGTGAATGGAATACAGATGTTTTTCCATATACACAGTTCTAGCCTTCATATGCGTAATTTCAGAGAAGCCATAAAGAAACTAGGAATGAAACAGATATGAAACATCCTCTTGAAATCTTTCCTTTCTTCAACAGGACTGAACATGGAACTTGAAGATATAGCAAAGATAAAGAGTAAGGGTCTTCTTTTTGTTTTGTTGAAAATTATTATTGAAACAGTTTCAAAAGGTCAACAACTATAAATCAGGTTCATGTAGCATTTCTGTAGACATTGCTCGTAATTGAGAAATTCATGGAGGTTTAAGTTGTCTTTTTTTTTTTTCCAGAGACTTTGTGGAGTATTTAGTTAGTTTTTTCCCCAAAAGATGAGAGATTTGGCAGACGAATGCATCACTTCCTTCTTGGCTAGGAAGTTCCCTTGTTTTCTAATCTTGTGAGTGTGCTGAAATTGTATTAGTTGCATCGTTCTTCTGTAAAAACATGATGCTACATAAAGTTAATAGTAAGAGCTTGAGATATCTCATGTTTACAAAGGATTTCCAAGAAGAACTTTCCCCCTCTATATAGAAGAGTTTAACATTTTGCTGACAACTTAAGGTTCATCTAAGAATCGAGGTTATAGAAGTTCTTAAAGTTGAATATGAATATTGAGAGATGATAGCTAGGAAGTTGGTTTTGATCATTTTGATTTGTTTACAGAATCAAGAAAACAGCTGTGTTGCTGCCTTTGGTAACAGCCTTTGTAATAAAGTACTTTTGAAATTGAGGCTCAGATGTGTCCCAGAAGTGAGTTTCTGTGAACTCTAACTTTTTTCCCTCGTTTGTCTTAAAGAAATTCTTCTTCAGCTAGAAAGTGCTATTGATGCAGTGGAGCTGCCACCGAATGATAGCGGAGTCACCAAAGAGGGAAGGTAAATTTCTTCTTGTTAGTATGTTTGCACTTTAAAAGTACAGAAGATTCTAGACGCAGGGGAAACTGCGTCAGGTGTCAGGATTGGTAGTACCATTTTAATTCCTGGGAATACTGTTTATTCAAGGTTTTGGGTTTCTTTAAATTCCCTTTCTGTAGTAATCTTTATTTCTGGTGGAACTTCCCGTTAAAGTGTTTCAAGAGTGGAAAATCCTACGCTGTGTGTTTGCCCATCAGGTATCCTGAACTGGAGGAAGCTCCTCACTGTGCTTCTTGCAGTTTTGCCTCATGGTTTAAACAGAGGTACTAGTGCTGCAGTGATTTGATTTGAGGTATCTCAGAGCTCTGTAAGCCTATTTCTGAGCTAAAGCATATTGTACATCGTAAAAAAAAAAATAAAAAATTGGGGAAATTGCATGCAAATCTGTTTCTAAATTAATATGTATTGTATGTTGTAGAGAAGTAATGGAAAATGTGAAGGATGTGGTCAGTGTGCTTTCTTTCACGTCAATGTTGCCTGCTGTCTTTATAATCAAATGCTTAGTTTTATTCCTGTAAATTTTTCTTTCTCATGGAGATAAGAACGCGTTTTGCTACTAGGTGGTGAAATTGTTATAAAAAAGTAACAGTAATTGTGTCCATGTGATTATTTACAGTGTTTACCCACTTGTACTTTTTCTCTGTAAATTGCAGCTACATCTTTGATCTGTTTGCAGAGGCGCAAATAACATTCCAGACCAAATCCTCACTCTTGGAGTCGCTGGAGCAGATTTTACAGTTTCTTTCAGGCCGTAAGTTTAAATTTGTTAGTTATTGCACTCAGACTTTTCTCTGTAATGTAAGGAATCGAAAGTTTGAGCCTATTGGGGAGAGGACAAGAAAGGCTTCTTTCATTAGATTTAAATTATAGCGCTTTTAAAAGCTAAAATCTGACCCTGAGGACCTGTGTCTTTTTATTAAGGATTTCTGTGAGGTCCTCTGCTGGGAAACATGGTTTATGTCTGTTCATGCAAGAGAACTAGTTTTAGGAATTGCTTTGTGTCAAAACCTGAGTGTGCGCTAACACATGTGTGCACATACATGTGCATGCATAGAGGATTTTTGCACACAACGCTCTTTCTCCAGACCCAGAAGAATTGTGGGGTGGAGCTTGTTGATGTTTTTCTGATGGCACTTTTGGTGTCTTGAGTCCTTCCCTGGTCATGGAGTTATGAAACGGGAATATTGGGAATCGCGTAATCTGTTTGGTTTTGTTTTTTTTTTAAATTATTTTTAATTGATTTAACAATCTTCTATTCTACTGTCTGTCAGCATTTTGATCTTTTTTTTTGATCATCTTGATGATCTTGTCATCAAGAAAATGATTTAGTTAGTTCTTACTAGCAGACTTTTCAGTAAAAGCATTGAAGAGGACAAGCCCATCCATGGAGACTGTCAGTTCTGCAAGTGCATCCTTTGAGAACGCATCTATGCTTCCTTTGTTTTTTTTCCCCAGCATCTTTCTCCTTTTAGGTTGTTTTCGCTCTAGCTTAACAGGTGCATCTGTTTATCATTTCCGTGGTCAAATTCTCATCATGGTGTATTTCATATGTTCTTTTAACTGCTCCTCTGTAGTCACTGTTTGAAGCATACTAGAGGCTTGGATGTGATTGTAAAGGGCTAGTTATAGCTATAGCAAAGGTTAGTTTTGTCTTTTTTGCATAATGGGGTAGTCAGTTTTCTATTCTTTTTTTTCATGAGACTAATATTAGTTGTGTGAGCTTTTGAAAAAGCAATGGAACAGTTTAAGCATGCTTATCTTTGTCTTAATTCTCTCCTTTCCATTTTTTTAATGTGGAGGAGCCTTAAGAAGTTTATGTAATTGTCTCAGGTGACAGTTTCCCAATGCATCAGAGACATGAAACTTCCTTTGGGATGCCAGTTTCACGTTTCTCCTTGCGTTCTGAATAATGGGGAAAAACTTGAAATAATTTATTTGTCTTAGATAATATTTTCAAGCCATTATATTCAGTGTTGTGCTGTTCAAATAGCATATGGAGATATATATATATATATACAAGTGGATGTATATTGGTGTTGTAAAAGTAACCATGTGTTACTCTCTCTAGGTACTGGGATATTTGTCAATACATCTGGATTGCATAAACTCTCAGATATTATCCAGGTAAGTAATTAAGGCTGCTTCTGTATATGTCTGAAAGATAAAAGAATCAGTTTAAAATATGTGGAAAGATACTGGATTGATTTTATTCTTGATTGTATGCACATTTGTGTGTTGATAGAAGTCTACAGGTTTTTGAGGAGAAAGCTGCTGCCTAATGGGATGTTCTCCTTTGATTTTTACCCAGATTGTTCTCTCATAGTTTTGATGTCCCTTTTTGGACGAGCTCAATTTAAATTTGTCTGGTTTTAGCCTCCACCAGGTGGAGCTTAGTTATCGAGCTGTTTCTAGTGGTAATGTTTGGAAATATGAGACCTTCTCATGAAGTAACAAGACAGGCTAAGGAAAAAAGCAAGCAAAATGTAATTTAACTGTTGGGTTTTTTTTTTTCCATTTAATTATTAAATTCAGGGATCTCTAAAATAAAAATATTTAGTGCCACAGGAACTGAATGTGATACTTGTGGGTATCCATATGGGGCTGTCAGTCCTCTCCCTGTTGTGCACTTGCAAAATATTCATTATGAAGAAACTGTGCCCCATAAAAATAGAAGGTACAGTGGACCAGTGGCCTGAAATTCAATTTCTAGCTTCCCTTGGAAGTTTTCTTGAGTGATACTCTGAAACAGGGTAATGTTTGGACAGCTTAAAGTTCAAATGAAATAGCACCTTAGCCGTAGTGTTACATATTGGAAAACCTGATGATGCTTGGGATTAAGTTCACTATATTCCCAGAACTTGCTGATTTCAGAACATCATCTTGGCCTGAGTTACTGGGTGTCAGGTTGAATAAGACCTTTTCCTGACAGTGAAATAAGACCTTTACTTCCCAAATACTTCTGGGGTTTTTAGATCAAGAAGATCCCTTTACTCCCATCTTTAGTAGGTGGGTGATGACAATGACAACATTTTAATGTGTGTTAATCATTGCTTTTCTGTCTTGGTTCAATGATTTTAATTATATTTTTTTCTATTAGAAATTATAATTCAGCCACTGATGCAAGAAATTCCATGATATTAAAGTCTGTCCTGGCTGGGAATGTTCAGTCTCTTCATAGTTCTTTGGGTTTGTTTTACTCGCTGGTAACATGCCTAATAGATTAGCTGCCAGACTCTTTCAGAAATCCTTGATGTCAGATCTTTCTTCTGGAAAGAAAGCACACAGATTAGTATGTGCTGCGGGATAACTGTTGGTGTGTGCTTTTTTAGCCTGTGGATAGACGAAAGGTGATTTGAACTGGAAGAGCAGTCTTCTGCTGAAAGCTAAGATCCCTTTGCTGCTGAGGACGTGCACATGGACAGTTATTACAAATCACCTGCCACATGATAGTTTGTTATCTTGACATATTTTTAAGTAGGACTAGGTCACAGAGTCATTGTTGGTTGAACACAGTGCTTTCTTGTTAGGCCCTTGTCTTCAAGACTTAATTTATAAACAGCTTGTTTTTATTAATAATATTTTTTTTTCTTCTTTTTGGAAGAACACTTATTAAAATCTTTTTCATACATCATATCTTTGGCTATTTTTTAGAAGTCAATATTTCCAGTAATCGTACTTTTTTTTGACTGGTAGAGAACATCTTTCTTGTTGCAATTAGCTGATATTCTTATGAGCTTGGATAATTCCTTTTAAATGTCTGAAGAAATTTTGTTTAGAAAAATTAGCCGAAGTTATAAATATTTGAGAACCACAGCTGTTTTCACTGAAGTTGCACTGGAATGCCATGTGTTTGAAAGAGCATCGCCCTTAGTCATAAAACATCACAGCAAAGAGGAAGAAGCATAACTCTGTGCAGAAGAGGTGATAGAAGCTTTTAATTTAATGTATCTAGTTGTTCATACAATTACAACTTGCTTTTTTTCCTAAGCGGCATATTACTAATGTAGGCACCATGGCGGAAATTTTAAACTAAAGGAACTCAAAAAGTTCTTTTACACTCAGTTGTGACTCTGATCTCATGAATGTGTAGTGTGTTTATGTTTATTCACAGACAGAAGTCTGAATAATCTAGTTATTGAGGCAACAGTCTGAATAATAGTACTGCCATATGTATGGGTTGAATATATTTAGACACTGGCTAACATTTTTTGGATCAGTGAGAAAGCCATGTGGCTATCAGGAATTGCCTGTAAAAAATTAATTTATTCAAGATTCTTTGTCTTTATTTAATAACAGGAGCAAGGAGATACATTTAAGGTTATCACAGCAGTAACTTTTGTGGAGATACTTTGGCCTGAGTTACTGGGCATCAAGTTGATTTAGACCTTTTCCTGAGAGTGAAGTAAGACCTTGTGGGGATACTTGTCAGTGCAAAGATGCATTAGACAGTTTGCTGGAAACAGTTGTTAAATCTTTCCATTTGTTTACATCCATTTTCCAGACAGTATTCAACATTGACCCTCCGGAAGGCACAACAGGTTTCATGCCACATCGCTCAATATCTAAATATTATAAGGTATGGGATGCTTTGTGTTCTACATTTTTCCTCCCTGGCATTTAATGTCTGTGCTTAGTGTATCCAAGACTCAGAAGGATGTGGATAGTATAGCAAACGATGATGTTGATTACAGGGAGGACATATAACCTCTTAAAAAAAAAGCAAAGAAAAAACCACCAAAGGAACTGTGGTTTGTTGTTCAGGTTCCAAGGAAAAGGAGGACCTACACAGTATTTTTTAAAGAAACTCTAAAATGAAGTTAGGAAAGTGCAGCAAATGTGCGTTATTGAAACTTCGATACTGCATATTATGCAAGAGGTGATGTGTTCTTCCAATAGTCTGTTCTCTTGACTTTAGTTTAGCCTATTACCAAGCAAGTGCAGTTGAGCCACTGAACCTCCCCCCTGAAGTCCTTATAATTTTTTTTGTCTTTGGGACTGATAGGCTGCGATGCTATAATGAATTTTAGGAGCAGATCTTTTTTTAGATAAAAGGTAATTTTTATGTTAAGTTTAAGACTTGGTGCTATTTTTGTTGCTAAATGCAGCAAGTTAGAAACACAATTTTTTTTTTTTTTCTAGTCTGTGTGTTTTATTGTAATGGACAATACCCAAATGATGGGGTTCTCTGTCTCTGCTCAGAGCAGCCCATGAAAAGCTGCTCCAATAAAAGGAGTCAAAATGGCTGGTTAAACGGGGATATACTTCTTCGCTCCTTGTTAGATGCATTATGGAAGACTAGAAACAAAATAGGAAAGCCAGACAGGAAATAATACAACCTTACTAACACTATAAAAGTGACACTAATTATGTTAACTGCCCTTAATATGGGCTAGCTTTTTTGAGGGATGAAGTCCAAGTTAATTTCTGTAGCTATCTCTAATAATGTTTCTGTTTTTTTCCTTCAGGTACATATTCATCTGGATAACAGTAATCAGAAGAAGAAACAGAGGACAGATTTCTGGAATTCATCGTCTGCAAAAAAACAAGGTACAGGACTTGGTCTTGGGGAGGCTCATGCAAAAGCTCGACTGCTCCTTTCTGTTTCAAATAAGAGAAAACAGTTGAAGACGTGCCACTTTGCATTATGTCACATTTGTGAACAGGGAGTCCTCTTGCAAATTTTGGAATGTCATTGTAGGATTTTGAGTTAAACACCACCTTGTTATCTTAATGTTAAAAATGACTCTGAGGAATAAAGGGCTGAACAGAATAACTCAATGAGGGCACCCTCCAGATCTATATATATGCAAAATATTTTTTAAACCGAAACAGCATGGTACTATGCCTCATAGAGCTGAAAAGTCTTCAGCGTGTGATTAGCAAGCCTTGTTGCTGTCGTCCAAGTTAAAACCATCAGTAGATGTGGGATTGGGAAAGGTTATTTTTTTTCCCTCCACTAAGCATCCTGGTTTGAGTTAACTTCAAACCAGAACACTGAGTTAGCAGAGAACCAGTGGGTGTGGTTTGGTTGTAGGGGATTTTTTTGATCGTCTTCTCTAAGATGAAGAGACTTGGAGCATTTGTGTTGCCCTAGAGCTCTCTTTCTCTAGAACAGGGTAGGTTTTTAAGGCTTTGGGACTTTAAGTTTGAAGAATTTTAGGATTGTTTGGGGGTATTCCTTTGCAGTTTTATGTTTCCAAGTACAGCGCCATTGTAGATACAATGAGTTGACGAGATGTGTTTTGCTTTTATAGTTACTTTGAAAGACAATCTCAATATAAGACATTCTTGTACCAGTGCTGCTTTGAGCGCTTCTGGAATAGTTCTAATACAATCATTCCAGTGAAAGAAAATCATCTCTGTTATGGAATGCTTGCTTGTATCGGTGTAGAGAAAATCTTCAAACCAGCCCAAGAATGGGAAGCTCTCCTTCAGGATTGACGTTGAGATTTATGAAATGCTCTGTTATCTTCATATCAGCTCTATTTCTCTGTATAACTGTGTTTTGTTAAACACAAAATAAGTGTCGCTAATGCTGTAACTACCTTTTACAAGAAGGAGAGTCATGTATAGATATGATACTGAAAATGTGTGCTGAAGCTGTTGAAATAGTAAATTCCATGAAAGTTCTTAACGTCTGTTGAAATTACTCACATATAGTGGAGGAGTTAGAATTGATTGGCTCATTCTGAAGCTCTGTAGTGAAGATTCATGTGATGTGCCAGAGAAATAACGCTTGAGAATGTGAATTCTTAGCCAGGAAATGCCTGCCAGGTAACAGCCTCAGAGCACTGTTACCTTCTCTGAGATGATCTTTTTTTGAGCAACTTCCTAAGTTCTTCAGGGCATGTTGTCACTTCTTGATAGTTTCAACCTCAACTATACTTTTCAGTCCTCCTTGTTCAACTGAGATTTCTCCCTTTCCTTGTCTCTCTCCTCCCACCTGTCTTGTTCCTTTTGCTCTGCAGAACTTTGCATCTGGCACTACCTCAATATAACCATGCTTCAAAATAGCATATTTAGAAGAAAAAAAAACACCTGGCTTCTGAATCAGAGGCTTTTCCGAATGCTCCTATAAAGCAACACTGTTGTTGGACTTCAACATTTTGTCTTTCTAAAATTTTTATTTGTCTATTTATTAAAAAATACAGTTAGGTGGAAAACAAAATGTTTTCTGATTAGAGAAGACAGATGCATATCCCTTTACCTAAGCCTTCTCAATAGAATACTCTCCGAGGATCTTTGTAAATACTTTGCCTCATGACTATCTGCTTAATTACTCAGCTAAACGCTCTTGAGAATGTAAGTAGTTGTTTCACAGAAGTCCTTTTCTTAAGGACAAAAGTAACATTTTTTCAAAGAAGGAGTTTCCACAAATTTAGTGGTTTTGCACATAATGCCCCCTTAAGTGTTTCCACAAAGTTAAGTTTTTCTTACTAGAAGTAAGTTTCTCTGAATAGAAGGCATGCGGTTTGGTAATCTGCAATTACTGTTTTCCTGAGATGTTGCTCAATTGGAGTTTGAAGTTACAGGAATAATTCTAAGTAGATTTTGTTACAGATGTGTGCAGGAAAAGGCTAATAAAAACACTTTCTGTTTATTGCATAATTTGGAGGATTTATAAGTACAAAGCAATCACAGAATTCTTCTGTGACTTAGTAGACACATACTGATATATTTGCTTTTCAAATAAAACCAGCGTTTGCAAGTATCTTTGCAACAGACTAGCAATTTGTTGAGACTTGCACTATGTGGAAGCCTAGCAGAGGCCAGACAAAACTGATCAAGTCTCCAGTTTCCTGTAGTGGTAGAGCAGATTGTATAGAAATAATGCAAACCTTTTAAGAATAGCTGTTTTCAAAGGATTTTGTGGAAATTATTGACTCAGGATAATTCTCTACAAACTATAACTGGTGAGAAGTGGCATAGCTTGGGTCAGCCGATGAGATTACTGCCCTGGGTATCTGTTCTGTGCACAGATGCCACAATAGTGAACTCTTGCAGTTTTACATTAAGATAAAACGCTCTTACTCTCCGTTTGCTCTAAATCACCATGTTGCAAACTATTAGCAAACCATTTCTCCATGGATTAGCTGTCCTTGTATCAGGAATGGAAAAAGCTGCTGCAGAGATCTACTTTGTGTAACATCCAACAGTTCCTGCTGGTGAATGGGACCTTTAAAATAGATTTTAATATTGTTAGGCTTAAGGTCATAATTACAGGACATGAGGCTAAAAATGTACTACAATTCCAGCTTCTCCAAGAACTGGGAAGCTGGTGGCTGGCAGTCATCCTGCAGGGTTACAGAGAAGTGTATTTCAAACTGAGCATTGTCAGGGCAAATGTGAGTGGTTGGTGGTATCCTCTTCTAGGCCATCCCATACCAGCACAGTTTGCTTTTGTGCTGGAATTTCTTAGGCTGCTGGCGTAAATGACTTTACTCTTGTCTGTAGATACTTACTGGCCTGTCCATATACAGATCCTGACTGCAATTTGCACCAATTCTTAGTGTGAATTGAAGAGATACAGAATTTGCTGAATTTTGAAATGTGATTCTTCTAGAATCTGGACATTGTCTGGATGGATTTGCCCTAATGAGATGGAAGGATAAAACTTTAGCTTAAAATAAATGTTCTCTTGTGATTCTAAGCAGTAAGTGACTCACTGGGCACATATTACTGGGGATTTCCTGAAACTGTCGGCTCCGTTTTGGAAATAAAGTCTTTGAATGAAGCGTGAACGTTTAAAAGACATGCATATGATATGTGTATGCTAGGTGGTTTTTTTTAACTGAAACTAATCACGCAAAACAGAATCAGAAACAGAAATAAAAGCTAATGTTTTATTTGACTGATCTTGTTATTGATGTAGATGATTGTTTCATTCCCTTGTTCCTTTGACTGTCTCTGAAAAGCTGTTGCTAAGTTTTCAGCAAGACCAACAATGGTACAACTAATAAGCTGAGCAATGAACGAAATGACTAGTGTGATTTATCCATTTTTCTTTATATCCTTTCTATTGATAATTTATAGTATGCCGGATTTTCAGTGTCACACACATTGGATCTGAGCAGAAGTTGAAAGGTTGGGCCATTGACTGTGGGAAAAATGGAAAGTTTAGGTGAAAGGTTTATAGCCCTTGGAAATTCCTGATGGAGAAGGTGTTCTTCTCTTTTCAAGCACAGCAGAGGTGGAGATATATTTTTATTTTTTTTTCAGTAACTTCAATTGTTTGTCCTTCATCCCAGTATTCTGCTGTTCTACCATGCTTCCCCTTCCAGTTGTCCTTGACAGCAGGAAGCGAATCAGCAGATGAAGGACTGAGTAGTTTTATCTGCTGACAAAAAGACTTGATACTCTGGCTTTTCTATAACCATCTTTTGATTAAAAGTATAATCCACTTAAGGTGTGAGGGAGCAATGACTTTTTGAACTATATTTTGAACTGGCATAGTAGTTAAACCTGGGAAGGACCAAAGCAGAACATACATCTGAAATTTTAGCTTCAGATGCTGGCTGTTTTACTTTCAGAAGTTCAGATGCAATGTGCTATATGCTACTCACATTCTAATTTTTCCACTTACAGACTTGCTTCTTAATGTCTTCTCTTTATTTGATACAGGAAAGACCTTAAGCTACTGGTGTTTTAGCCCTGGATACAGTATGCATGAGCTTGTTCGACAGGGAGTCAGGACAATTATCCTGACTAGTGGGACTCTCTCCCCCCTCTCATCGTTTACAATGGAAATGCAGATGTAAGTACCTAGATTTGTGAACAGTACTACTACTGGAAATGCACCATCTGCTCTTGTGATTTTAGGTTTTATCTCAAGATTTTTGAGTGTTCTGGACTGGTAGCTGGTAGGGAATCATATAATTAGTGTGACTGGGATTTTACTTTTTGTTTGTTTAGCCCTTTTCCTGTTTGCTTGGAGAATCCTCATGTTATTGAGAAACACCAGCTCTGGGTTGGGATTATTCCGAAGGGACCTGATGGAGCTGTGCTTACTTCTACCTATGAAAGAAGGTAATGAACTTCCATGTGGAATTCTGCTTTGAAGTCTTGGGTTCTGACATTTTGGGTTCTGCTTACAGGAGGGTGCTAGTGAAATGAGTGGTTTCTGTAGTTCTTTTCTTGGATAAACACCATGCTGAATAACAACACCCTTTAACTACTGTTGAAAATTTAGAACTGGAGGGCTAGAAGGGAGCAAGTATCAGGGCACTAATAGTCCTTAATGGACCCAGTTGATCTGACCCTGACCTACTGATTGACTTCCCGGTTTGACCTCGGACCTGCCTCGCCATCCCTGGACTGTGACACTTCTTACTGTCCCTGGACCTGCTTCTGGTTTACTGACTTGCATTTCTGGCTTGACCTTGGACCTTCCCCATCACCATGACTTTGCCTGATGATCTGGACTTGTGACTGAGCCTGGCTACTGCATCCAAGTCTTTCCTACTTGCCTTGCTCTGCCAATGTGGGTCTGGGCCAAGACCCCTGCCCTGCATGCCTTCAGAGCATGCTGAGGTGCCACCTCCCTGACATGGAGCCCCATCCTAAATTTCTGCTGAAGACTTAATTGATTTGAAACATGACTGGCCTTTGCAACAACTATTTTTATATCTAAAGCTTGTCACCATGACCAGCCTCTCCTTTACCTCTGCGGTGCCTTTTTAAGCAAAATACATCCAAATATTTGTCAAGCTTTTCATTATCATTTTTCTTGCTTTTCTCAGGTCTTTCATCATTTTGCCTGTGTCTGTCTGTTTTTCAGAGCAGGCAGTGCTTCTGCTGCAGCTTCTGTCGACAGCGGAATATACTGCCAGCAGGGAAGGCCAAAACTTGATTTCATTGTGTCTTGACTTCCGCTGTGAAACACAATAGTCTCATTGGCATCTCTGCATATAATTTGAAAAGGCAGTTTCATGCTTTGGTGCACAAGGCAGAGAGTTCTGTGCTTGCCAGTTCTCTGAAGTTACTAAAGGGTGGCATCACACTGGTGCTAGTACTGTGTTCAGGGATGTAATCCTTCTGTAGTATTTTGAAGTGAGGATCAGTTCCTTGTGTATGATGCGTGTGTTCTTCCATTCAACTTTCTTCCTGTAGTATACACATTTTTATGTGTGGGCACATTCTTAAATCGATTTCAATTTTAACATTACAGACAAACCTCTGGCCGAGAATTCTGTAATTTAGGTTGCTGCAGGCCTGACTTTCTCTTTTTCATCAGTACAGGAAAAAAAAATAGACTTCCAAGAGCTTTCACTGAAAAAGAGGGGAAAAATGCCAGATGTTCCACAGAACTGGAAAGGGAGTCAGCAATTGTGATTGATTTTTACAGAGAAGAAGTCTGGAAAACCCTTATACTGTATTTTTCATTTTCAGAAGCTTTGTGTGCTGTTTCAGTGTGTTTTGTTGAAGATACTGTCTTTCGAAGGAGGAAGGTTGGGGATTCACCACACCTAGAACACCTCTTTTTTTTTTTTTTTTTTTTTTTAAGGAAGGGAATTCACAGTGTTTGATGTGTTTTGACAACATCTGTGCCGTGACACAGGCATTTGTAGGTCTTATAAAAATAAATCTGTTCTTTTTTTCTACTGCATGTATAAGTTTCCTGGGAAAACAGTATGCAAAACAAGAGGGCACTAAAAAGAAAGACACATAAAGGCATGAGAGAACAGGTGACTTTTCAGTCAGGGCTGGACGAAACAGGTACAGTACTGCTCATTGTAGAGCAGTACTTTTTCAGTCAAAGCAAAAGCAATTTATTTGGCTTATACCACAAGTAAATAATAACCATAGTAACCAAATTCAACCTTTTTTGCCCCGCAGCCTCACCACACCTAATTCAATTATTATTTTAAATAGTTGTAATGTTAGTCAGGCTTGGCAGCACCTGCAGACTATACTGGCAGAACTTTCACCCTTACATTGTTAGTATTAATCATAAAACTCATATGGCTGCCCATTTCCACTTGTTACATTTTGATAATATTGAAGCTTAGATCATCTTCAGTGGTATTAGTAAGAATATTGAATAGTAATACTAATGCGTAGTCAAGGTATTACTCACTTTGTGTCTATGGTATGGGTGCTTGCCACAGGAAGGAGAGCAATTGGGAGTATGAGTCAATATGTATGAAAAACAAAGAAAAGGAAATACAATGATGTTACTTGATTTTTCTTCTTCCTAGGTTTTCAGAGGATTATTTATCTTCTCTGGGGAAAACAATTGGTAAGTGAAATGTATGGATTTCAGAAATGGGTTGTTGCACAGGGTGTTTAGAAATCTGCAAGAAGGAGAAATACTACAGAAGACATAATAAGGTAGAGGAAGGTAAAGGATTGCATTGCATATCTAAATGCTGTCTGGTTTTGTATGTTTCTGTTTCTTAAGCAGCTGGCTACTGTAATTACATACAAAAATGAGTTTGAGTCCTTGGCTTAGTATTTCCGAGTCAGGAGCTCATTTTTATTGTCAGTTGTTTGTGTTTGGGTCAAAAATGTGGTTCCTACACACAATCAGAAAGTGGGGCAAACTAGAAAATCAGTGCACAGAGATGATGGAGCCAAGCGTCATTTGCAGAGCAATTAAGGATCACGAGAAGTCAATGCAATTTCTTGTGATACTTTTGAAGGCACTGTGTCAAGCATGCTTTAAGTCAGCATTTATTGTTTTGGTAATGTTTTACAAATATGATAGAACTAGAAAATTTTAACACATGAGGAAAAATAAAAGAAGAACATTTGTGTAGCTTGGCTGAGACATGATTGAAAGGGATCTGTTAAATCTAGAAATGTTTGAGGGAAATAGAGCTTTGAGGTATTCAGCTTGGCCTAAAAGATGAAACTAAGAACACAAAATTTCAGATTCATGTTTTTTCAATAAAGTGTATACTATTTGACTAGAAAACTCTCAAAAGCCATTGTGTAGTACTTCATCCATTGTTTTGTCCATCGTAGTCTAAATGTTCAAAGAGTGGAGAAAATGATCTAAAAATAGCTCCTGCTATTCTAAGGGAAAATATAGCAGGTGATGTTGTGTCTCTTCCATCTATAGTGTTTGGTGTAGCTGATAATATCTTTTATCCTGTTAACACTATGCTTTAGAAAGGTAGTTAGGCATCTCTATTAAAGCTTATACCTTGATGACAAAATTATTGAAATTATTTTAAAAAATGAAACAACTTCTAATACACAAACATTCATGTCAAGAAAGCAGCAAAGCTTTCGGAAGGAATCCACGATGTTAGTTTGTTTCCTCTGCAGTTTGTGTCCTCCATCCCAGGATGAAAATGCCCTTAGCTGTACACTGGTCAATCTCGTTGCAGGTAACCTTGTGCGAGTTGTACCACATGGACTCTTGGTGTTCTTCCCATCGTATCCTGTCATGGATAAGAGCCTGGAATATTGGAGGGTATGTTAATTGCTCTGCCTTTATTAGGTGGTTTGGTTACACACTCAGACAGTTTGTACTTATTCTATCTAACCAAGCTCATTAAAAAATTCTTTGTTAATAAGTAAATGATAAAATCTGGAAAGTAAAAATCCAGGTCAGCCTTCTTTTACTGTGGTCACAATACGCTGAAATGCAGTGTTGTAGGAACCAAACCCAAAAGAATCTTAATACAATATCTCATCTGATCTGATTTCAGAATTCATTTAATTTCACCAGACTTCTCTTTATTGAACTTCCAAATTATAGTTGGTCTAAGTGTTTCAACTCCTAGGAAAAAAAATCCCAATATGAGCGTTTCTCTTTTATTTTTAGTTTGTAGCTGCTGCAGCTGTAACTCTTTTAACTGCTGTGCTCATGACTTGAGTGTCCCTAGTGAGACTTGGTAGAACAATTCTGTTTTAAGTGCTCCTCCTCCTTAAAAGTGAATGCTGGGACACAGGTGTCGTACTGCAGAGTGGGGCTCTGGGAGGTGGGTGTTGGCAACTTGCAAATTGGAAGGAAAAGAAATGGTTCTCCCATCTGCACAGTGTCTGAGTTGCACCAACTGCAAGAAGTCACCGTTAGCATTGTTAGGATTGCACGTTTCTTCTTCCATCTCTTCCTATGTTTGGCAAGAGAGGAACAGTCTGTGTTGGGGAAGTCCGTGGAGACCACTCCTGAGCATTTCCTTTCTTTTGGGCACTTCTGGTATGTCCTTACTTTCACGTGGCCATTTCTCATTTGTTCATTATCTGTTTAACAGGAGCATGATTTTGCTAAAAGAATAGAAGATGTGAAGCCAATGTTTGTGGAACCCAGGAACAAAGGAAGCTTTGCAGAGGTTGATTATTCACATTGTATACCCATAATGTTTTCGGAAACTGGTTTTATGTTTAAATACCTTCTCTAAGGTGTGTTCGAACACACAGACTTTATCCTAGGATAAAATTAAAACTCTCTGTGAGCTTCTTTGAATTATAGTTCTTCTATGCGTCCTTCTTTTACTCTTCAGGACAGTTGCACAGGGTATAGTCTTCATTTGAAATCCAGTGATGTGACTGTGGCTAACATACGTACGTACTGAGTAATTGAAATGATAGAAATCTGTGACTTCAGTAGTCAGCACCTTTTAATGTTCTGCGGAACATTTCCTCCCAGCTTGTTGTGCTTTGGGTGTTAAGGAATTGTGCAGCGTCATCTTATTTATAGCCACACTTCTTAGACTAAATAATATCCCAATTTTCCTATTTTCCTCAAGGATCTGCAGAAACACAGGACAGACCATATTTCACCTTCTCATCAGAAGTATCTGTTAGTAATCTTTTTTATGCTTACCCAGATGTATACTAGATTTCACACTAATGTAAGGGTTTTGCTAAGCAAATGGCTTCTGACATTTGCAATTAGTAAAAGTAAATTATACTAAGCCGAATTAATCACATTTTAAATCTTAGTATACAAGTCAAGTTTAAATTTAGCTAGTACTGATTTCTATTTATGCATATGCAAAGGATGATACCATTCTTGCTCTTGCTTAAGCTAGTTTATCTTTTAGGTAATGGATGCGTACTATGATAAAGTTGCCTGTCCTAAGTCCAACGGAGCTGCTTTTTTGGCCGTATGTCGGGGGAAGGTAATGTAACTGAGAATTTGTGTCATTTGAGATGGGATTATATAGTTGTATCTTTGCTCAGAGGCTTTCCAAGCTGGTGAAGAGGGCTTTAAACTAGAGTTGCCAGGGGAGGGCAACCTCAATCCATCCCACTCCTACCAGTATGATGCCAGCAATAGGTGCCCAGAGCCTGGAGAAGGGTTGCAGGTCAACAGGAGAGCACCTGGAGTGCAGCACGAAGGTATTCCAGACACTCTAGCCAGTAAGTTGGCTTCATTGGAGGCCCAATTTAAATTCCTCTATGCAAATGCACATAGCATGGGGAATAAACAGGAGGAGCTAGAGATGTGTGTGTGCCTGCAGGTCGATGATTTTACTGGCATCACCGAGACGTGGCGGGATGGCTCCTATGACTGGAAAGTTGGAATGGAAGGATACAGGCTCCTCAGGAAAGACAAGCAGGGGAGATGAGGAGCGAGTGTCATCTCTATGTCAATGACCATCTGGACTGCGTGGAGCTTCACCTAGGGATGGAAGAAGTGCCAACCAAGAGCTTGTGGGTCAGGATTAAAGGGCAGGCTGGGACAGGTGACATTATAGTGGGGGTCTGCTACAGGCCACCTGACCAGGAAGATTGAGCAGATGAGGCCCTCTATAGACAGATAGGAGCATTCACAAGCCCTGGTCCTCACGGGGGACTTCAACCACCTCGCTGTCTGTTGGAGGGACAGCACAGCATGGCATAAGCAATCAAACATGTTTGAACAACACTGCTGAAAACCAAAAATATTACTCAGCTTTAAAGAATTTACATTAATTTCAGGTTCTCTGGGCACATTTGATGGCTTTTAATTTACATTTTCCAGTGCTGATAAATTGATTTACGGTATCGATGGAAATATTTGCAAAATCATAAATTACTCATAGGGCCTTTTTGCTGCTGCTGCTTACTGCCTACCAAGAGAAGGTTCAACTTCTTTTGAACCTTCGGTCACAGTCTCTAAAGTGGCTGTTGGATCAATGAAGAAAAGACGTAGCTCTTTTTGGGTGGAACTTTCAGTTGAATATGCCTGTCCTTCCAACAAGACAGTATTACCCTGAGAGGAATAGAGTCTGTGGAGAGATCAAGCTTTGCAGTAACACACAGTGGAAGGATAGATTATTGTAGTCACAGGGTTAATAGTGTGACTGCAAAATTGGAAATATTTGAGAAGATAAACCAAAAGAGCCATGTTGTCAAAAGCTGTAGAACTAGCTCCATTCTCAGGCATCACTCCAAGATTCCCTCCCAGGTTATTGCTCAGCTTTTACATTGGTAGTAGATTCTAGCAAGCTTTTTGTGTTCTCTGTTCCCTGAAAGAAAATTAAAACCCAGTCCTTTTTATAGAGAGGAGATTCTCTCCCAGTTGCTATAGTTCTTTTACTAGCTGTATCTAGGCCCGGAGTGTCTTTAAAAGCTTATAGGAATTGTCTTTCCTATTTTGGGAGAGTGAAGGGCAAGGTTTGGTTTTTTGGTTTTTTTTTTTTTTCTTTTTGCCTAAGACTGGTCGTCTTATGCTCTTATTGGCCTGAGGGATTTCCTTTGTGCCCCAGAGGAAATGCGCATAAATACAATTTAGGCAATTGCTATCTCCAGATGGGTTATAGTGCTTGCTGTGATTGCTCTTCTTAGTGGCAGTGCTGGCTTAAGTTGAACAGAGTTGGTCATTCCATCTGCCCATCCATCCCTAATGTTATATTTCATCACAACTTCTTATGGTAAATGAGATTGGATAATGGATTCAGCTGAAAAACAAACCAGCTTTTTTTTTTTTCCCCCTGAATTATTTTTCAGTCTGTTCAACTCTGATTTTGTTCATTTCACAAAGTGATTTGGCAGCACAGGATGGGAGGTGAGCATGTACGGCGGGAAGAGCAACAAATACTTGAGCAGCACAGCTGGTGGATATCACACTATGATTCTGAGCAGATTTCTAGTAGCTTTCCATTATTGCTTTGAAATGATTCTGTTAATTTTTAATGTCAGAGAAGGTTTGCTATGTTCTTACCACATCTTGTTAACAATTCAGGGTGTAGAAGGTTTAAACAGAGGTAATGACTCACATTTAAGACATCTTCTGAATACAACTGTTCTGCTTATCCAGGAAAAGGGCATATGTATCAGTGGTGTAGGCTGAGGTGTAGACTGAGGGCCTCCTAGAGGAAAAAGCCAAGTTTAAAGCCCTCGTAATAAAAGCAAAAAATCTAAACTATTCATAATGTATTCATAAACTACACTTGGCTAGGGATTTAATTTAATGGAGGGAAAAAGGCCAATAACTGCTGAATTGCTCTGAAATGTCACTTCAAATCCTGCTGATAATGGACAACACTGTCTCTTCAGGCCAGCGAAGGCTTGGACTTTGCAGACATAAATGGACGAGGAGTCATCATTACTGGGCTTCCGTTTCCTCCTCGTATGGAGCCCAGAGTCGTTTTAAAGATGCAGTTCCTGGATGAAATGAGAAGAAGTGGTGCAGGTGCACAGGTAATACTGGGCACCTTCTCACTATTGGCTCATTGCAGGTTCAGGTCATTGTTTCTCCCTCTTGTCTCTGTGGATTTTGGCTTTTGTTATCCTCCCAGCCTCATGGCACCTCGAATATCAAAAAGTCAAACATACTTGGGAGTTTGTCACAAATAGCCACCTTTTTTTTGTTTTTTTGGGTTTTTTTTGAAATAATGTTAAGGGTTCCAAAGTCTGTCTTCATTGACACGGTCTCAATCAAATATAGGCTCAAAAACCAGTATAATTAAAGTTTCAGTCAAAATCTTTGTATGGGTGTTATCCGTATGTCTTTCTGAGGGAATTATTTCATCCAGAGAGAGGGTGGGCAGTAGGAATTGCCTGTGCTGGCTGGTTTGGGGATTTTTGTCTTGGTTGTTTGGGGGTGTGTGTGTGTGTGTGCGCATGTGTCTGTTTTGTTTTTTTGTGGTTTGTTTTGCTTTGGGTTTGATTTTTTTTTTTTTTTTTTTTTTTAATTCCTTCAGGCATAAGAATGAATGGCATTATAAACGTAGTTTATAACATTTTAGTTTGCAGGATAGCTATTAGATCTCAAATAATATGGTGAGTCCGTTGTACTACCAAGGCTATATATACTAAACAGCCCCTCAAGTTGGATATTACTACTAGAGTTTTCTGTGCACCGTAAGTCAGGTGTGATATTCAAGTCAACCTGTACTTGGTTTTCCAAGGCTTGTAGAGATTTGTCGGTAGATCTCGTTGGATACGTTTTTTTATTTCTTTAGAAAGAAATAGTGACTGTACAGCTGGGAGAATAAATTTTACCTGGTAAATAATGTTAATTCTTTCTCTTACCTCTTGCAGTATTTATCTGGGCGTGAGTGGTACAGTCAGCAAGCTTCCCGGGCTGTTAATCAGGCTATCGGCAGGGTCATCAGACATCGCCAAGACTATGGTGCTATCTTTCTATGCGACCACAGGTGAAACCTTGTCTCTAGAACATAAACATACGTCAACATCTTTATATCCCAACACGGGTATTGGTATTTAGTATGTGAATGTGCTGACATTACTGTTTGGAGAAGGCTACAGTTCATATTAAATTATTGTATATAACAGGTTATATAAATATGTTAGTACTTAAAAAAAAAAAAGCAACTAGATTGTTATCTTCTGCTCCCAAAATATATTGTCTTGTAGCTGCAGGAAGAGATTAATGATATTAATGCAAAATAAACCAATTTGTTGAATTAATGTTTGTAATGCTACTGGAAATTATGTGCTAATAACTTAAGGTTTTGCATTTTCTCCATCCCTCATTTGAGAAGGCAGTCACCAGCACTGCAGTTTTTTGAGAGAAGGAGGACAAAAATGAGGAAAGATTATATTGCTGAAACAATATAATCTATACTGATATATTTAATATTGATCAATATAATATTAATTAATATAACGTGTATATAATAGGCAACGAGAGTTTAACTGATTAGCCTTCAATGCTGAGGCTCGACTGGGGACAGTGAGCACATCATAGTTCAGTACTACTGTTGCTGTTGCACACTTAAAGATTTTAAGGATGCAAGATAAGAACTGGCTGATTGCATGGTACGTGGTATCAACAAAGCCCTTTTCTCCTGAGTGAAGACATCACCCTGTTATATTTACTGCACTATCTCGATCTTTTGTTGTCTTGCTGATCCTCCTTTGCCCTTTTGCACCCTGATCCAGCATTTGTTTAATTCATGTAGGCCAACCTGGCAAATACTTCTCTCCTTGTCCAATGCCACACAGGTTCACCACTGGTGATGTGAGAGGCAAGCTGCCTTCGTGGGTCCGCCCTTATGTGAATGTTTATGACAATTTTGGGCATGCAGTCAGAAGTGTCTCCCTCTTCTTCCGTGTTGCTCAAGATATCGTAAGTGCCTTTAAATATAAATAAAAAACCTGACAAATTTTCTTGATAGAGTTGGAAACTGGAAGTACTAATTCAGGTGAGAGATGTGATGGAATCACTTGTCTTGATGCTTGTAAACATTGTGAGCTTTACGGGAAAGGAGATCTGCCTCATCGTTCTCCAAGAGTGAGCTGGGACAGGATGTGTTGTCATGATCCAACTCATTGGGTTAGATCACAAAAATAACTTCTTTTTCCCATCCCTCCTAAATAAACAAAGCTTTCGTTTGATGGTATGCAAATACTGGAATTGGTGTTAGCGTCAAAAAGCACCCTCTCAGAGAGAGGTGTATGTGTGGAAGAATCAGTCAAACCCTTAAATTTAAATCTAGGCTGACTGGTATAAGGATTGAGACAAACCCATCTGTTATTATTACAGTTTATCACCGGGTCATCTTTACTAATATGGCTTCTCTCTTAGCATTAAGAAACTCCTTCTCTCAGTAATAGTTCCTTGATTTAAAAAGTAATATTGTAAAACAACTTTCTAATTGACGGGAGAAAGTCACAGCAAGAAACGGACTGGAAGCCAGAATGGGGAATTCTTGGTCCCCAAAATGGAGATTAAGATTAAAATAAAAGCTTAAAATTTCACATACAGACTTGGATGACTTCATGGAAGGTGCGTTAGCCAAACACAAGTTGTTCAAAACAATAAGTTACAGATGGATGATACTGGATGACTTGATGATCTTCTCTTGTGATAAATGGGAGTTTCACGGTAAATAAGAACCACAACCCACTGTGCTTTGCCAGCTTTGTTGCAGGGGTAGTGTTAGGAAGCAATTGTTCTTTAGCAGTCATGACCCTTTTTCTGTTACGTAGGCCACTTGGTGCTAAGCCTGCTTACTACACTTCATCTCGTGTAGTCTAGTATTACTTCCTCGTTATTTGATCCTGTCATCAAAAGCACATAAATCCAGAATGATTAACAATCTTGCTGACAAGGGTTATTTGGGAAAAAGGAGATGTCTTTGGGTTGTTCCTGGGATTTTTGGTTGCAAATGGAGAGGACCGGAACAGTAGCTTTTGCCTACAGTAACATTTTGTAAACTGTTTGCAGATGCCCCTGCCCCTGCCACAGCGCCCTTCTGGCTCTGCTGGTTCCCTAAGTGAAAGCGATACAGGACCATCTGCTTCATCTGAACAGATCCTCTACCTGAAAAAAGCCAAAAACTTGGACGACCATGTTCCCAGCTTGAAAAGGAAAAGAAAAGGTACGACTGGGTCCTCACTTTTTTGTTTTGGGAAATACTTTTTTGTTTTAAGCTGAACAAAGGAGGAGCAAGAGACTAGAAATTGGAATGGGAGAGAAAGCAAGGAGAGTTCAAAGACCGGTATAAAAGTCTGATCAGCATTAGAAAATGGGGGAACCAGTTGCAACTACAGACCAAAGGGGCAGATGGGGCCTGACAAGGTGTCCTGCAGAACAAGAGTTTGGTAGAATATCATAGATAGTTTTAAAAATAAGAATTAGAAGTCTGTTTCTGACCAGCAGTGACTTTCATATGCCCTTCTTCCATCCTGTTATAGAAATTACTCTCACACAGTAATCTGACTAAGAAAACAGAAAGAGGGCATTGACCTTGGAAGAAAATAGTATTTTAAAATTTGTGGTTAGTTAATACCAAAGAATAAAGTACTTCTTATGTCAGATGTTCTTTCAGAACGTTCCACTCTAGATTGCTTGCTGTTTTGTAACAGAACAATAAAGTTGTTTTTACAACTGTGGTTCCAAAACAGTTGTGACTGAGTGTGAGGGTGATTTCCCATTACATCTAAGCCAGTGTTACTGCAGGTTGTTGTTGAAAGAGATCGCTTTGGCCACCACTTTTTTCCTCCCTCAATTTTCAACTGTGCACTTATGCTCCTTCCCTCGATTTGAATCCATCTATTGTATAACTGCAGAGCAAGTCAGAAGAGCTTGCTGAACCATTTACCTTTCACCTCTGTGACTGGTAGATCTATCTCAGAGGATGGGCTGGAATGTGTGACTGGAGGTAAAGGGAAGAAGCTCTTGCCTCTTTTGATACAGATATTTAGTTGCATTGCATTAGCTGTAACATCAAACCGCACCTGTAATCATGGCTTTGGCTAAAGAATTTATTGCACTAACTTTTTAATTTATAGCTTAATATACTTCTATTCTTCTCAAAATAGTGACTAGTCTTAGAAATTGACTCCATTGAAGTAATTTCACAAAATAGTGGAAATATATTTTGAAGAGAATGCCTTTTAGAACTTAACGCTACCTACAGCTCTAAATTCTTATATTTAAAACCAAATATACCTGGATCCTGATGAGTGAGAATATGTATTCTTGGGGCCTGAGAGTGATTGTGAAAATTGTAGGCTTAAAAAAACTTGTTCTGTTTAAAAATAAATTAATCCTATTTCATGCCAGGATTTCTTAAAAACAGGATCTCAGTTTCGGGGAAATCCATAAAGCTAAAGTAGTTAAACACAGACAACTCTTGCAATAAGACTTTTTTTTTCCCATTGATCCTAAGCCTTTTTGAGGTTAAATATGACCACCACTTAAGAAAAAGTTTGAGAGAAGTCCACTGGGTTGTGGTAACGAACACTTGAGCAATTTTGGGAGTGATTAACCAAAGTAATTTTCTTACTAAGTCATATAATGCAATTTTGCAAGATGTGGAAGATTAAACCAACACATCTGTGTGGATTGCTACTTAAGATTTTGAGGTATTACTAAAGCAAAGAAAATGCAAGAGAGAATTTGGAATGCTAATTTGTCATCTCTATTATGCTATAATGCCAGTAAATGCAGGTGGAGCATCCAGCCTATGCATGGAATATGAACAAGAGCTGGTCTCACCTAGAAGACAATGTATTGGGCTCTTGGATGCATTAGAACGCAATGAGAAGAGCAGTGAAGATGCAGAGGAGGAAAGTGACTTGTCAGGAGAGGAAAAGGTAATGGCGATGGTGTAGCAAAACATTTGCCTGTAAGTAAAATGTATAGGCTCGCAAGCAAAATGAGTTTGGCATTGATTTAAGAGTACCAGTTCAACCCTCTTTCAAGAAAAACTTACTGTGGTCAGCGCATCAGTGATTAGTCTGTAGTGTTCTTGCTTTCCTAAAATCCCTGTTTGCACTCACTGGTGGGGTAGCTCCCTTACCTGGCTACCATCAGCTGGAATTAAAGCGCTGGCTTGTGCAGACTCAGTTTGGCTGGTGACTCCAGGAATGCTTATTGCAAGAGATTGCAGTTTGCTTAGGGGAAGAGTGCCTGAGGGAAAGTGTGGAGCTGTAAGGAGTATCTGGGGAACTTGTATGCATCTGCTTGAGAAATTGGCTCCATCACCCATGGGCCACCATGGCGTAGACACCAGGACTTATTCTTTGGAAAGCCTGGCACATCTCCAGGGTCTTGGTAAGTCAGATACAGTATCTTGTTAACACAGCTGCACTGCTTTTGGCATACTTCAGCGTTTTCTTAAGTCAGATAAGTTGATGGTCCTAATGGCTTGGCAGTGAGTCACCTCGTATCCGCTTTCTGTATTTGGCGTTATGACTCATCTGTGGCTTGCAGAGAACTGTGGGGTTATCCTGTGCTGCACCTAAATTGGTGACCTCTGGCACCAGAGAAGATCTGGGGAGTGTAGTCCCAAGACAGGCCGTGCCTCTGAGGGAGCCAGCTTTCATTATGAGTCTAGTATTGAGCTGATTTTAATAAGCACTGGATTTGGACTGATAACGGGGCTGGTGTGCTTTCGTATCATTCTTCACCATCCGTCATAGTATCTGTGTTACCATTTTTTCCTTTATCAAGATTATACTGTCCCCTTTTTCCCTAAATAAAGGAAATTTAGCTGCTGTCATTCTGAAACAATTTGCTTGCGGTGAAAAAGAAGAAAAGAAGCCTTTGTCATCTCAAAAAAAAAATCAAAATACAAGAAATAGTTTCTCAGTCCACTTAAAAATAATGATTTTACAGTTCCCCTTAATCAGTTTGCCTTGTGAGAGATGCCTTATGGAAACTTGTCTTTCAGAAGCCTTATTTCTTCTGAGTCATGCTATCCAAGGTGGTGCCTTTACATCGTTCAGGATTAAGATGATGTTTTTGATCGTTTTTCTGACTCACTGCATGTATCATAAATGCTTGGCTTGACGCTTGTATTCCAATTCTTCATTCTGTTACCTGATGCTTAAATAAAATATACTTCAATGCGCACTTAAGCCATGGTCAGGCAATGTTACCAGTGCACTGAAGGTTGTATTTCTCAGCATCAGCAACTAACTCTACAAACTGGCAAAACTGAGGTTGTTGGCTTAGGGGTTTGTTTATTTTTAGTGGTGGTGGTGGTTTAGTTGTAGTTAGTTTAATCTGACTCTGAAGCTCTGTGATCTGAATAGACGTATTTAGAAAGTCACGGTGGAATATAGGGGTACTGTTAGGTTTCACTGGTTCCTCTCACAAACAGTATTTTGCAAATGCACTGATAGTCACATACTTGCTATGAAATTCTTTTATTGTGTAAGAGCGAAGAAATGAATCACTTCACATACCTGCTTTCTCAACCGGTGTGTAGATATCAACTGGCAGTATGGGGCTGGCCCACAGTTTCTTCTGTTACTTAGGTGATTGTTTTTAATATGGTTGATACTTGCTTGATCTAATAGTGGAGACTCTGCTATTAAGAAATTCCAATGCTTTTATGCCCGCTCAATTTCTCTTTTGAAGCTTTGTGTATACCAATGTTCCCAGTCACTGCGGTACAAGCGCGATTCTTTGTTACTGGGAATGGGTGATGCTAAAGAGCTTGTCAAGCCACAGGTGTTTCTGATACTGTCTCATCCTATCTGCCCTGGTGTTTTCTACGAGACCACGCAGGCTTCCCTTTTCAGTACCCCAAGAAAAGCCTGTTAGAGGTTTTCTTCAGAAGTACTTCCAGGCAGGAAAGTGCAGGGGCATGGGAGGCCTCAGTTATGCACAGGTATGTGTACACTCCCAGGACTGCCCTGAAACAGTTAGCTGTAAGTCTAGGTTTGCTTAATCGGGAATCTGCACCCTCAAGACCAACTGTGTCTTTAATTTCCTCTGTTTGATCTGTCTTTCTGATTTGTCCAGTAATTGATTATGTTCTAGAAACACTTATGTGTCCCAGGCTCTGTTGCAATAATTAGGTTGACTTGTTTCACTTTCTTGAATGGTGTCATAAACTGCGTTAACAAGCTTTACTACTGGAAATGGGTAAATTAAATGGACAGTAACTTTGAAAAGATTTTTATGGACCTGTCTTCTTTTCTTTTAATCTTCACAGGCACAACGTTTATCAACACTTTCCCTTCAGTATGAGAAGAGGTTAACAGATGAACAGAAAGGAGGAAGGAAGAAAATAAAGCTAGTCAGCAATACAGTATGTGTTCTCATGTGTCTGTGCCATCCGTTTGATGTACAGACCGCTTTAATTTGAATTGGAAATTCACAGGCAAACAGATGACTGATGCCAGAACAATTATGTTTTTTCTCCAAATTGTAAATATTCATCAATGCACATCTGAAATCTGTTTCTGTCATGCTCTTTCTCAAATCTAGACATCACAGACCCAATCAAGCACAGGTCTAGGTAGGGCTAGTAGGTGAAAAGAATTGTCAGAGGGCTGGAGCACCTCTGCTATGAGGACAGGCTGAGAGAGCTGGGGTTGTTCAGGCTGGAGAAGAGAAGGCTCCAGGGAGACCTTATAGTGGCCTTCCAGTACCTGAAGGGGGCCTATGAAAAAGCTGGGGAGGGGCTGTTTGCAAGGGCATGTACCGATAGGACGAGGGGCAACAGTTCTAAACTAGAGCAGGGCAGGTTTAGATTAGACAATAGGAAGAAGTTCTTTACACTGAGCGTGGTGAGACACTGGAACAGGTTGCCCAGAGAGGTGGGGGAAGCCCCATCCCTGGAGACATTCAAAGCCAGGCTTGATGAGGCTCTGAGCAACCTGCTCTAGTGAAAGATGTCCCTGCTTACTGCAGGGGGGTTGGACTAGATGACCTTTGAAGTTCCCTTCCAACCCAACACATTCTATGATTCTGTGGTTTTCTGGCATTGACCAGGTACAGTGGGTGATTTCATTCTTTTTCATTAGAATAACATAGATCAGTTGGAAGGGGCCTACAGTGACCATCTAGTCCAGCTGCTGGTAGAGCCTCAAATGATATAACCTGACCAGTTTTGTTTGGGTAAGCAATCACATCCTAACCCCACCTGTGGTGCATCGTTGTTGTGTGTTACACAACAAATTCAGTTAACTCCTTATGCGGTGAGGTACTTAAGAGTCACGATAAAGTCATGAGAATCCCCTGGGAGATGGTGTGTGCCAGTAGTTGTCCTAGGTACTGTCCTAACTGGGTGCTGTCTGTCTGTCAGACTCTCCGTCACCTAGCAAATGAAAACAATAAACATAGTTGCAGATCCTGAAGCTGATAATATCCAAGGCTTGAGGAAGGGAGCAGGTTCATTGCAGAAGGTTATGTTTGCAGTTTGTTGCTGTCTGATGTCATGATGAGTCAGCCTTGCCCTCAAGGTTTGGAGTTAATATCATTTCTCTTAATTAAGCCTTCTCCTAAGAATAGAATTGTGCAACGAGACTTGGCTGCCTTCTCTAGGAATATTCCTCTGAAGCAGTCAGTTTTGTCAGCAGAGACGGTGAATAGCATCACTCCTCTTCTGTGAGGAAATGAACACTCACAGATGTTAGACAGATTAATGTTTTAGCAATAGATATAATAATCGTCTGGGGAAATTAACAATATACTTGTGCCTCGGCATTGTCCCAGTGACAGTTTTTTGTCATGAAGATATGTGACAAGGATCCAACAGCTCACATGTTCAAAGTTTGTGAGCACATTGTAATGCACAGTCACTTTGATAAGGGAGGGGTTGTTCTGAATCTATATCAAGTCCCTGCTGCTGGTGACGAGAAGAACATTTCCCAGGAGAGTAATCTAACTGACTTATGTGTATAGTGTCTTCAAGAAATGTCTTAACGGAACCAGAATGCTTTAACACCTTCTGTTCTCTGTATCTCCTGCTTCAGAGATTTTTTTTTTTCAGTTAATTGGGCATTTCCTGGAGGTAGGCCAGTTAGATAGTTAGATTTGTGTTTATTCTGTGGCACTGAAACTGGTTTTTTTGGTGGAGTTTTTTTGGGTTGTGTTTTGTTTTGTTTTTTTTTGAAATAACCCATGGATAGGGGGGTGACTGCTATATTTGCAACCTGTTAGTTGAAAGTATTCATTGTTCCATTTGCTGGCAGAATTGTGAATATATTGCTTCCATCTGAATTCATGTGAGAGTAATTCAAGTCATAGTCTTTACTGAAAAGTCTTCCTGTCTTCACAGCAAGCTGATAAGAAAGCAGACCTGACGGAGCCAAAGAAGGCCCGAGCTACCTTGTACATTGCAACCGTGAAGGAGACCCTAAGCCAACAAAACTATGATCTCTTCTCTAAGGCTCTTCAGCACTACAAGAAGACAGATGACTTCCCTGCTATGTTATCTCAAATGAGCTCCCTCTTTATGGAGGATGAAAAAAAGCATATCTTGTTACGAGGTATGACAGCCTCCCTAGCATGTTTGTATGTCGTGACCTTTGTCTTTTAAATAAACTTGGGTATTTCAGAGGTGTTTTATGTTTGAAGTACAGGTCAATCAGGATGATAATCATTAACCTTCATCACTTTATATCCCCAGATCACACAGAAATTCTTCTCGATTTTATTATCATATGTTAGTTTGCATCTTGACAGGCCTGGAAAAAAATCACTTTCCATGGAAGCTTGTGTTATTTTAAACTTTGCCTAAAAGTAGCATAGCTTATTCCCTGTGATTTAGGAGGTAAGATCAAGAGCGTGGTTGTGTGAGTTGGATTGATGCACTCATAAGTGTTAAAGCAGTAAGCAAGTAAACAGAGTACCTAGAGAAATTTTCTATTTAAATAATGGTGAGTATAAAGCAAGCGATCTGGGCAAGCATGGATCGTTCACTGGTTTAGGGGGTATTTTCTTGGCTTTTAGCAATTGCATTGACAGGAACTGGACTACCACCAATGTTTCTTTGTGTTAGCATAGTCTTTTCTCTGTGAATTTTTGTTTCCCTCTTAACCTGTGAGCAAATGGGCAGATTTTTCTTTGACTTTTTTCATCTACTAAAGTAAAGAAGCATAGTTATACATCTTGTAAATTGTTTAAGGTTAATTTTAAGGTTAAGGAATGAGAAGCTCAGTATGAGCACTTAGTACTAATAGTAGCCACAGTCTATTTCTCAATTTGCTGATCTTATTATATAAGTAAGAACATATTTGATTGCCAAATACAGGCCTAAATCTAGTTTTCAAAAGTGACAGGCACCTGAAATCTGAAGTTCATTTGACGTTTAGGCTTTTGGTTGGCAAGCATTTCATGGTAAGTAACAAAGATGAGGTGTAAAATTAACAGTATATCAGTTATGCAAAGTATCAGCCTAGCAGATACTTTGACCCCAGGGTTTATGAGGTAGTTCATGACCTTTTGCTCCAAATACCTATTTCACCAAGAGGTAAGCTATGTCATATTTATGGTGAAAAAAAAATTGCCGTTATTACCTACTGGTAATAATATTGTTGGAAGTTTGCATCATAGATGACCTTTGTGTAACTTACAGGCATGCTTATTGTATAAATATTGGATAACGACATTTAGACTTTAAGTTATTTAGCTGCACTCTTTTATCTTCACATTACCTATGCTAGAAGTCCTGTCATTGTAGGTTTCTATGGCATTTATTGCATTTATTACCTGTTGTGGACTGATTTTTCTCTCCCCACCCCCTTCCCTCTCTTTAATGAAAGAATTTTACCAGTTTGTTCGACCTCAACATAAAAAACAGTTTGATGAAGCCTGTTGCAATCTGACTGGAGTGGGCTGTGGCTACAAACCTGAGCACAGCCTCCTGCGGGAAGAGAGAGAGATGCTGGCCAAGAAAATAGGTGAGGAGCTTGTTACAGCACTGTGCAGGCAGTTGTATCGTTTGATGGACGTTGTCCAATTGTAGAGCAAGACACATCTAATATGTAGAAATATAAGTGTGGAAAGCAACTTAATTCAATGAATAATGACCTAAGTCTCTGCGTGATCCTCTTTTCTGCCTTCCCAGAAGCGCACATAGATGCCTGAGCATTAGTTACTGCATAGTTAGTAATGATGTAATTTTATTTCAAAAGGGGATTTTACAGATCTATTTGAATCTTGAATCTGATCTGTGGATTTAAAAACTTTGCATTTATTCCTCTGTCTTCTTTGCTACCCACATAGTGCCACCAGAACAGTGCATAGAGGGTAATCATGTCCTCACATTGCTTGTGAAATCTCGGAAACTCTGGAACAATAAAGTCCTAAAAAAAGCAGGGTGTTAGCTCATCCCCTCTTATCAGAGAAATACATCTACATCTTCAGGTGTTTTCAGCATAGAATGGTGCACTTCAAAATGCACCATTCTGTGTTCATTCTTCCCTAAGTTCACTGTTAATGGACTGGTTTGATTTAACAGAAGAAAAACAGAGTCAGCAGAAAACAACATTCTCAAAGGACTTGGGCGCTCAGCTAAACCCTGGGCTCCACTTGAACCGGGGAGGATCCCACTTGACGACAGGACTGAATAGTGCAGGTACCCTTCATGTTAAATAAAAACACAGTCCCAAGGTAATACATGTTATGTTTTATTTCGTCACTGTAAATTCTTCTGGTGGGAACCAATGTTTTTTGTGTTCACCTCGCACAGTGGCTCGCTATCAGTAGGTAGGAGTGCTGGTAATTTTCAGCAAGGGTTGTACAAAAGGAAACACGAAAGCCAATAAATTAGATCAAGGTGAATATGAAAGAAACCGACTAAAGCCAGAGGTTTGTGCTAGAGACTGACCTGGCATATGTCAATGAGAGAAAGGGTGACACAAGACTGCTGGGCTTCTGTTTGTCCACAGCTCATAAAAGAGAGCCGTTTAAGGAATGTAATTTTAGATCAGGTCAGTATGAATCCACGTACGAAGAAGAAAACGGTTCCTCTTTTATTATTGGTAATGTGTACCCTCCGAATGCGAACGGTCTGGTTTTTGTGCAGAAACAGGCTACTAAATGTATTCTCACAACTGCACGTAGTCTGTGTATGCATCCCTCTAATCTCATACTGTCTAGTATTTGTCTTTGAAGTCAAAGGCTCGGTTATGATTTAATAACAGGTCTTCCTGAGAACAGCTGGGAATTTTCTGTGTTTCTCACAAGGAAATGAGTAGGATAGTTGGACAGCTTAGAAGTCTTTCTTTAGAGAGTAAAGAATAGTCAAAGGCTAATCCCTTTTCTTAAAAAACTATAAGTAAAAAGCTGATGTTTCCTGGAGGCTTTAAAAGCTTTTCATGTATGAAGCCATATTGTTTCTTTTGATTTCTTTTCCTGTTTTGTTTTGTATTTTAAGAACATTTGTACAAAACAGAATCTTTAGTTTTTATTTTGTCCTGAGGTCATGAGATTGACTTTCACAGACCTTGTTTCCACTAAAAGTAATTGAGAGAATAATAGCAATAAATGCATGCATTATTTCTGTGGCTCGTTCCCTAAGTAGGGTACGCTCCCATGAACGTGTCAGAAAGCTGTATGATATGCAATAGAAGATACCGATTATAAAATTCACACCCGTGTTTTTCCACTTGCAGGAAGTTGAACTAAGCTCGTCTTTTTAAAAGTTCATTGTTCTCTTTAATTTTTTTAAAAGTTCTTTAGTGAAGAATAAAAATCTAAATACCCAAAGATATGGCTGGTTAATTTCAGTCAGTTTTTTATATTATACTTCATCCTTATTTGCATTCCTTTAATAAGCAAAAGAGAACTTTTTCCTCTAAAACATACCAGAAACCAAAGACTGGCATTTTGAACAGAAGTCCACTTGGAGTTTAGCAGGATGTTCATAGCTGCTCCCACCTTCTCTTATATTTCTGCATTGCACTTGTGCTCTCTTGTGTATTATTTCAGGACAGTTATTCTCGTTTAACATTATGCTTTCCTGTTGGCAGGAGGGAACAGTGCTCTCAACAGTTTACTTGCGCCTGTGTCAGGCCAGCATTGTTGGTTAAGCCATCTGTTTCAAATGCTTCTACCCCTTGAAAAAGTAGCACAAAACCTGATTTAATTGCTGATCTCCATGCACGGCATCTTCTGTGTCACCTTTTTCTCATTCCCCAGTGACCCTCTGACACATTGCTCCCTTTAAAAGATCAAAAAAACTCCAGAAGATGCTACAAGCAATCCCCAGAATTCATTTGCTCAGTTGCCATTTCCAGGAGCAGGTCTTGGTTCTGCCCAAGGCCATGCCAGAGGGAGGTGTGTGGCTGTGCGGGCAGTGTTGGCTTTACCACTTTGAAGGAGTCCAGGAACCCCCTTCTGAATGAAAAAAGAAGTTGATACAGAAGAGTGACCTGTTTGTCTCTGTTCCTCCCCAAGCTCTGCTCATGTGTGTTCTTTGTCTCTCAGGGCAGAATGCCAGTCGAGCTCCAACACAAGACACTGAAAAAGCTTCCAGCTCTAGGAGAGATCACCACCAGGTCCTCAGGGCCACCTACCTCAACGACGTGAAAAGGGCTTTAAACAAAAGCACTTACAGCCGTTTCTATGAAGCATTGTTAGCTTACAAGAAGACAGATAACTATGATGCTATGATATCAGTGATAGCAGCCCTCACCACTGAGAGGCCAGAAGATTTTCATCTCCTACAAAGTAAGGGATTTTTTTAAAAATCATTTTTATTTAGTTCAGAAGAAGATGCAGGTGCTGTGATCTCATGTGAGCAATAACTTTTTACTGGTCATTAGCTTGCAAATCTCCACTTGTAGGTAGGATAAACATTAAGGATTGGTAAAGTTCAACTCTCCTGTCTTTTGGTTTAACAAACCAGATACACGGAGCTGCAGGAAAGATGTGTTAAATGAGTGTCAGTCAGAGATCAAAAAACGTCAAGGTTATAAAGTGCTACCTCTGTTTTTCAGTTAGAAATTGTCTATTAAAAACATCCAATAAGACCTCAGTAATTCCACTTCTGACCTTGAGTCAAGCTAACTTCAGTCAAATGATTTCATTACCTTTTTTTTTTTTTCCCTCTTAATTACTTACTACAAGTGATTGCTTTTTGGAAAAGACGGCACTGACTTGCACTGACTCAGTTGTGTTCTCGTGGCCATTGATTGCTCTCCTGGTGCGAAGCTCTTACAACACTTCCAGGTTTTGGGAAAAGCAATCACACTTTTGATTCACTGTTCTTCTACAGAACTTTACCTGGGAATAGTTATTGAACTGTGTCATCATTGAGTATCCTTATCATTCATAATAATCTGGAAATTTCAAACTGTTATTTATTTTCTCAGAAGTGGTTTGGTTTGGATATTTTTCCTTTCATGGGTTTAATGATGAAAGGATTTAGGAAGCAACAAGTTTTCAACATTTGAAATTGGGCTTTATTGTTAAAAAAAAAAAAAGAAAAAAAGAGAAAAAAAAAAAAGGAAGAAAAGGAATTACATGCTGGTCTTGATTGCCTTGCTGGAGCCCTCTCGTCTTGTGCTATGAGACACCTCGGTTCTACCTTCTCCCATGTCTCTGGCATGAAGTCCCCTGCAGGAAATGATGCACAGAGCGTATGCTGGGAAGTGCTGATACAGTTTTAATTTGTTGTCTTTAGGAAATAAAAACAAGTATTCCATTGACCTTCAATAGATGTCATAATCTCCAAATTTTTGAAAATACTTATTTTCTTATGCATTAACTAATGAGATTAGTCTTGACACGGTGAAGAGTGGGAGGGAAATGAACTGAGTGGCACCGTGACTCATAATCTCCCCCTGAACATTCTTTCTCAGAGAGTCAGTACCTTTACTGAGCAAATGTTTTGACCTCAGAGGTAGAATTGTCTGTGCTTGGCAGTAAGTCATAATTGGGACTTTTTAGAATTTCTGTATATGTGTTGTGAATCCTCGTCAATCAAACAGTAACAAGATATTTCCTTTTTGAGAAGGTCCTTTCAGATATTGTCCATATCCCCGACTTCCCTAGATCAGTTGTCAGGGGAAGGGCTGGAGCAGGTATTTATGCTTATCTGTAGAGAATGGAAGAATATTGAGGTAAACTGAGGTTATTCTTAATACTAAATACTCATCGGTCTTCTGGAAAGGAAAACCCCTTAATTATACAATGAACAAAAGCATCAAGTGTTCCACCAGCCTGAAGGAATATGGCTAATATTGTTCAGCTTCCAAAGAATTTCTCCCCTCCAAAGCAAGGAGTTTTCCATGGTCAGGCAGTTGTTTTCCTAAGCGTTTTCCTCCAAAGCAAGGAGTCTTCCGTGGTCAGGCAGTTCTTTGCCTATGCATTTGACTGTATTTTCTTTTGGACAGGGTTTTACATGTTTGTGCGCCCTCATCACAAAGAGCAGTTCAAACAGATGTGTAAAGATTTGACTGGAATGGTCTGTGGCGAGGGAGAGAAGCAATTGCAACAGCAGGTGCAAGGTGAAGGGAACCCTCTGACTTTGGAGACCTGGTGCACTAAAGGAGAAAACAGCCACATTCAAGGTTGGGAATGAACATTTGTCTGAAATTTAGAGTCTTATTTATTATTGTGATAGCGTCCAGCAGCCTTAGCTGTGGGCTAGGGTCTCCCTGCACTAGATATCTAAAGGGAGATCAAAGCAATTGGCCACGTCCAAGTTGTGTTAAAAAAAAAAACCCCAACCAAACACAGGTATAAGACAGAAGGCAATGTGAGATGGGGAAGTGCAAGGAAACAAGAAAAAAATTAGATGTATAGTGCCATTTTCTTTAACCTGTGGAGTGCGTTATGGGTGAAGACAGAAATTTTGCATCTAAGTGGGAACAGGAGTGGATCAAGATCTACTCTGTCTAGGAAGAATTTCCACAGAACTATTTCAATGTAAAGAGTCCCTTTCGGTAACAAGATGTGGTTTAGTATCAGAAACCTCTGTTACCAACCAGTATGGCAAAAAAAAAATAGTTATTCAAATTGTGGTTTTCTTCTTATACAATGAGAACTTACTGAACTTACTGCTAATTTTGTTTCATGGAGTCTGTGCATTGTGTTCTGTATTATACTGTTTTGTATGCTAGGTTGGGTTTTGTTGTGTTTTGTTTTTTTTTTTTTTATAACCAGATGCGGCCACTTCTAAGGGTGAGGTGCCGGAAAAAATTCAGAGAAAGATTTCCTCCTTCAGCTTTAACCAGAAAAGCAAACCTGAATTGCCAAAGACCAAAGTATCAAAAGAAACCAGTAACGTGAGAGCACCCACAGGCTCTGGAGCTGTGCCTATCTTTCCCCTAGAAATGGAGCCAGAGTGTGGTAGGTATAGGTGAGATTTTTGGATGCACTTCTCTAATACTTAGGAATAAAGATAAGTTATAGAAGTGACAATTTTGTTCATGATCCATTAAATGATGACTGGCTCATGCCAGTATTTGCTCAGGTGCAATGATTACCACAGTTTGCTAAGTAGAAATTGTACCTTCTGCTCCTTGCAAACGTTTTCTCAAAGTACTTCATTGTCTTTATCACAATGATGTAATAGTTTCCTAAGAACTTACAGATTTTTCTCAACAACTTCCTTGTAAAGTGAGGATGTAACCTCAGTTTCTAAATGTGGATCTGAAGCACCAAGAGACTGAGTGAGGTCATGCAAAAGAAATAACGTAACAGGGCAGGTATTGCACTGTTGAGGTAGTTCGTAAACCTCATGGTCATTGTCTTCTGGACTGCACTGAAAACGTACGCATGAGAATGTCACAGTTACTGGAATTTAGTCATTTCCTCCCTCTCTTTCTCTCTCCCCCTCTCCCCGCCCTCCCTCTGTTCTAGGAAGATTCCAGTGCTCTAACTGCAAATCTGAGGATGATGTGCCTTTTAAATGTCCATTATGTGACTTCACTTGCTGCAAAACATGCTGGGAGCAGTTCTTAAAGGTTATCTTGCTTTACCGGTTTCGGTTTTTCCTGAAACTGCTGGTGAATTTTGTGCTTTTCAGGAGAACCACGCGGACAGCCCTGGAAACAGACTTGCTCTGTTTACAGAGAAAACACCTAAATCCTGATGGAAGATTTACCACTTGTTTCATTACTTCCCATGTTCTGCGATGTGATTGGAGGCAGACCACTGCCTTATGCTGTCTTTTTTACATCTTTGCAGCTCCTTCTGAGCTTCCTTCAGAAGTTTTCCTGTCTAGAGCCACGCAGGCAACCATCTGTGGAGTCAACTTGAAAAAAAATTTTTTTTTTTTTTCCTACATCTGAACCTTTATTTTAGTGGTTTTTTTCCTTGCTTAGTTTCATAATTTTCCCCATCTAAAAACCTACTCTAAAGCACTATCATGATGAGATGAGGCAAACTCATGCTCAGATATCTCCTCTGTTATCCTGTCCTTTGTTTTTTCTGGTTGAAATTCTTTAGGTAAGAGAATGTAACCGATCCCCCAGTGCATGGGTTTCGTGGCATCTTACCCAATATTTGATTTGGCAGCCAGGTATTAATAACCTATGGCCCTGGGTATGGCAGTCTAATAGAAGAGTTAAGTGCTTTCTAAACATTCATAGGTGATAAAGGCGGATACTAATCAATGGAGGGACCTACAAAAAGAGGTCAGAAGGAAAAGAAATTTCTTCAACCTGTGAATCTATAAGCATGTAGAAAATAATCAGTCATTCCAAGTTACAGAGAAAGGTCTTTTTCTCAGGAAGAAGACACTGAATTATGTCAGCTAAGTGTAGAAAATAAGCAGTATACTAACATCAAAATAAAATATAACAACCAAGACAGACTTGGTCCGAGAGGAATATAGAATTATGTCCAGACTGACGTTCTCAGACATGTATCTCCTGGAGGGAATTCAGAATAGCTGTTCAACAAAATTTTATCCTCAGTCTTCTATGCCATATTTCTTTAAAAATGTTAAAATCCAAAAGTATTTGGTTATAAGGGGTATATGTAAGAGTGTACAAGAAACCCAAAGGAAGACACCTCGTGTTTGCCACAGATTGGGCAGCCAAACCAATTGCCTTGAATAGACATTACCGCTGAACACTCAATTGTTCCTCTCATGCCCAAGTATAATGGGGATCAACATCTGACGGTCAACATACTGCGCTTCAGAGGAGACTCTAAGAAAGTTGTGACAAGAATTTTATTAGCATGTGTTTGTAATCTCTGCTGCTTCAGACTTGAGTTGATTAAGGAACAGAATGAGCTCCCTGGGGAGTTTTTTTTCGTTAGGCAAGTGTTTATCATCCCACAGGGAGATTATGTTATCTCAGCCCACAAATTTTTATTTTAAAAATGTCTGGGGAAAAACTCCCCTTTTGCCAGTAAGGTTTATCTTGTAATTGTTGTTTCGTCAGCTTAAGAATCCACAAAATTAGAATTGTTGTATATTGAGCAACTGTACTGCCCTGTTCTGTGTTTTTTGTCTTGAAATTGGTAATTCTGAGATCTGATTTTCTCCTTAATTCCACGTTAATGTGCATTTACGTAGTTCATAGATAAATTGCAGAACTGCAGAACCTGCTCAGCCTAAAATTTTTTTAATTGCTTGTTTACCTGATTGCGCATCTCTTAGTCTGGGGATTAAAATGGTCTGGTCTACTAGATCAGACTGTATTTCAGATTCAGGTACTTGAATGCATCCAGAGGAGAGCCACAAAGCTGGTGGACGGCCTGGAAGGCATGTCCTAGGAGGAGTGGCTGAGGACTTTGGGTTTGTCTAGTTTGGAGAAAGGAGGCTGAGGGGTGACCTTATTTCTCACCCCAGCTTCCCAGGGATGGGATGTGGAGAGGGAGGTGCCGACCTCTTCTCCCTGGGATCCAGCGGCAGGACAAGTGGGAGAGGTTCAAAGCTGCCAGGGGAGGTTCCAACTAGAGATTAGGAAACATTTCTTTACTGCAAGGGTCAAACGCTGGAACAGGCTTCCTGGAGAGGTGGTTGATGCCTCAGTGCCCTTAATAATACACTTTAACTTTTGTTCAGCCCTGAAGTGGTCAGGCAGTTGGACTAGGTGATCATTGTAGGTCCCTGCCAACTTGAAGTATTCCTCTTCTATTCAGATTTCCAGTACAAAGCCATGATTGAGGAAATGAGCCATTTCCCATGGGTCATTTGTTATTAATGACTTCTATATTTGCCACTTACCTGAATCATCTTGCCTAGTTATAGTGAAACTTCATCCCACATTGTATCAGGTGATGGCAGGGACAGAAAATATCTGTGTTTTTCTTAGCGAGGTGAATCAGAGCTTTGCTTTGCGGTAGCACACCGCAGCCCTGTGAGGTAAATACAGTCTTAGAATTTGTAAAGATCAGGAAGGCGGATATAGTTTGAAGCAAATAATCAGAACATAATAGCAGACATACTGAGTCAGAGTAAAGCTCCATCCAACCCAACGTTCTGTCTCTGACAGTGGCCAAAAAAGGATGGCTAGGAAAGGATAAAAGAACGTGGCAGGCATGAGTGATTATTCTTCCAGGTGATCTTTCAGCCCCAAAGCTATTTGCAGCACAAAAAAATCCCTCAGCCAAAGATTGTTTCTGTATATTAAGAAACCTCTGATGCATTTCCATTGCATTGTCTAGTTTGAACACAAACGAACTTGTCATCCGTGTCCTACGGCAGGCAATTCACAGCTTCGCCAAACGTTATGTGTTTCAGAGTTTAGTCAGTTAGAAGAGGCCCAGCTAAAAAGTAAAATTACAAATCAGAAATTTGGTTCTGTTTTACCTCAAACCAGGCCAGGAACCATCTCACTTTTTTGTTGTCATTTTGAACCTGCCTCTTGCTAGTTCAGTTTAACGCCCCACTTGTTCAAAGAGGACAAACAAAATATTCGAGCAGTTCTCAAGAAAACACACCATGGATATCCTGTCCTCTGTAAGTGCACCTTTGGAGTCTTTCTACATACACCAACAGCATGAGCCATTTGCCTCCTCCGTAGACAACATATATCAAAGTCCTTATTTCTAAGAATGGGTTTTTTTGCCCCTTGCTCTGAACAACAAACTGCTGGGTGTGGAGGATGTAAGAAGCGTCTTCTCACCAGCTGAGACCTTTTGCTCTACTGTTCAGGCACCCCTCAAGGCTCAGCATGACTGACATTCTAGTCTTTGTTGTGGAGAACATGAAACTACATGGTCTTGTCACCTTTTCTTACCTCACTTATAGCATACTTTTCTAGCGATGAATGGTTCTCAGTATACAGTAATGTTAGCTTGCTTATGATACGATTCAAGTGTAGTCTGGTTAATGAAAAGTCAGATATCTCGTAGTTTGGGATATTACTTGAGGACTGATGGAGAGAAACGCTTCTCCCAGGGATGAGGCAAAACTGTTCTCTGCTAGTCATGCAGAGAAGAAGGAAGAACAGCTTGGTTGAGAGCAGAGGATGGCAAACAGGAAGATGGCTATTCCGTGTCTCTGTGAAACCGTTCCCAGAGGGACCATCTCGTACCACTTTCATCCGCATTCCTACCCATGTGTTGGTTGTACAGACAATTGACTCCATTCGTGACAAGGGCCGTGGTTGTAATAGAGATACCTTTACCAGCAGGAAATGAGCAACCATGTTTGTTGTGTCTGAGCTCTGAAGTCTCATCCGATGGCACTGGGCTTTGTCACCACTGACTGGGCTGGGATTGAAAACTCATCTTTTTATCTTTGCTAACAAGTTACTCACTATGTTTTTTCAGCCCAAAAGCTCTTTAGCCTATATTGTCCTCTGAGGAAGTGACTAACAGCCTGTCATTTAAAATGCAATGACTTGGGTTTTGCAAATTGTGATGTCTCTTCCAAATTGTTGTTTTACTGAAATAGTTTAGTGGAGGCGAGAAGCAGTGAATAATTCTGGAACGTTTTGGAAGCTTTTGGAGGAGCAGACAGAATTTGCTACAGCTGGAGGGGTATTAAGAGGGATTAGTGCCAGTGCACGTCGGGTGTTTTTCAATGCGTTATGGGAAGCCTTGCCAAGACTGTGCCAATATACACTGCTTTTGGGTTTAGTTTTCTGTGCAGAGGTCTCTTGCTGCTTCTCAATGTTTAAATACATCTTTTATTCATGGTCTTTTTGCAGGTATTCCAAGAGAAACTGATTTATTCTCATTTGGACTATCTGTAATGTGGGCAAATAATATAAGATTTCACAATTATATGTTACGCTTAAAATTGTCAGAGCTCTTTGACAAATCACTGTTTATGGGGACGTAAAGTGACTTCTCCTCTCCCCCTCCATTTATGGCATTTCAATTAATGTTTCTAGAATCAAAATACCAATGCTCAAACCTACTTTGCAGTCTACATCTTTTGTTACAATGATTAACTTTAATACTGCAGGGAAGCCTGCACAGTGCCACTGATGCAGGTAACCATCGCTTTAGCCTACTGAGCTGGTGATTTGCTCACAAAGAGTAATTTTTCTGAAAATTTTTTACATTCTTACTTTTGAAATAAGCAGAGCATTTTAGTTTTACTAGTAATTTTCAAGATAGAAAAAGAACGGTTGGGGTTCAGCTGCAGGTCAAATGGCTAAAGACCAGACCTTAAAATTTAAGATTAGTGAAGAAGCAAACTGAAACCTGGGTGGAGAAATGGTTGCCTCATGTGCCCAGTCTTCTGCTGTTAACTGAGAAAGGTGTGTAGCGGTATGAAGAAATAAACGTACATGGTTGCCCTGCAAAACTCTCGGTCATGACCATGTGTATCACCTATGTCCTGGTATGCCCAGGAAATCACTTCCTTCTTATCTGTGCAAGAGGAAGCAGGATTTCAGGGAACTCTTAAGCTATCTTACAGGATTTTACTAATAACAAGTACATCTGTACTTCACAACAGCTCTTGCAAGCTCTGTATTTCCTTGTTCCTGTATTTTAGTCTTCCAGGTATATCACTGCTGTAGTCGATCTGAGACAACTGCTGTAAAGTTTGTTGCTACTGTACTGTGAGACTTTCTTGTTCTTCCTTTTTATTACTAGCAGTTAAATAACTGACTGAACAGTTACGCTGCATTTAAAAATAGTAGGTACGATATCTTGGTGACTGTCAAATGACTAGCATGGTTTATAGCTCATATTGGACAATAACAAACTTGACAGAGAAATTTAATATATTATCTATGTATTTTGTTCATTTATTTATATAGATGGTAAAGAAGTGCCCGGAGTGCCACAGTGATGTGAAAAAGCAGCGATTAATCCAAGTTTTCTTCTGGTCGTAATCTCACCGACAGAAAGGGCAAGTACTTTGTATCAGCAAAGGAAATTGCTGCGCTCTCGCTCTCAACCTGAACAGAAGCAAGACAAAGGTTCTTTTAAATATCTTTGATCCTCGGCTCTGGGTTTCATGCTGTGCACCAACACGTATCGTTTCTTCCTACAAAGGTGATCAAGTCTGAAAGGTCGCTCTCCTGCAGCACTGGCAGGAGACAAAGCAGAGTATTGTCCTCTGTTGGAACTAAGAAGGTTAATTTCTTATTTTTATTAGCCTATAAATTCTACTGTGGCCGCTCTTAGGCTGAAATTTTATATCCTGGGCTGTTACTGTTGGGCCCTTCAGGTGGTAATACCAGATCCTGGAAAAACCCTAGAAATAGTAGCTACAGTGGAACTGAGCTGGCTAAATAAGGAGACCAGACTACCCATCCTTACCACACTGGTGTTCCTGGAAGAAGTGATTCACATTTGTTGCTTGGTGTTTGGCAGCAGCTGCTGTCTCCAATACCAGAAGATACTGAAAGAATGACTTTTTAAAAGCAAATTCCAGTGGTTGGATAGTGAGCAGAAACACTCCCTTGTGTCTGCCATGCACCTCAAAGCTTGATTCTTTCCATCGTGCTGGAATTTTTTGTAAAAGTGCTACTAAGGAGGCTTTATTTTCTGCTCAGTGCAGATATTTCTATTGTGCCTGTGTTATCTGATGTTTACTTTCCACGAAGAAAAAGGAACAAATTGATTTAAAACTTTAAATCATGTTAGATGGGTTAAAAAATAAAATTCCTTAATGCTTCCACTCTCTGTGAGTAGTGGATAAAAGTGGTTAACCTGAAAAACTTACCAATTTTACATCTTCAGTAGCTGCTATATATTAAGCTATAAATAAAACCATTTTTGACTTGATTAGATTTTCTTTGATTAAAAAAAAAAAAATAATTACCAGATACAAAAACATTGGGTTTTATAGAATGCAAAACCGATGTAACTTCAAATCTCAGAGTTGCTGGGATATTGGTCCTCATTGAGAAATTTCTTTTTTCAGATTGGAATCCACTTTACCTAGAAACAGCCTGGTAGTGCGTGTGATACTGTGACTCTTGTGCCTTAAAATGTCAAATAACACGCGTGTTTTCAAGTCGGGGTTCACTGTGGTCAGACTATCAGAAGAACAGGAAAAGTGGCGTTCTTAAATGGCAGTGAAACAGGAACTTTCCGTACTTCATTAACTAATAATTGGAAATAATGAAGATTTAAACAGGAATGAAGGTGATTTTGGGCTTGCGTATATTCTGACTTTTAAATCAGTGAATGAATTTTACCTTCTATCCACATATCTATTCAGTGCACTACCGATACAGGTTAAGATTCTGAAAACAAGAATAAATAATGCAGAGAAAACCCTAGGTATTTGAAATGTAAATAGGAAAAAATACAAAAAAAATGTGTGAATGTATGTATATGTTGTAAAAATGAACAGAAAAAGATTTGGAGTGATGGTGTCAAGAAGGCAGTAGTGTTAAACTCCTGTCCTTCAAAAGGACTCTGAATTCTGTAGTGTGGTGACTGCGTTGTGTTTAATGATGGGAAAGGTGCATTTTGCTGGACTGAAATCTTCCCAGAAACATAGAAGACAGCTTTGTTTCCCCAAACCAAAGCAACTCTGTACCTGAAATGTGCTTAATTTTATTTGTTGAGGTTGCAGCTACACAAGTTGTGCCCTGAGTGTTCTTTATCGATTTTGATTTGTTAATCTTTATCACTAATCTTTATCATTAGTTCTCTTTTGCTTTTTTAACAAGTATGGCAATAATGATTGCATTATAGAAGTTTAAAAAACAAAAAAGAGGATGCCCTCAGGGGAAGCAGATCAGGTCAGTGCTGATGTTTTGCCATTGGCAGCTTTGGGGTGATCTGAATTCTCTACGTGGGGTAAAACCTCGCAGCTGCTTCCAAGCTGGTCCCTGCCACTTCTTTCAGACGCTCATTTTGAATTCTTGGTGCATTCTTTCGGCCTGGGAAGGCAGTGGAAGGGGTGGTCTAAGAGCTGAGTGAAGGCTGGGAGCAGTGAACAGTAAAATGTTATTTAGTGGTAAGATAGGGAAGAGCTCTCCCTGGGGAGAGCTGCAGCTTGCTGCTTATGCCACTGGAGGGAAACCACAGCACGGGACACGAGCTTTGAACATCTTCAGCAAAGCTTTGACCATCTTCAGCAAGGCGATGAAATGGTGGCTTTGTTTAGGTTTGCCTGATGGAAATTATCTCCTATAGACTACAAAAATGCTGTAAGATCCAGCAAGACTAAAGGAAATTCTTAAAAGGTTTGTGTGATTTGCTGGGACAAACATTATTATACGCTTATTTTTTTTCCTCTCAACTAGAATAGTTTTCTAGCTGTGCTTTTTCCTTGCCACTGGAGTTGTTTTAGTTCTGGAGACTCTTCCTACCTGGGAATGCTCTGTCGTTAGTGAGACAGGGCAGAGGAACTGCCTTAAAATATCTCAGCGCCTTCAAGAGATTTATGCGTTCCTTCTTTTATTCTTCAACAGTTAGATCATCTTGCTGAAGAGATTCACGGTTAGGTGCCTTGACTAGCTGAAGCCACCCTGGCAAGCTCTGAAACACTTCAATATCCCCATCAGCAAATCTGCTGTTTGCAGGTGGAATTGGTTTGGAACCGGTCTGGTTTTGTTGCTGCTTTCTGGTGTTGTGGGAGTTGCACTGCAGCAGGTCTGGAAGTCTCCCTCCTGTCAGCATCCCTCAGGCAGGGCAGATGGATGCTAACGTGTACTGGTGGTGACGGGAGAGCATCCAGCTGGCAGGAGGGTTGTCCTTGTCTGCTCATCACCTAGTTTTAGTTTTAATAATGAACAGAATGTAATGGTCCTGTCATTCCTCACCTATCTTGGAGAGGTTTGCTGAAGGCAAACTGCTGCAATCCTGACCAGTCATGAGCAAATAGTCTTTTATGTGGTATTGTCCTTCACCAGGTTTTAGCATAAGCCCAAAGGAACTCCTCTTGTGGGAGACCACAACTCTGAACTAAGGGTAAGTCTCAAGGTCTCTACCCTCGTAGATCACTTGGCATTACTAAATAGCAACCCCGTTACCTGTTAGGAGAGTGTTTATGGTGGGGCTTCCAGGGCTTCCTTGCCTGGTTTATGGCAGACGCCCAGCAGCGATGTTATCTGACCAGTAATCAGACCTTTGGCCCTTCCCATTCCCAGCTCCCCAGCCTCTGCCCGGTAGCAGAGCGCTGTGTTGACAGTAGCAGGTTGCTCAAGAATTGCTTCTCACAAAGGACTGTGTGCACGCGTTTCCAGCCCCCATCTTCCAAAGAAACGTTCAGAGGCCTGTGTGTCGGTGAATCTTTCATGACCGTGGTGTGATCCTCCTAAATGTGCTTAGAGTGTTGCTTCCTCCCACCCCTGCCCCAGCAATAAAGCTGCTTCCAATGAAGCCTTGAAGAAGAGGGTCTCCAGGAACCAGCTGTCAGGGCGTGCTGCAGATAGAGATCTTCTGTCATCCTTGAAGTAGCTGGATTTACAAGAAGGAGAGACAGAGCGAATACGTTACGTATGAAGACCAGAAAGTGAAAATAAGAATTGTTTCAGAAAAATCTATGTTGCTGTAAGTGGTTAGAGGAACTGATCCAAACTACTGCGTGCTCGGGGAGAGGGAAATCTATCATGGACACTCCTTGCTGATTTTGGGAAGCAAATGACACATGAGTTACAGATCATGAAGGAAGTAGATGTTAATCTCTCTTTAATGCCCCTGCCTCGCAGTCCTATGACTATACCTGGAATATTGTCTCCAATTTTAGTGGTGTGTCATTGAAAACTTTTTTGCTATTTTTCCCCAATAAAGCTGAAAGGACTTGGGAAGGAGACCAAAAAAGAACAAAGCAACTGTTTTATCCGGAAAGAGATGAACTGTGTTATTGCTTGGAGAAGTGGCTACTAACAGAGAGAGAGGAATTTCTTTGCTTTTCAGATTTCTCTTTGAATATTGGTGAGAAAACTGATTTTGCAAAAGTAGTTTCAAAAAACAGTGCTGCCGTCGCCCTGAAGCTCTCGGAAGTGTGAAATGATGCCCTGTGTGGGGAAATGAAATCACAGCCATGAGAATATGATGCTGAATTCCTTTTCTAAGCTACCTCTGCCGGTCAGAACATCAGCAGTGAGTCGAGTTGTTGCTTTCCAGTGATCAGGCAGTGACCCCATAAACCCACTCTGGGAGGTTCATTGGGCAAGTAAAAGAACAGAGACAAAAAGACTAATTGAAGGTTGTTGTTCTGCCAGACTCGTATCTCCCTAAAAGATGGAGGTTGCCTGGGGAAGCCCTTTCTGTGCCATTGATGTGGTATTTTACTCTCTAAATATTAATCTGACAAATTTTTATCATCGTTGAATTCAAAATGAAATTAGTTGATGGTACTACATTGCGGCGTGGTGAGGAGCTGCGTACTCCCTGGCGCATTGCACCTGTCCCAGCACTGGTCACGACTAGGGTACAGGGACTGCCATGAGGTGCCATCCGGGATGTGCCACCTACCTTCATCGTGTGGGTTCCTCCATCCGTTAACAGGTGTAACCAGATGTTCTTTGGTGGGTTTTCTTTCACTCTAAGCAGAATACAGAGGGAGACGAGGAAGAAATTAAGCCATTCAGATTACTTCTGAGTAATCCTTTCACAAACATCACGGTATGACTGTTCATCATTTCAACCGACTCACAAGTTTGCAAAAGTCTGGATGACTTGATTTCTGTTGCAGCTTCTTGGAAGGGTTTGGATGTGTCAGAAAGAGGGCTGGTAACAGCCTGAAGAACCATGTGAAGTCCATGTTAGGAAGACTGAGATCAGCTTTCTGCCCATCAGAGAAGGAAACGTGCTGATGTTGCGCTGAGGCTGCTCTGAAAAGCCGGCCTGCCCTCGGATGGGACGAGCCTCCGACAATAAAGGTCTCGCTTAAACTCTCCAGCAGAGCTTAAACTCTCCTGCCCCGTGCTGCCGGGTAAGGTCCAGTGTGGGGCATTGTGCTTAATTCAAACTAGTGGTGAGTTTCACCCAAAAGAAGTATCCTCCAGAGGCCATGCCTCAGTCCCAGAGGGAGTCCCAGGGGAGTGCTGCGAGATTAATTGATACATTTAATTACTGAGGTGATTCATACTGACGAAGCAAAGCCCCGGTAATCCTTGGCTCAGGCATTATGTCAAAAGGTGTTACATATCATCAGGATTACTTTGGGGAGCTACAAGTGACCGAGATAAACCAGCAGTAGAATTAAAATCCATTTTAGAGTGGCCTGTGAAAATCAGCCAGTGCCCAGGCCCTGCCCCCCGCTTACCCAGCAGCGCTCTCGGACCGAAACATTGAGCCCCTTTGACTCCACCTAGAGCCAGAGATTTTTCTTTAACCTTGATGGGTGGAAACTGAGCTTACTGGAAGGAGCTTTGGATTCCTTCTGACCATCAGGGTTTACTTTTTCTGGGTAGCAGAAAAGCAGGTTTGATTTTTCTTTGTAAATTGTATGTTTAGCTCTTGTAGGTTGGATCTTTAGCAAAATTAAGAATAAAGTCCAAGCGATTCACTGTCTGCAGATCCGGTGACTGGCACCTGGAGGTGAGAGGTTCGTTCTGGTGCTGCAGAAGGCAGATGCTCAAATATTAATTCTCTCTAGTTATATGCTAACTGATTTGGCTGCTGGCTCCTGAGCAAAAAAACCTCTGCGTCCTCCCACCTCCTCACTATGGCTCCTTCATGGTTCCAGAGGCGTTGCGTTTGCTTTTTGAGTGCGTGATCTGGTTTCGACTATCCATGAATGCCTGTTCAGGGAGTCTCTTTGAGAACGAGACGCTGCCTCCTCCTCGGGGGTTGCGGGAGGATGGGGGGAGGCTGTTGGGGACGAGCTCTCCGTTCCCCCTTCCCCAACAAGTGCCTGCGCACCTCCTCTAGGTACAGCACGCGTTACTCTTCAGGACTCTTAGTTAGTGTCTGGGTGTAAACAAGGTCTTTGTGCCTGGGCTGTATGTGTGGGATAATGTTAATGTAACAGATGTTACTATATGTGGAGGGAACAAGTGTGAGAAGAGTATTTGGGAACACTGAGAGATGAGGACATAAGGAGCCCAGTTCTTGCAAAGGAGAAAGATGCGGCTATGCAGGGTTGCAGTTCAGACCTCCAGCTTGGTCATGTGTGTTACAACTTTAAAAAATGTAAAGAATGCCACTCACTGTGGTGTTGGGCCTCCCGACACAAAACAGAGTACAAAATTCTCCAAACTGAATTTTTGAGTGATTCTGTATCTGGTGTTTGATGCTCATAACTGCTCAGCAGCCTGAGCTGCCCCGTAGAGCGGAGGGTGCACGGAGGAATGGGAGATGCTTGAGAAAAATACAAATTGTGACAGCTGCTGGAGAAGCCTTTGTAGAGAATGTTGGGCTGACTTATAAAACCAGTTTGTATTCCTTGTGGGCAGCTGTACTCCTGAGTGGAATTCCTTTCTTGCAGCTCAAACAATGGGGGGGGAAATTTTTTCAGACCCCCAGCATTGGGGCAGGCAAGGATACTGAGGGTTGCTGTTTTCCAAGACAGCGGCCAGTGTCCTCTCCATCAGAGGTCTTCAGAGCAGACGGCAAAGTTTAACCTGAGAGCAGCCAGACTATAAATGGCAGTTCCAGAGAAAAGGACTTCTTGGGAGGATATTTTAGAGGCCCTTCACGTGTCAACGTTTGAGAAGTTGTACGTATTAAGCAAGTGTGTTTATGGACTGGCTACTCTTTTCAAACTGGTCTCCTACATGCTTTTGTTCTCAGCAAGCAAGGCTTTGCCGGCTGATGGTTGTTATCTCTATTTTCTCTCAAGAGATGGTATGGGTGGTGGTGCTCTGTTGGTCTAAAACCTCCCAACTGTTTTTTTTCCCAGTCGCACGCCTGCTGTTCCACATGCCAAGCCAGGGATGGCAGAGCCCTGCCTGAGGCACGGGGGTGGCTGGGGGTCCTGGGAGCCGTGGGCTGTGTCGGTAGGAGAGGCCATGAGGAGCTTGTGGGGGTTTTGTGATGGGCAGGGACTGCAGCCCAGGGTGCGGATCACAGCATGCTCTCTTGCCCTTTTCACAGGTGACGACGGCAAATTGGGACATTAACAGGGCTGTAGTACAAAACCCATCAGATTTTCCCAGCTGAGTGCTCTGTGTGTGTTAGGATGTGATTTATACATAGGTGTGTTTTCTTCTCTTCCATCGATTGGAAAGTTTAAAACCAAGAAAAAATAGCTAAACTTTTTTCTGAGTTAGCTGTTTGGAATCGGTTGCAGCTTCTCCCTTGCGGCACCGTTCCTGATAGGAGAGATGGTGTTTGAGAGGAAATGATAAAACAGGTTTTTGCATACAGAGAGCACTGTGCTCTGCATGGGCTCGGTAAGGAGCACTCCTGCTTTTACCCCAAAGAATAGGTAAATTCTGTGCTCTTTCTCCTTCCCCTTCTGTTTGTGGTACCTGAGCAGGTACAGCTGGAGTGGAGGGATGGCCAGCGTGTGCCTTCCCAGCGCATAAAAGCGCTTTGCAGCGGCGCCCTGGGATTTCCCTGCCTTCAGACAGAATCTGGTGGGACGGGGCAGAAGGACAGAGTATGTGAGTCTGATCTATTTAGGCAGTGCAGAGCGAGCAGGCATCGGTAAACACGCTCCCACCTGGCTCTGCTGAGCAGCGTACTTACCAAGCTAAATTCAGTTCTCATTGAAATCCTTGGGATCCAAGACTTATAGCAAAGTGTCACCTATAAGATACTTAAAAGCCGACCTCCTCCGCTGCTGGATGTTGTTCTCCCACAAAAGGTAACTCTTATGTGGTTTAGTGTTGCAGTGGGAGTTAGCGTCATCCTCAGTGCTCCTGAAAGGAGAAAGTTGAAGCTCTGAGCCGGCTTCAAGAATGCGTTACCTAACCGGTCACAATCTGGGCTGTTTTTAGCAGGGTAAGTGCCCTCACAGCCTGTGGGAGGCAGGATGGGGTCTCACAGCGGAGCCCCTGGGCAGAGCAGGGGCTTGCTCGCGTCCTCAGCAGCCCCCCCAGTGCCGGATTCGGTGCTTACAGCCGGGGCAAGCAGTGGCACCTCTGGGCTGTATTTGGGGGCAAACTTTGTCCCCAAAAGCAAGAGACAAATGCCGTTCCTGGGAAGTTATTTATCATTTACAACCAGGGAACAGCGCGTTCGCAGGGGACTTTCCCTGCCTTTTCCCAGCCAAAAAAANCGTACCACTATAAAACTTGCAGATTCCTAAATCTCACCTGCCTCCTCCCTCCGCCCAGGTAAATACTCTCTGTTGCCCTCAGAGCTCCGCGCAGAAGCGGGCGCGAAAGCAGCGTTCGGGGAGCAGCGGGCGGCGGGACTGCCCGGTGGAGCGGCGGAGACCGGGCGGGGGTGAGGGGGCCGGGCGGGCCGGGATGCCGCCGGCCGCTTGCGCAAGAGGGGTCTTTCCCGGAGCCCGGGGCTATAAAGTTGCTGCCCGGCGAGGAGAGCGGTGTGGAGGGGCGCGGTGAGGAGCCGCTCCCGGGAATGGGATGGGATGGGATGGGATGGGATGGGGAGGGAGGGCAGCCGCTCGCGGGGGACGGAATGGGGAGGGAGGTCCGGCTGCTCCCCCACCACCTCACCCCCTTCTGCCCCCTCCTTGGCCGCTGCTGCAGGTCCCGCCTGCTCCCGGGCTGGGGGTGATTTTTCCTCTTCCGAGCGCTTACGCATGTTGGTGCGATGAGTGCGTCAGAAGTTACAGCCTTCCACTGGCGAGCCGGTTCTCCACTGTGTTATAAGACACTGTTCTGTCCCTGAGCTGGGGAGAGACGGCATCTCCCTCAGAGAAAGGACCGTCTCAAAAGCAGACAAGAAAACAGCCTTTCCAAACAGCCCTTACCTGTCTCTCTCTCTCTGCTTTAAAGCTGGACAGCTGGATCGGCGCTGCTGTTACAGAGAGGAGCTCCAACGCAGCTGTTCTCCTCAGAGCCCGTGCCAGCCTCTGAGGAACCCGCTCTGACGCCCCAGGTTTCTGATCACGGTGCTCGGAACCCCTCGGTGCTATGCTGCCCTGCCACGTGCCGAATTTAAGGCATCCATCCAAGGTAACATACCATCTGCTCTTAAGGTTGGGCGCACGTGCTTTGAGAAGGAAAGGGAGGCTAAAGAAGTCTGGGATTCTCTCGTCCTATACTGAGTAGCTGGGTTTCCAAAAAAGTTTTGAGTTCCTATGGAGCACCCCTGTATTTGCTAGTTTGGGAAACTTCCCTTCTGCTTCTTGGTCTGCGAAGGTCTTACCCCAAATGGCGGGGAACCAAGTGGGGTGCAAAGAGGAGGAGAATGTGCTGGAGCTGGTTTTGGTACCAAATGAGGGAAATGGGGTTGCGAAGGCACCACAAAATATGTTTGGGAAGGATGCTTTGTCACCTGGGATGGCAAGTGGAGGGCGATGGGGAGGCACACGGGGGACAGCGGCTGGTCCCCGGTACCACTGTTGCTTTACCCCCAGGGCTGGGGGGAGCACGAGGTGGGAGAATAATTTATTGCACCTACAAGAGCAATGAATTCTGTAACACAGCAGCCGTGTTTGCTGCTTCTGCCTCTGCGAGAGGGCGAGCTAAGGGCCCTTTGCGCTCTCTTTGCTGTAGTGGATGTTTGCCCCTCTCCTCCTTGTCCTGGCTGAGCTCGGCTGCAGCGCCCAACCCACTTACCAGTGGAAAGATGCTGTGACAAAGAAGAAGCTCACCTGCCAGCAGTGCCCGCCGGGGACCTTCGTGGCACAGCACTGCACCAGGGACAGACAGACGGTGTGCGCACCCTGCCCGGATTTGCACTACACGCAGTACTGGAACTACCTGGAGAAGTGCCGGTACTGTAACGTCATCTGCGAGGAGAAGCAGGTGGAGGTGCAGCAGTGCAATTCCACCCACAACCGTGTCTGTCAGTGCCAGGAGGGCTACTACTCGGACATGGAGTTCTGCATCAAGCACTCCGAGTGTCCGCTGGGCTTCGGCGTAGTGAAACTGGGTAAGTACCCTCGCCAGGCGGCTGCAGCAGTGGTGCGCGGGCTTGTGAGGCTCTTGTCACATCCCAAACTCTCTGCTGGAGCTAAAAATCAAGGAGAAATACAGCAGCTGATGATTGCCCACAGCCTGACCTAGTCCTCTTTTGCTCACCAGCGCAGTGCTGTCCTCGCTGGCGTGTGAAACTGCTCCTGGCTTCTTTTCCAAGGAGTGATTTGTTTGGGTTTTTTTTTTTTCCTCCTGCTTTCATTTTGAAAGCCTTTGAAATCCCCCAGCGCCACGCTTAGATGGGGCACGGCGATCCTGGTTACCTGCTTCGCCTGCCACGACAGGCAGAGCTGGGCAGTGATTCACCAGTCCCTGGAGCAGCAGCTCGTCCTGCCGGGGCTCTCAGCTGGTGGAAAAGTCCAGACGGCTCCTACTCCTCCGTCAGCTCCCTTCTCCTTGCAGGCATGGAATGCTAGTTATCTGGACTGAAAAGGGCTGCTAATGATGCAAGGGTAGGGCTGGTGAATGTGTATAGCTTTGGGGCTGGGTTTTGCGGTTTTTATTGAGCAATTTTGAGAGGCTGTTTTTAAAACATGAAATGGATATGTGGAGAGGTTCCAAAACCATAAAATCAACCTAGTTTCGATTCACATCTGTGGGAGGTTCACAAGTCTGTGACTCGCTCCACTGGTGAGTTGTAAGTCATGGGAGATGTTAGGGGGTTTATTTTGCGCTGTTGCCCCCCACAAATTTGCCTGCTCCCTTAGTTACCCCCATTTGTGTGTGTGCATGCTTTCTGAAAATACAAGTTGCCTACATGTGTGTTTCCCTCTCGCTCTCCCCTGAATCACCGAGGACCAGGCTCTATTTGGGAACCACAGCTGGGTATAATACATCAGTGTGGGCAGCATCAGTAAAGCCAGCATTATCTTGCTCCACGCTTTGAAACGTGGAGGCTTTTGAAGTCCTTCCGTGCGTGGCACAGGAGAGCACCAGGCTCCCAGGCCAGAGGAGAAATACCTGTTGCCTTCAGCTGATGCTTATGGTTGAGTTTCGGGGTTTGATTTTTCTATAGGGTGTGACTGTTACAAAATGGGGTAATACAACAAAAGGTGAACAGGTTCTCCAGGCAATGTGCGGAAGCCCTTTGAAATTAAGCATCAAATTTGGCTGGAGGGTTGGCTGTAGGACTGAGGAGCCCTGCCAGCAAGTTGGACCATTTGAGGAGAAGCTAACTTTTTGTTATTCCTATTTATTTTTTACAAATGGCTTCTCGTGCGGGGAGTGATGGCATCCCAGCCCAGACATCTGAACCAGCAAGGACTGAGCATCCAGCGCGGGTGGGCAGAGCCCTGGACAGGGACAATGCGGACCCCGTGATTGCGGAGCGGTGGCTGCGGGGCTGCGGACAGACCTCGCTGGTTCTCGGGGTGGACGCGTGCTTTGACACATGTGCAGTTCCTCTGGGGGCAACAAGCTTCTTGTGGGTTTCCCGTTTGCAAATACTGACTCAGGTGTTGGGGTCGTCAGCTGGGCTGGCTAGGACATGTCCTGGTAAAGCCAAAGCAATGGCCTCAAGTGGGTTGCGACAAGGTAGAAACCTTGTCCGTAACTAAATATATGAGGAGGAGATGAAAAGGGGTGTGAAATTTGCTGCCGTCAGGGCCCTTCCGTCTTCTCCCAGAGAATGTGCAAGACGCCCTGATGCAATCTCGCTCGCGTGGCACTGTCCCTGAGAAACAGCGGCGGGTCTGGCCCGGAGCCTGGGTGGGAAACGGCAGCGCTGCAGAAGTGAGCAGAGCTTTCACCTTCTCAGCGACTTTTACTTTCACTTGGCCAGGAGCCTCCTGACTCTGCTGTGAATCAAAGGGCTGCTTTGGCACTCAGCTCACCCATCGCCCCAGCTGGTGTCTCCTGCCCGGGACGTGGCCCTTTTCAGTAGCAGATGGGATCTCCTCTTCTGTCTAGAGTCTGGTGACTATTTATCAGCACGTGCCAAACGCTTTGGCTTGGGAAATGACTGGGGAAAGTGTTTCTGTTTGCCCAAAAGGTGGATGCTTCCTAGGGGAGTTGCAGGCGGTGATCATTTCCAAAGCATCACTCTCGTGCTCGAGTGGTATCTGTCACTCTTTGCTCTGCCGGCATCAGCCCCAGCTCTTGCCCCTGCTCCCTTGCCAGCTTGTCACCCTGGGCTGACTGTCCCCTTGCCTCCCTCTGCACAACCACCCCCTTTGAGGACACCCAGTGCCACGCCTGCCCCCGTGGCTTCTTCTCTTCCTCCAACTCCAGCACCAAGCCGTGCCAGCCGCACCAGGACTGCGAGCAGCAGGGGAAGGTGACCAACGTGCAGGGCAACCAGTACCACGACACCCTCTGCACCACCTGCAGACTGGGGAGAAGCAACAGCACTCAGGGACCAGGTGAGCCGCGGGCAGAGGGCGGGGGATGCTGGGACCACAGTGCTGCCAGGGCAAGAACGAACTTTCTGGCGACTTTTTCCTATTTAGATCCAAAATGAGGTGAAATAGCTGGGAACAGTATGGAGTGATCCATAATTAATAGTAATTATGGATAAAATACAGACTGTCTGCCGTCCTCTTCCTCCAGGGTCGGTCGTGTAGGGCAGGGACAGGGTGCAGGGCTTAAGCAATGGCCACTGGCTCAGCCAAAGCCCGTGCAGGCTCCTTGCTCAGCGAGAACAAAGAGCTGGCAGTGAAATGCTGCCACTTCTTACCAGGGACTGGAATAACTGGGGATACTGGGACACGAGGACAGATTTGGCTGTAACTGATAGCTCGCAGTGATAACCAATGGCCGGCAGTCACGTAAACAGGCACGGTGTGAAGGGCTGAGCCACCCAGCTCAGCTCCTGGTGCGCCTCCTGCGCTCCCTTCTCCCGGGCTTCCACCCCATTTACCAGGAAGGTTTTATTGGGGCCGCAAACCTTGTCTCATGCAGGTTAAATGGAGCAGAGTTCAAGATACGTTGGAGGCTCAATGTAGGGTGGATTTTGACCCCTTAGGTGAAGAAGTAGAGCCATGGTGTCAACTGTGTCACCATGATAGTGCAAATGTAGCGCTGAGCCTCGGTGGAGGCTGAAGGTTGGGCAGGAGCTGCCAGCAGGCACAGACAGGGCAAAGGTGGGGGGGGGAGAGTGAAGGGCTGGCTCTGGGGTGCTTTGTAACATGCACCCCGACAAGTTAGGGGATGAGAAAGGGACTGAAAACCATCTCAAGGGCCTGATGTCAGCTGAGGTGAAGCAGGCAGCTGGTTCGAACTACTTGCTCTACTCAGAGCATCCAGCCAAGATACACAGGGGACAAATCCAATGTGACTGGTCTGGGCACCAGTGAACCTGCGCCCTTGGACTTCCAAAAAAAAAAAAAAACCAAAAAAAAACCAAAAAAACCCCCAATTATAGAGCCATAGAACAGCCCATGCCGGAACAGGCTTTGAAAGTTCATTGATCCAACCTTTTACGGGAAAGGGAGCCTGGATGAGATCGTCCGGCACCCTGCCCAGCCATGTCTTGAAAACCTCCAGCGATGGGGATCCCACTGCATCCCTGGGAGGCGGTCCCAGGGATTGACTCTTCTCACTGGAAAAAATTACTTTCTTCCATCAAGACGAAGCTTGAGCTTCAACAAGAGCGTCTCCTCTGTGGTGACGCAGCAAAGAGGCTGGTCCCTGCAGCAGCATGCGAGAGGAGATCTTGCCTTTCCATCCTCTCCTGGCATGGCCAACGCGGGCCATTTCTGCTTACGAAGCCTGACTCATGCCACAAGCTCCTTGCCAGGAGCGTGATCGCGCCAGAGAGAGGAGATGGAAAGCTCTGTCATCAGCGGGACACGGTCCCGGGGAGGGGGTGGCTGTCAGGTGAAGGCTGCGTCAGCAGCACGTGCGCTGACGCTCGTTAGGCAGCGGCACCCGCGGCCAGACCGGCCTTTCAGCTATTTATAGAGCGAGAGGAGACCCGTGAGCAATGGGAACTGAAGGGTATTTTTAACTCTGGTTAATCGTGATTTCACTCGGGAAGCGTGCGGGCACCTGCCTTCCTCCCGGCTGCAACGGCAATTGCAGAAGCAATTCAATATAAACCCCGAGTTTGCAGGAGAGGCAGAGTCTGGGCAAGGGAGCCCGACCCACCCCACTATAACCGGTGACACCGTTCCCAGTTTACAGTGGCACAAAATTGGGCCAGTCTCTCCCTGATTGAGTAATCGTTTGGCCTTGATCTCTTGAGAATTCTTTGTGGTTTCATTCCTTACGCTGGACGCACTCCAGCAGCACTTTAACCAGCTGGGACAGGGTCTGTCCAAAAGCTCCCATCTGGGCTGCGCCTGCATCTTGTCCTGTCCCGAGATGTAAAAGTCTGCATGGGAAAATAGAAACTTCCAGGAAAAATAACATGTGTAAATACTTACTGTGATTACTTCACTTCTTGTGGACTTTCCCTCTTTCCCTGCTCCCCAGCAGGGAGGAGCATGGAAAAGGTATGTTTACCTTTTTCAAAATTACAGGAACTTTTCCACATTGTTTTCCTAACTGCCCTGTACAGGACGGGCCACTGCTGGGAAATCCAGCCTGTGGCGGGGGCTGGACCCAGCCTTGTGGGGGCAGTTATCTGGCAGAGGTGGGCCTCAGCCCGTTCATGATACCAAATTCAGAGCTTTCCTCCTCCTCCTCCTTCCTTCCAACCTCATTTTTTTCCACTTGCAAAATGTTTATTCTGACCTGCTCGTTCCACCGCACACCTGCCAGCAGCACGGCCGGCAGCTCTCCCTCTTCCCCCTCGACTTGGGCAAAGGATGAGCCCCTGCAAGCCCGATGCTGCTGCGTCCTCGGGCAGGGACTCGCGCTCTGCTTGGGCACCCGCATGCGTGGGCAGAGCTGGGCAGGGGGCCCCCAGCTCCTGTTCATGGATGTACGTGGCCACGTGAGCTAAAATACCCTCCCGAATCTGGAAGAAGGGTCGTGAGTGGCAGGTTTCCCGGTCAGGGCCCACTGGGCTGGGACCCTTGGTCCCAGCTGCAACTGCAGTGCAGCACCCAGGTGAGGACAATGTCATAGAATCATAGAACAGTTTGGGTTGGAAGGGACCTTTAAAGGTCACATAGTCCAGCCTCCCCTGCAATGAATAGGGACGTTGTCCCGATGTGCTGGAGGGAAGGGATGCCATCAAGAGGGACCTTGTCAGCCTTGAGAGGTGGGCCTGTGTGAACCTCATGAAGTTCAACAAGGCCAAGTGCAAGGTCCTGCACGTGGGTTGGAGCAATCCCAAGCACAAATCCAAGCTGGGCAGAGAATGGATGGAGAGCAGCCCTGAGGAGAAGGACTTGGGGGGGTGTTGGTTGATGAGAAGCTCAAAACGAGCTGGCAATGTGCGCTGGCAGCCCAGAAAGCCACCCGTGCCCTGGGCTGCGTCCCCAGCAGCGTGGGCAGCAGGGCAAGGGGGGGATTCTCCCCCTCTGCTCCGCTCTGGGGAGGATCCCCTGCAGTGCTGCCTCCAGCTCTGGGGCCACCAACATAAGAAGGTCATGGACGTGGTCTAGTGGGAGGTGTCCCTGCCCATGGCAGCGCATTTGGAACTAGATGATCTTTAAGGTCCCTTTCAATCTAAACCATTCTATGATTTTATGAAGATCAGGTTACTCAGAGCCCCATCCAACCTGGCCTTGAATGTTTCCAGGGATGGGGCATCTGCCATCTCTCTGGGCAGAAGTGCCACGGAGAAGCTCAGTAGGGCTGTGACCTGCTCTCCTGGTGTCCCATGTCACCTTCCCTCTAACCTCCAGGTGGTTTTCTCCCATCAGCTCTAGGAGACGATGACTGTGAGCAAGCCATGATAGACTTTGTGGCGTACCAGAACATCCCCATCAGAAAGCTGAAGCGCCTGCAGCAAATTCTGGAGCGCTCGCCTAGGAAGCAGGCGCTGGAGAACAGGGCGGTCATCCAGGAGAAGTTCAGGGCTTTCCTCACCCACCTCAAAGAGGGGCACTACGAGGTCACCAAGGAGCTGCTGGACGCGCTGCGAGCTGCCAAGCTGCACTCCATCGAGGAGAAGGTCCGCGAGCGCTTCCTCCTGGACTGAGAACATGACATGAACTTTTCGGGTGGTCTTTGTTTTTTGTCTGGTTGGTTTTGGTTGTTTTTTTTTTCCCCCGTTCTTCTGTGGCTTTATTAATTTATTAATCTTTCCAAACCTAACTTGAAATGCAGCGTCGAGATGAGTGACGGGTCAGAATGAAACCGTCCTGTGGCAGCTGCAGGGGGTCCCACGCTGCATGTGGGTACCGCTGCCTCCGGGCCGGGATGCAGCAGCATCCCTGCGCCAGCAGCTCCTGGGCGCTCCCTGGGTGCTGGCCGCTGATTTTCCAGCACTCGGCAAGGGTCAATATTTTATCAGAAGAGAAACATATGACCAGGGTTATTTTTTTTTCTGGGGAAGAACCCAGCTCCCCCTTTTTAGACAACTGTCTGGCTTTGTTTTAAAATGTGTGGGTTTGGTTTTATTGTGGTTTTTTGTAGTTATTTAACAGTATTTCCTGCAGAGGATTCATTTACGTTTGTCTGTCATGCTTTGAGAATATTTGAGATACACATTGGGTGTAGGATGCCCATGAAATCACTGGTACAGCCAGCTTTAAAGTTATTTCTAAACTACTTGTTTTTATACCATGTGTGAGAGACGTTTTCTAAAGAGAGAAACCAAAGAAGTTATTTTATTATACGAATCTCTGTCACCAGAGTCCTTTCCTAGTCTCATTTGGAGGAGAGAGGTGATGTTGTGAGTCCCAGACCGTCGCCTTCTGACTCGGTTTACCCTTGCCCGTTTTTCGCACGTGATCGCACACCAGCCATCCACACCATACACCAGCCTCCCCGAGCCACGGCAAGGCTGAATGCCAGCGGGACGTGGCCTCTCTGCCTTGGGATTTGCCGCCGGGGCGAAGCTCACACCTCTTGGGTCAACCCAAGCGTGTCACCCTGAGCCCCAGGTCTGTCCCCACACCCCACCGGACGCTGTGGCCAGCGACGAGGTGCTTAGTCAGCCAAGAGCCGTGACTTGGGGCAGTCGTGCTGACTGCAGGCGGGTTTTTTTAGAGCCTTGCAGTTGTCACTTAGGGAAGTCAACAAGGGTGACCCTTTTCCAGCTTGTAGCGATGATGACGCAGAGCCTGCATCTTCTGCCTTGAATGAGTTGGGCTTTTTTATAGCTCTTTTTTAGCTGAGTAATTGCCAGGAGTAGTTTGTGGTTCAAAAGAAGAATGTTTTTCCCCAGCTAGGAGCTGTTATGAGCACTCCGAAACATGTGCTATGTGGAAGTGCCCCCACACTTCCCCTGTGCGAGGAAGGCTGACATCACCGAGTACGAGAGGGGATTTTATCCTCCCCTTGCTGCCCACAGACTCATCCCGGGCTTTTCCTGCTGCAATGACAAGTAGTTCATCCATGGTGGGCTGGACGAACAGGGCTGGTCCTGGGGGCAGCTCCAGAGCTCCAGAGTCCCTGGATGTCTGTTCGCGTCTCCCCTTTCCAACACCCAGTTGTCACCAGGTCTAATCTCTGCCCTTCTGAGCTGTGTTATTCCAGTGGGCTGCAGCTGAGTCCCCAAGCGTGACTTAATCCCAGTCCCTTGGCAGCAGCGAAAGGCCGATGGCGCGGTCCAAGAGCAGCTGGGCAGGAGACAAGGCGGGCTTCCATTGGAATACTGTGAGAAACGAAATACTGCTGCAGCGTGGTGGTTTTCCCCGCTGCAGAGGGGAAGGCAGGACACCCAGGGCTGATGGGCCGAATGCTGGAGCAGCCGGAGCCTCCGGTGTTGGCTGTGGCTTCTCGCGGGATTCCCATCCTGCTGCATTGCAGTTAGTCTTGACTCAGCACCAAGGATTCGGCGTCCTTGGTCTAAAGGAGAAGAGGAATGGAGGGTTGTTAGTGTAGGAACTGCCTCCTGGTCTCTGTCCACACCACCCTGGCTTCTTCAAATATGTTTACCCTGAGAGCTGGGAGGGGAGGGAGGGAAAATGAAAATATTGTTGGCAAGAAGCTGGTAACTGTTATCTTGGATGCTGGTTTAGTTGCATGATATTTTCCAGGGAAAGAGGTGCCTTTTCTGCACATTTTTTGTGATAAAAGACCTCAGTCCTGAGACGGAAGTGCCCATGGGGCACCATGGCGGAGCTCGGGGTCTTGGGACACCTCGTGTTGTCCTTGGAGCTTGTTGCCCTCTTTTGCAAGGCCAAATCTGGGGTGAAGGCTGGAGGCTTCCATCAGCGAGCCAGAAGGCAGCCAGCTCCGGTCCCCGGACTCCCGGCGGAGCTGTGGCTGCTCACCGGTGGCTTCTCACGGCGGCGACGTGGCTGGGGGCTCCGCGCGGGCCCAGGCACTGGCTGAGGTTAAGGCGGAGCGGCTGCGGTTCAGCCGTGCGCCGTCCTGTGCCCGTCTCCCCGCGTGGATGCGCCGAGCGATGCCGCAGCCCAGCGGCTGCTGAACTCAGACCGGGCAGGGATCCCCCGCGCCCCCAGCACCCCTCCTCCCGCTGGGCTTGCCCGGGAAGCATCCTTCCTGCTGAATGCCAGCACAGAGTACAGGGGTTTGGGTTTGTTTTTTTTCTTGTGGTTTTGAGGGTTTTATTTGACACCGTGAGTGCTCTGTCCCATCTGGACATCAGTCTGCACAGATCCTATGCAGATAAAGCAAATGCAGCAGCTCCTTTTTCAGGCTTGTTCCCACCCAGAGGTTTGCGAGAGCTCAGGTGCCACCGCTGTGACTCTGAGGGGACAGACACCCCCATGCGCAGGCGTGAGGAGCCAACGGTTCCTTCCCGTCCTCCTCTCCCGAGCCGTGCTGCCTTGCTGAGCCCCCGCGGCCCTCCCAGCACTGAGCGTGGGTCGACCGCGTCTGACCAGTGCTGGGATGAGCGTCTGTCACCCCTGAGCCGCGTCAGATTGCAGCGGGGGCCGCAGACCTCAGCTCACCGGAGGAGGAGAGGGTGGTTAAATAACCGGGGATCGCCCAGCCTGTGCCAGACGAGCTCTGCGCTGCCGGGCTCCCCCGCTACAACCAGGACCGAGGGTCTGGGGAAGGCAGGAGATGCTCTGAGCCACCCGGCAGCTCCCAGCGGGACTCGCTCTTCCAGGATGTCTCATGAGCACCCACGCGTTGTTCCCTCGCTCTGCCCAGGTGGCTTTGACCCGGCGATGGCTCGGTGTGCGTTGGGATGCTGGCGTGTTACAATCCAGGTTGGAGGGGCCCTTTGGGAGCTCTCCAGGCCGGCGGCGTTCCGGGCAGCGGTGCTGAGCTCTCCCCAGGCCCCCCACTGACACGGGCCACAGCCTCCCCCCGCCCCGCGTCCCCTCATGCTGAGTTAGTTGGAATTTCTGCCCAGCAAAGGTTCTCCTCCTGTGGGCTCTCAGATGATGTGACAGCGGGGGATCTTTCTGGTAAATATTGACCTTTCTAACAGCGTCCAAACACCCCAGCGTGAGTCCCGCTCGGTTTCCAGGAAATGGGCTTTGCTGGAAAACCCTGACAGAGCACCGCAACGTGCTGCCTCCAGCTCCCACCCCCTCGCACCCAGACCGCTGCAGGCAGTCACGGACCAACCTCGGATTGATCGCGAGTTTAATTAATTGAAAAGGTGAAATAACTTCAGAGGATAAAAACCCCTTTTGGTTTTAACTGAAGTTTCCAAAGCCCAGAGAGAGAAGAGGAACAGTTGGTAGCGTGAGCGTCTTCCTGGTAATTTAAACGACTGCTTTCCTTAAATAAGCTGTGGCTGAGGACAAGCACATGGTAACGTTTAAATGTGGATGTAGCTCTCTCCTGGCAATGACTCAGATATTTAGTACACAGAAGATGATTTCCCCAAATGCTATGAGACTACGTAAGAAGCCCAAGCCCACACCGTTTGGAGTCAGGCTTCCCTGTCCCCCTGTGCTGTTAAATGCTTGCAATGGCCGGGGGGGGNAGTTTATTTGAGGTGCTGAGGCACGGCCGCCTGTTACATCTGTGCCAGGGGCTGACTCCAACGCCTCTCCCTGCAGCCAGGTGCGGCCATGACTCAGGTTGGCAACGGGTCCTTAAACCCACAAAACCGCCGTCGGCAGGAGCCGACTTGCTCATCGCGAGAGGGGTTGGGACACGTTACGCGGGCTTTCACGCAAGGAGAGCACCACGTGTGCTGGCCCACCCTAAATGGGGTTAGGTAAGCAATTAACGTTTGTTTAAGGTGTCGGTGCGAGGTTCTCTAGTGAGGTCACGCACAGCCGGTTTATGCCTTGACGTCACGAACGAGGAGAGCCAGGATTGTAGAGGAAACCGAGGGGGGATTTTCCCAGGTGTGAGAGGGATGCAGAGGGGATGTCACCAGTGCTGACTCACGATCCTGCTTGTCCAGAGCGGCTCCAGCCACCCTTGGCTCTGGGGTTACAACCTAGTAACAGGACAGGTAAATTCACTCTTCTGCCTGCGCTTTTCCCCGCGTTTTTGTTTTGCTGGAGGCGGTTATTTGTCCCCTGCCCTGCTATGTCGCTCCACGGTTGACGGTGGGCTGAACCCTCCAGACACTGTGGGAGAGGCCTCGGGGAGTGCTAACGCACACCTGATGTGTTTGAATTTGCCCATCATCATTCCAAAGAGGCGCCGATTTTATCTTCTTTTGAAGCACGCATCTCTCTCTCCTCTGAGAGGAAAAAACCTCTAGGTTTTTTTTTCCTTCTGATTGCAATCCCCTGCGTTGCGTGCCGGGGCTTTCCCCGCTGAGGCTTGTCCCTCGCTGTTGCACCTGTTATTTCTGCAGTGACCCGACGACGGGACCGAGCTCCTGCGGTGCCAGCGCTGCAGGTGGAGAGCCCCGAGGGAGCAGAGGTGAGACTGAGGAATCGGCCATGTCCCAGAGCAGGAGCAGAGACAGCTGAAGCGTGCAGGGCAAACCAACCTCTGCTCCATTTGGGGGTCCCTCAGTTGGGGGGGTACTTGAACTGGGGTGCCAGAGAGGACCCCTGACATGGGCAGGGAAAGCGGTGCCATGATGTTAAGACAAAGCCACTGCCACCATCCCCACCTGGGATCGCACCAGGGATGCGGGGTGCACCAGGCTGCCCAGGGAGGTGGTGGAGTCAGTCCCTGAATGTGTTTAAGGGTCGTTTAGATGGGGTGTTAGGGGATACGGTGTAGGGGAGAACTTTGTAGAGTGGGGCTGATGGTTGGACTCGATGATCCCAAGGGTCTTTTCTAACCTAAATGATTCTATGGAGTCAGGCCGGACCCAGACCTGCTGCGATGCAGCACCAGCTTTCACTCACCCTGCTGTTATTTCACAGCCCTCCTTTGCTGCAGGGGCTCTTCATACACGCTGGTTTCTGCCTGCGCCTCCCACGGCTTTCAGGGGGCGAAGTCTGAAAACGAGCAGAAGCAGAAGTTGCAAAGGAGAGGAGGCTTGGCTGACGTGACCCGTCCCCAGCCCGGGCCGGTGGGACACAGGGACCCGAGAGGTGAGGACCAGGCAGACCCGCGGCGGGTTGGTGTCGGTTCGGCAGGTGAGGAGATGCACCAAGTGCTCCTGGGCTGAGTGTGGCTCAAAACCGTTGACCTGCACCTGGCCAGAGCTGGGTGAAACTCTGCCTCCTAATCACTTCCCTCATGTTTCTTTTCAAACCAGAATCCGACTGATAAATCTTTTTAATGAAAACGTGAAAAACTCCATGAAAGCCATTAATGAAAGGGAAACAGTTTGGTTTGTTGATATTATTCTCAGTAAAGAAGCTCAAATACTTTGACCCTACAAGTGTTGCCAAAGGGCCCCCACTTCGGAGCCACGTCTCGCCTCGGGGTTGCTCCCCCCTGCCCCTTCCCTCGCTGCCCACCTGCCTGCGCTGGTCCCCAAAAGGCCCTTCTTTCCCCCTGGTAAAATGTGATGGGCTTTCTACGTTCCACGTTTCAAAGGTGTTTGGAGGTCTTTGCAGTAAGCAAGTTCCAAAAAAGCAATTTTTTTTGCTTTTTCTTTTTTCCTTGCTTTGCTTCCTGCCGCTGAGTAAGGTGAGAACAGGTGACAGGACCTTCCATCCATGACTCCATAAGTAGATGCAGTTATTTGGGAGTATTTAGCACCCGGCAGACTTGTTCAGATGGCGCTGTAGCACTGACTCAATAGCTAAAACGGGAGCTAAAGAAACATTAGCATGAAACTGTTTTTTTTTTTTAACAATACCTTGGATCTGGTTTCATATGGTTACAAAGCACAAGACCGTAGTTTTCACTTATTTCCAGCATTTGCTTCCAAGCAAGTGTTGGGAGGACAGCTGTCCTTCACAGAAAAGCTTGCTTTTGCCTTGAAAGCATTAAAAAGTCGCTTACGGGAATCCGTCCAGCAAACAGGGGCACAGCCGAAGCACGTTTCTTCTATTTGTTCAGCCATTGCTTGGCTCCCCTGAAATTTGCTCCCGAGGTATTTAGCCTACAACGCTCAGGTCTGGGTACTGCCTGCTCTTAGCCTAAATAAAAATACATTAGTAAACCTTCTGATGCCCTTCAGCTTACATCAGTTTTCTGGGAAACATGGTCAGGAAGCTTGGAATGACTACAGCTATAATATCCTTACACAACACCCTCACTGTTAAGAACCTCGAGCACTTCATGTATTATTATCTGGGTCAACATAAAATAATCTTCCCAAAACAACTGTTTGCTTACCCTTTAAAAACAATGGCATTTTCCATCTTACACAATGTTTAGGGAGAGGGCTAGAACAGCCTGCTGTGCCGTAATGACTAAGCAGTATAGGAAATCAGAGACTTTGTGTTGCCACACGTATGTAGGGGGGGATCAAGGCGCCGGCTGTTGCGTGGGCTGTCCCTTATGGCTGCTCACCTGGGAAAAGCACCAGGCGTCCAACGCACCAGGTCCCAGCAGTGTCCCAGGCTCGGTTTGGGGTTTTCCCAGCTGCTCTGAACATAGCGGAGCTCCAGCTGTGCGGGGACTTAGCTGCAAGAGAGAGGAGTGGAGCCGGGAGACTTGATCATTTTTCTATGGAAGCGCAGGGAATGGCAACTTCCCAGCTACCGCTACGAGAACAGGAGCTCAGCAAGGCTGCGCGTTCGGTGGTCTGGGTGCTGCTGGCGAGGCTCAGGCATCGAAAACTTAAGTGCGTTTTCGATATGAAGTGTAAGGGACTAGGTAAAGTTTTGGACAGTTTAGATTGGCTCCAGGGCCGCGCTCCAATGTGCTTGTCCAGCCTCAGTCAGCCCATACAGATTTCCTGATGCTGGTTTCCGTTTCTGTCTCTGTCTCTACTTCTTTCTGTGACACTTGGTAGGTGATTTATTGGATTTCTCTTGGTCTTCCCAGAAGTTAAGGCAAGAACTCTTTAGTTGGGAAACTTGGAAAAGTAGGAGTGTACGTTCCCCACTTCATGACTCTAAACCCAAAACAACATATCCGCTCTGACAAGATCAAACCCAAGTTCTGCTTTCATCCAGTTTCGCATGTCGTGTGCTGCCGTGATGTCCCGCAGGAACAGCCTTCCCTTGTGATTCAGCACCGCTCGTTTACAGAGATTCCCCTGCCCTTTGATACAACAGCCGCGCTCACGGGGCATTTACTAGGTCTTTCACGGTGACTGTCCTGTGATCCTGTCTCTTCTCGTGGCAGGGAGATGAGCTGTCAACATTTCCGCCACGCTGAGGATGTGGGTGCAGACTTGGGAGAGCTGAGTCCTCACGGATGACGGGGCCCCGTGAGATCAGGCGCTTTCGGTTCAGTAGTTGTCCTTCCCCAGGTGACCGGCTGCCTTTGCTGCCACCGCTTCCCTCTCCAGGGCAAAGGTCTGCTGTTAACAGCGTGGTGTTCAATTTATGCGGGTATTACCTATAACTGCAAATATCTCATGTAACAATAAGCCTTGTTTGTGCCAGAGGAGCAAAATCTTTCAAGAGGGCAGGACAACCCTTGGCATCTCACAGGTCATCTTGTTCCCCGACAGACGAACGCAGCTGACCAAGCAGCAGGCTTCGGTCACAAACCGGGGACAGCCACCAAAATCTCGGTGTGAGATACAGGGGCCACCTGTGTATTCGTTTGCCTGTTACGGTTCAAAGGGGTAGGCAGTGAGGAAATGCTATTTGTAATACCAGTTTCTGGAAACAACAAATTCCTTATTCCTCTTTACGACCATTTTATAGAACAACCCCCCCCCCCCNAAAAAAAATAAGGTTGCTAAAAGAAATCTACAGCTGAGACGGTATCAGGTTATTTGACTTCTGAGAACTAGCAGAGGAATTCCTGACTGTGAACTGAACTGGAACACAAGGAGAAACACAACAGAAACAACCCTGTAGGTTTCTCTTTCAGGAAAGCGTTTAAGGATACACTTAATTTCACGGTGAATTTAGTTCATCCTCAGAGCAGCGCTCATGGTACATACTGAATACCTGTCGTGAGGCTGCACTGGATCGGAGGTTTGAATTAGTTCCTCCAAACATTTAGCCCGACATCCATTCAGCGGAAGGACGTATACTTCAAATGACGAAGCTTTTACTAAACACCGCCGTCCTTGCACGCTGGCAGCTGCCTCCCTGGCAGCGCAGCGGGGAGTCCAACGCCTGTAGGAAGCTGCTGGGGCTCCGCAGCCCCGCACAGCTGGCAGCAGATGAGTCCGCCCCTGAGGAACTCGGGCTTAAGCGGGTGGGTTTAAGCACCTCCATGGTGTGTGCTTGCTGCTGTCACAGCCACAATGGCAGGGAGCAGGGCCAAGAGACGACTGGGTGGAGGAAGGGTAAGCAGAGCATTTGTGGCTGGCAGAAAGACCGTACCATCTATGGACAGGCACCAAAAGAAGTTTTTACTCATGAGTTATTGGTGTTAGTAAAGATTACTACTGATTCATCCAGCAAGGATTTTGTTCCAACGATACCTCATCCCGTGAGCTCCTCAGCAAACATAACTCCTACCTCATCTTCGCAACTACTATTGCCGGCGTGTGACAGCATGGCTGGGGGAAAGGTGCGGCTGCTGCAAAGACATCCTCAAAAAAGGATGCGGGGATTGCAGTATTCAACAGAGGACGCTGCTAACAATACCGAAATTTGGAAACTCTTTTAGGATCGGCAGCTTTAAGAAAAGACAGCGTTAACTGAGATGGAATGAGGAGATGCCTGCCTCCAGAAAGTCATTTTATGTTTAAACAAATGTCAGGCAGAACTCCACAACTGAGTGATTCACTGCAAATGTGCCTCCTCTTCTTGTTTCCACTTGATAAGTACCTAGTTTATGGAAGAAATGTAGGTCATTTTTTTTCCCCACAGTGATGTTGCGTACTGTGCTGTCCAAGTTTTCCACGCCAGTCCTCAGTCATTTTCCTCCATGAGCCTCTGACTGCTTTTAGTACCAATTTGTTTCTTTCCTTCATCAGAAAATTTAACCTGCGCTCCCTTCCGAGGTAACGAGTGCCATGGGTGAAGGCTGGTGATCACACTGAAGTCGTGCAGATGAAGTTGTATGAGAGCAGGTGCTACTGCTGTAGGAATACATCCTTGTGAAGTGGTTTTGGATATGAAAATCCCTAAGCGTGCATAGAGAAACTAATGGAAAGCCCCCAGTAGTTGTCATGAAAGCTGGTTTTACCAGAGGAGCAGAAAAAACAACTCTCGAAGGGATTTCAGAAGCACAAGAAACAAAACCAAAGGGCAATGCGGCAGGAAACGCCCGAGGTCCAGCGAACACACATAATGTGCGTTACAGACCAGGAATGCCTCGTGTGGGATTTCCAACTTGCATAAACTTCCAGTGTGAAAAAGCACCTGCTCTAGTTCCTCTGGACTCCTTTGTCCTGACTGAGAGCTTGGCAGAGGGCAAAGGCTCTTCCCACCTCTCCACTGCCTCTCATCTCCCTGGAGATAGATTCAAGCCAAACTTTAGTAGAAAACTGTGCCAAAAGGGATTTTTTAAGAGGGCAAGCAGCCTATAACCTGTCTCTGGGGCTGGTTGTCAGCCTGTTTTTCTTGATCGCCCGAATTACTTTTGGGAAATCTACAAATAAACAAACACTTGGGAGTAATTTCTTTCAGTCTCTGAAAACGGCCCCAAGACTGCAGGCAAACTCAATCCGCTTTTGGTAAAAGCGGAGGAGCACAAACAGGGCTACAGGCAGAGGCAGAACCCAGTGTCCTTTGCATGTGGACACTGCTGTCTGTGGCTGCCAGTCAGTTACCATCTACATTAATGAGATTTTTATTTTGTTTTTAATTTAAAGGGATACCGGTCAAGACCAGGGACAGTACCACTCTTTGCCTTTCTTAGCAGATCCCTCTAGAAGTTCTCTCCTTCAACTAACATCCCTTGCGAGCAGAGAAGTCCCACCATACTGTTTCAAAAAATGACGAAATGCCTAAATCAATTCAGAAACCTTCAAGCGCTTTAATCCAGGTTTTTAGCTGAGGACTGTTGTAACCTCACACTTTCCAAAGCCACAACGGGCACCTCATAGTCAGTTATTCATGAGCCGACACTTCTGGAAATCGTGACTAACTCAACAGTCTCATGCCCAGTGAAAACATCATCACCAAGGAGGAGCAAACTTCCAGACTTGCAGCTAAGTGCCCTTTCAGCTTGTGACTGCTATCTGTAACGTGTGAAGGCAGATCCTTACCTTAAATGAACTAATGGATGTACTGGATGTGATGGTGTACTAGTGACATTACAGGATGTGTCAGCAGTACAGAAGTAGGATCAGGAAGACACTAAAAATAGCTCAATTAGGAATAAAACAACGACTGGGAAGAATATTATGTCCACTTCTTTGTTACAGGCTTTAGGTTAGCAGAGAGCAGGATGTCTTCTGCTTGTTTCTTCTGAAACAGATGGTGCCAGCCAGAGCCCTAAATAGGATGGTGGAACTGGCGCGAAGCTGTGTCTGATTTGTCCTGGTATTTCTCCTGGTTCTGTGGGACAGGATGTCGGGGCGGGTGGGGTAAGGTCTGACATCAGGCTCACGGAGAAGCCGACCATCAGGCCATCGCAGCAAGGGTAACGCATCGCTGCTGCCCTGCAGCAGGAGGGGACGGGATTAGGTAGTACCAGCAAAAAGTGCTGTAACTCCGAAGATGAAATCGCCACCACCACGTGGACAGCGCTGTGATTCAGAGAGTACTCAAAAGCATTAGCATCAGAAGTGGATTTGGGGTTTTTTAAGGAATGCTCTTGCCTCCCGCTGCTAACAGCTAGTAAATGTTTGTATAGCAGAGACATTCCAGACGGGTGAGAGAAAGTTAATCTTCTGCCAGCGTTCAAATAAGGCAAGCAGAATAACTACCATGATTATCAGAAACTTGGCTTTATCTCAGTGTAAAGCATGCTGAAGGAAAAAGTGATTATGAAGTACAGATGATTAATCCGTTTTATCTTGGGAAGATAAAGCACCTCTTCAGAGAAATAAATTGCTGTGAACAGGCATGGGCAAAACAGGTCCATCTCAGATATGCCAAAAATCTGAAAAACTGATTACATTCAAACTACTCAGAAAAGTTCTCGCTGTTGGTGAAGGTCTTGTGGGGGAGAGGGGGTGTGGGTGTCATATGCAATGCAAAAGCATTTTAAGTAGGAGTCTGTGCTTCCTCTAAGGACTTAGATAAAGCACAAGACTAAAATACGATAAATTATTGATTACATTACTGATCGAAATATAAGATAGTTATCAGCTACCAGCATATCATTTTAGACTATTCCAGTGGGATTTTGTTTTTTAGCGGAGCTTATGCATTGACTACCATCCCTTTTCAGAATGCTTTTCCGTGTCAATTCGATCCTATTCCACTGGCCTGTCCTGAGGCATCAGTAGCAGAAGAAAGCTGCTTATAGAGACTGAAGCTGCAAGAAATCCAACCGAAGCAGGAAGTCATCAGTGTCCTTGTGTGGCCATTTATGACCATATAGAGCAGATGCAACCAAAAAGCCCCAGCTGACTTAGCAACATGCCACTGCCTTTGTGCCTCACGTAAAGCAACTGCACGTGGTATGTGATCAGTGAGACCCAAGTCCAGGTTGTGCTGCCACAGCAAGATCTTTATCTCTCGCAGCTGTCAGCTGATCAAGTTGAATTCCTTCACTGCAGTCATGCTGCAGCATGGAAGACACACCAAGGCAATTCCACAATTGGCGTGACTATTTCCCTGCCGGGCTTCCCCAGGCAATCTTCCAACAGTATCAGGTAGGTGTGCTGTATCCGTAATGCTGGAAAAACCTGACTGCGAGCTCTTTCCTAAAACCACCTTTAGGTGCCAAGCAGCTGCCTCTGTGTGCCCCATTAAATAACTGCTGTTACTGCTCTAGGAGCTAACTCTGCATGACATTGAGCTTTTCACTCCTGGTTTCAGAGAAATCCTCCCTGATTCTTTGTGGACATCAGAACACACTCATACTTATGTATCGCAGCTGACGCATCTTTCTGGGTGAGAGATTCTCTCCCGCTCTTGGAAACTTTGGATTCCGAAGTCAAAATGTCTGCTTTAATTTAAGACCTCCTGCTGATAGGTGCCACAAAGCCGTCTTTGTGTCTAGAAACTTGTGAGAACAGTTATGGCCTCGAGCTCAAAACTGTTTTTCCTCCCTAGCAAACAGGGAGAGGAAGAGATCTGAGAAGATTATGTGGAAAGCTTGGAAACCCCCTGGTATCGCATTAAACAGACATTTCAAGTTACTTGACTAAAGTGTTTTGTCTCTCAGCAAGGCACTTCTGTCCACCAGTCACTGTTTTAGGACTTCAGTTTCATTGTTAGCACCAACCCTGCCAACCAAAACAAGAGCCAGGACCTCGAAGATACCCTCAAAATATTCAGGCCTTCAGAGATGGCCAAGTGAGAGAGATTTTCCCTTACAATCAGCAGCCACTGGGTATCCAATACTTTTATATGCTTGAAACTCTCATCCCTACACCACAAGCAGCACCTAGAGAAAGGGTCACTTCTTACAGTAGGTGAGTGATCTTCAAGGGATCCTTTACATTCACAGAGTGCACAGGAAACCTGAGATGGGTCATTAGGTCTAAGGGAGCCTAAGGAAATCTCTTAGATCTACTGCAGTTTAATTCCTCTGGGATGTGATGTTGACATTGCCACCATTCAAATTCAGACTCGAGCACTGTGTTATACCTCCTGTTCTAACAACAGCAAGTAATTGAAAGGGATTTGACATCTTATCTGACAGTTTGCTTAGCTTTCTTCTATCCTAACATTACTGAGAAGTACAATTTTACTTTCCAGCATGCAACTGTTTCCACTGACTCCATATGCTTAATGACATAGTCCAGCTGCCCTCACACTCTGACCCGAATGAATTATGTTCTCTCTCAAAAAAAAAACATAACAGAAAATTTAGCAGAAAGTTCTTTGACAGATGCCAAATAACGTATCTTTAAACAAAGAATACTGTCTAACTTGCTCCAGTAGAGCTTGAATAATGTCCCCCTTAGCACAGAATGGTCACCAGTGCCAGAAGTAACTAAAACATGCAAAGAGCAACACCCACTGCCAAACCACTGTAAAAAAAGATATTCGGAGAACTGTTAGTGATACATCAGCAGAATTACAAGCTGGGTAGGCTACATAACAAGTGAGCACTTTGACAGCTGCCTTTCTGTTCTTTCTTGAATTTCAAAAAACTAGAGGGCTAAGTACCAGAATTTCCAAACAACGGTTGTTTCAGCAAAAGAAGTTCAAAGTAGGAAGCTTTATTGCATACTGATTTCTCCCTGCCCAGAGGTTCGGCTTTCGGCCTAGAAAGATCACAGAGAGGGCCTCAATTCATTCCAGTTACAGAAGATACCAATTATTCTTACAATTAAAGAGAATGCACAACAGAGAGATTGGCAGTCAAAGCAAGGTACTGCTTCGGGATTCGTGTCCTATTAAGAATACCCATTTTAAACAGGGTGCCATTGTGCAGTTGCTGGCTTCCATATCTGCATTTACCACAGGTAAAAGTTACAAATCAACATGCCGACTGAAAATTGAGTTATAATCAACACTGTCTCTTCCCATTATACAAACAGCAGCATAACAGGGCCAGTAACACCACCTATAGTAACCATGGGGCTGGAGCAGCAAGGTATAGTCTCAGCTAGATGGGACGGCCATTCCCCAGGCTCTCCCTCCCCTTTCGGATTCACCTACACAGTTCCTTCAGGAGTTCCTTCATGTCACTGGCCTCTAGTCTGTTAGACTAACAAATCAGGAATCACAAAGTAATACAGTAGAAAATTAAGTGCTTTGCACCTGCAACAATGTGTAGATTGCCACTTGGTCTGTGCTCTCAGGCCAACGACTTAATACTTAGTGTAAGAGATTCCCACCCCCCACCCAGTTGGAATCCTTTGCTCAAGTTTTTTAGACACAGAAAGAGAATGTTTGTCTCCAAACTTAGGAAAGAATCAGGTGTAATAGGAATCCAGTGGACCACCTTCTTTAAAGAGAACACAAAACTGTGTGGAAAAGACTGTCCATTCCTTGGCTGACTTGGAGTTTCTTACGTGATGTCCTTCTTTCTCGGGGGCCGGTGAATATTCCTCACCACACACTTCACCATCCATTCAATTCCCTCGTTCACTCCTTTGCTAAGGAAATAAGATAAGTAGACAAGATTAAAAAAAAACCCAAAACAAACACCACCACAACAAAAAACAACAACAACAAAACCCCAAGAACAAGAACATGCCTCACGTAGTCCCTAACTGAGCCCTTACAAGAGCAAGTGAAGGGTTCTTGCTCTTGAAGGGCTGCCCTGCAGTTATTTACTGGCATTACTATGTTAGTTTCTCATATACACAAACAATGGGGAACTGATTTCTTTTAACTCGGTATGTAAACTCCATCCTTTATTTTTCTTCTGTCTGTAAAAGTCTACATCCAATTTAGTAATCAGCTCTGTGGAAATTTTGGGATGAACAAGTATCAGACCACCTGACAGTCAGCTGGTTTGAGGTTATTTTGCTACAAGCCTCAGGCTACTCGTATCAGATCTTCCAATCCTGGCTCCAACTTTCTGTAACCACCAAACAAGTCACCAGCTCCCTGGGTCTGCACGGCTTCCCAACCAGCACTTTCACAATTTATTTTTTTTTTTTTTTTAGTGCAAACTCAAACTGAAATTTTGAAAGGAAATTCCACGCAGATCAAAACTAGAAGTGTTTGTACAAAACCCACAACAACTGAAAAGGTTGCATTTCATAAGATTATTATCTAATGCTTCTCTTCCAGTCACTACTTAACCATTGTTCGTGTGGTCATTCAGCTGCTTAATGATGGCATTTGATTCTTAGGAATGCAGACAGCAGAGATTTTTCTCATGGTTTAAGCAGCTTTTCTTATCCTTTGCCATAGCTTGTAAAATAACACAGCATTCTTGCTAGATCAAAAACAAGAAGAAATCTCAAAGCTCTGGATTCAGTACAGGCAGTAACTGAGACAGGAGTATTTGTAGCCACCTGGAACAGTACTTGAGATTTATGCCAAATACCACTTTTCACTCAAAGAACTGAAAGCGTAACCAAAGTATTGCGAGACTCGACGTGCAACAGTGATGCTAAGACATCAAGAATCTAGTGGGTCGATCAAGGTCATGGCATGCAGCTGTGGAGGCCTGAAGAAGAATCAGTCTCCCAAATTTTGGTCTGTTCTAGTCACTGTATCTTAAACCACAGGCATCTCCGGTGTAAGAACACCCTTGGAGATTGTTATATTATCTACATAACAAAGCTTATCTGCATGCCAAAAAATATGCAAGCAAGAGCATAATTATGCCACCAGCAACGGAACACCACTCATTTCTCTGTCAGTGTCATAAACAGCTATATTTTCAACTGACTTCTTACATGGAAGCCAGGAGCTGCAGCAAGCCAACGACTGCAAAGATTATTGTGTACAGAGAAGGGATAATAAAGGACAAGAATCAACAGCTCCATATGCCTCCAAGTCCCATTGCTCTCACCAGTAGTACATTTCTATTGTGTTTCATAGGCAGGATTTACAGATGAAGTTACTGACCTGGTGGAAGTCCAAGGTTCACAAACAAGTATCTGTCACTGCTGGGAAGGAAGCGCAGCTCCCTTTCACGGGTTATTAAATCCTACAGTACTGCTCTGCCTGTGTGACACCCGGCAGCTGTTCAGTTAACCACACCGCCGTCCGTTCCCATACTCACCCAGTAAGAGCAGAGCAGGCCTGTGTCAGGCAGTCTCTCTTCCCAATTTTGTTAATGCAGTCACTAAATGCTGTCTTGATGTCAGGTATCGACAGACAAGTCTGCAAGGGAAACCAAAGAAGAGCTTGCTCTCTACGCTACAAGAAATAGCAACCTTCTTCCAAAACGAATCCTACCACATCCAAAGTTCTGCTTCAGTCAGGGTGGCACAACGCTCTCAGGTTAAACCTCCTCACCCACTAACACAGCAAATTCACTTCTTTACATTCCAAAAAAAAAAAAAAAGAATGTATTCTTTTTTCACCAAAGAGAATGCTATTTTCAGAAGTATACACACACTGCCACACCTCCCTGATCCTCAAGGCGTACACTTCTAAGCAAATAGTAATGAAAATGAGCACAACCTGCACACCCTCGGGATACTCCTTCCAACCTGCCCCAAGCATCGCACACAAGTTCCATCTACCAGAACATCACGAGAGCCTATCTATTTACAAAGCCTTTTGAAACAGTGTCCCTGCCAGAATCCAGGTCCGTTCCTGTAGCTGACTCTGCCAATGTCCTGGATCGTGTCCCCCTACACACATGCTCTCAGAAAATGGCTTGGATGTGATTTCTCCTAAGTTCTCAGCATGCTCCTGGACATTAAAGCCATGGCTGCCCTGGACTTGTTTGCATTTTGCATGCAGGAGAAAATGCTGACACCACTAAATGCAGCCCATTTTCTGATGCCTGGTACCACTTTGCTCTTAATCACCATCACATTTTGTACTTCTGTGAGGTTGCTAGGAGATTGCTGGGAAATGGTTTTAAAATACACAAACACAGAAACCCACGACAAACCAGTAGATTACTCTCCTGACATAAATCAGTGTTACACAAAAACTTTTATTGAGTTACAAACACAACCAAAGCAAACCTGCCCTACCGTAAGTCTAGACTTGCGTCCTCCTCCCTGAGCACAGGAAACAGGTACAAGAAAAACCACCGACTTTTAAATCCTTTCCTCATCTCAGTGCTCACTTTTTCCTCAGAAGCCTTGGACAAGCCATTTAAGCACTTTAGCTGGCCACAAGCCTAGCTTCCTCTCTCTGCAGACATCTTGGATCTTCAGCAAGGCTCAAATACATGTTTTGGGCAAGCGTTTACTCAAATGACAAATCAGACCTTTGTGAGTCTTGAGGGTTAGTCCAAGTGGATCTACACTTTGAAAGAACCTGACAAGTCTGGGCCTTACCTTAGCAGAAAGATAGAAATTAATGATACCGCCCATCCATTTTGCGAAATACTGGTTCTGGAAAAATTAAATATAGGAAGCTCCTGTAGGGATGACCACATAACAGATAAGCAGGTTTCAGTGCTTAGCAATAAGAAGGGTTCTTAAGAAATGGCTTGAGAGGAGTTTAATGACACCCGATTCACCCAGTGCCCTCGAATCCAGACTTGTGATTTTCCACCACAAACGGCCTAGAATCCTTTAGTTGTGCAACTTTTGATGACTGTACTTTCTTATGACCCAAGTTGCATTTCAAATTTGCAGTTTCAATCAATGAGCTGGGAATTGTATCCAGAAATGTCACTTACTTAGAATCACAGAATGGTTAGAGTTGGAAGGGATGTTAAAGACCACCCAGTGCCACCCCCTGCCCTGGGCAGGGACACCTCTCACCAGCCCAGGCTGCTCCAAGCCCCGTCCAGCCTGGCCTTGAACCCCTCCAGGGATGGGGCAGCCACAGCTTCTCTGGGCAACCTGGGCCAGGGGCTCACCACCCTCACAGCAAAGAATTTCTTCCCTTACTCAGCAAAGCTGGTACACCATAGCAGAAGGCCACCAAATCTGTCAGGCACAATTTGCCTTCAGTGAAGCCATGCTGGCTGTCACCAGTCACCTCCTTATTTTCCATGTGCCTTAGCATAGTTTCCAGGAGGATCTGCTCCATGATCTTGCCAGGCACAGAGGTGAGACTAATCAGCCTGTAGTTCCCTGGGTCTTCCTTATTAACCTTTTTAAAAGTGGGGGTTATGTTTCCCCTTTTCCAGTCAGCAGGAACTTCACCAGATTGCCATGATTTCTCAAATATGATGATGGACAGTAGTTTAGCAACTTCATCTGCCAGTTGCCTCAGGACCTGCAGATGCATCTCATCAGGTCCTGTGGACTTGTGCACCTTCAGGTTCTTTAGATGGTCTCAAATCTGCTCTTCCCCTACAGTGGCTGGTTCCTCTTCTCCCAGTCCCTGCCTTTACCTTCTGCGACTTGGGCAGTGTGGCTAGAGCACCTGCTGGTGAAGACCAAGGCAAAAAAGTGATTGAGCACCTCAACCTTCTCCATATCCCAGGTGACCAGGTCTCTCGCTACCTTCCAGAGAGGGCCCACATTTTCCCTAGTCTTCCTTTTATCACTGACATACCTATAGAAGCTTTTCTTGTTGCCATTAACACAGCAGAGAGGATAGCATCAAACTATCATTTCATAGAAGCCTTGTTTTAGTGTACCAAGGGGAAGCCATGAACTGGAAATCTTGTCTTACAGCAGAGGATGAGGCAGATTTACCCATCATTTCAACTACAAGAATCTGAGCTTCTCATGCTTGGCAGAAAATGTCAGCTGCGGCTTCTAAGTTCCCCTCTTTTCCACCTCCCTACCTACATTGCAAAAATACTTGTTTACACATGTGTTTTGTTTCTCAGTTGAAACCACATAAACCAAGAGAAAACTAGGGAAGCTGGATTTGTGATCACATCAACAGGGTACAATTACAATAATAAAATCCACAGATGACCTTTCTACCATACATTTCAGAGGAAACTCACACAACGTGACAAATCATAATTCTATCTCAACTTCCCCAAAAGAATCATCTTTTCATGAAGGCTCTTCAGGGCACAATCTAGCCTGCCTGCACAACCAAACGCCTTTTACAAAGGGTTCAGAACAGCAGCACCCAAATTAAGACTCAGGAATGGTATACCTAGATGAATATGAAGCAGCAAAGCTCCAGTTTCTGGAGTCACCTGCAGAAAAATATGAGAGGCTGTTTTAGGCAAAAAAGGCTGGATTGTAGAGTCTTTATCCGTTTGCCAAAGGCACTGCAGGAAAGACAACGCTGCTGCTTGGCCTCATATCAGAATAAGTACAGACTCTTCAGCCATCTCAAGAGTAATCAACTGGCAGAATGGACCTAAACCAGAAACAACAGAAAGGTGGATAGACTAAATAAAACTATTTAATAAAAAGTTTAATCAACCTGACCTATGTTCTATGCCTTTTTTTTTTTTTTTTTTTACACAAGCTTATTTTAAATTAAAACTGAAGCTTTGTTTAAATTAAAACAAGCTTATTTAAACTATTTTTACAGGGAAGCTGTGGTACTTCTTAAGTTGGAAATGAGAATGGCCATCATGCAGAAGGCCTACTTTCTAGCAACTGCGTAGAAAAGAGAGAACACTGTGAGTCTTCAAATATATGCTGCTACTCATCATGAGTCTTCTCATTTTCCAAAGACACAAGGAGGCATTCCAACATTCTGGAGATATTTCCAAAATTTATCTTAATATTAGGATGGCAAAACTTCCTTCCAAAGACATCATACAACACCCAATTATTTTCATATGCTGTTTTTTCAGCTCAGTTTTTCCCAGTATGAACAGTGTTGCAAAATGAGCCATTCTGTCCTCAAGTTTTAACAGTTAATTGTACATCTCCGAAACATCATAGCTTTGATAAACCTTTAAACAGCTGCATTCACAACAAAACAACAAATACAAATTCTTATTTTGCAGGTTTTTCTGCAGTTAACAGCAGGTAAGCCAAACTGCCTAATATTTTCACAAGTGACATTCTGACTCGAAAGGGAGTCTACATGAATTATTATATATTAGACATTTAATTCCCCTACAAATCAATAGTTCCTTTAAAAAACAAATCGAAAACTCCCTCACATACACGCATTTGACAGTCTTTGAATTACAAAACGATCCAAAACGAACACAGAGAATTCTCCTGGTGCAAAAAAAAAAATTCACATACAGTATTGTCACTGTATTAGAATTGTCATTTTGCAGTCTACAACTGTATTTCATCTCCTGGTCCGGCCAAGCACCACTCATGCTCAGCAGTGCAGAGTGGATGCAATTTACCCTAGGGTAGTGGGTAAACAGCCTATTAACAGGGGAATTCTTTTCTACAAGGAATCAGGGCCAAAAAATTCTTAAATTTTACATAATTTCAGGCATTGAGTCAGAACTTTTATTAGCTAATTGTGAGGAACGTAAGCGGTAAAAAAAAATAAATGTCAGATGTACTACTTCTGATATATTTCACCACAAGTCATCTGCTGGCCTTTAAAGATGTAAGCATCACTAATTATCTTTTATCAGCAAATACCAACAAGGCTAAGATACCACTTATCCTCCCAAGTCATGATCCACATTTATGACAGACGGATGCTGGTGGGAATTCCCCACTACAATTACACATCTGGGGATCCAGAACAGAAACATCTCTACCAACAATAATCCTGTAACGTTCACTTTTCTTCCAGATGTCTTCAATTCTGCTCGTTCGGTGAAGAGGAACAGGCCTTCCAGCTTTCTAAACTTTGCTTAAGGGAGCCAGAATAATTACTGAAAAATAAGGTATAGTCTCTTTAATGTTTTATTGATAGCATTGGCGTCTCTCTGCTCCATGTCCATATCCAAGATCATACCCTAGGAATAGGCCTCTAAATATACAAATTAGGTATTTCTTAAAAATAGGTATACCTCCAGACGGTGCCGTTTTGCTAATCTCTTGTCACAGTTCTACAACTGCATAAGGCACTGCATCTGGGGGCTGCTCTTGGATCCTCCAGAAGGGGCGAGGAGTCATTCAGTTTTTATCTTGAGATCCTGTTCCAAAAACCTCTTTCTAGTCGTAAAAAGAAGTCCATCATTTTTCTTTAGTCTGGCTAGGGTGCCAAAAGAGCTGGCTTCTGCAGTATGCCCATAACAAAATATGCATATACAGCCATAAGGAAAGTTGGAACAGCTTTCCAGGTCGCTGCATATAGTTTAATTACCAACAGCTAAAGGCAAGAGTGCAGACTGCTCCCTGCTGTACAGCTGTAGTGTTGCATGGAAATACAACAGTTAATATTCTTGTTTCCACGCAGAAAAGACAGTCAGTTTCCCCACATTCCAGGGCTCACAGCAAAAATCAGGAGTTCTGTCTCTTAATCTCATGCTGTCTTTAAAGTGGAACTAAATTTCTTTTATTTCTATGACTAGATAACCTTATCATCATCCGTCGTGAAGTGTAACCAAATCCTCCTTCAAAGCCAAAGTGATCTCTATGTAAGTCTCAAGTATTTCTCACGAGTACGCTCGCTGAGATAGGTGTAAAGTCCAGGGGAGGAAGCTGGGAAGCATTAACATACTTTGAAAGAGATACTGATCACAGCTGCCAGGGCTGGTATTCCAAATTCTACTGGAAGTCTCTGGCTCCATCTAGAGATTAATCACTCGAACTGCAGTACTGCAATTCCAGGAACAATGCGTTGGAAAGGAGGAAAACATGGAAAATACCACAACCACTTTAGGCACTCTCTTCCTTTTTTTCCCATGCCGCAGAGATGAGGACTGCCCTGGATGCATCACCTAAACAAGTCACATTGTAGCGTCCATGAACTTATCAAATATAAAACAAGAAGTCTGCAGTTCTGGATATCATACAATGGTTAGAGTTGGAAGGGACCTCAAAGCTTATCCAGTGTCACCCCCGGCCCTGGGCAGGGACACCTCCCACCAGACCAGGTTGCTCCAAGCCCCGTCCAGCCTGGCCTTGAACCCCTCCAGGGATGGGGCAGCCACAGCTTCTCTGGGCAACCTGGGCCAGGGGCTCACCGCCCCCACAGCAAACAATTTCTCCCTAATATCTAATCTAAATCTCCCCTTTTTCAGTTTAAAGCCATTACCCCTCATCCTATGGCTCCCCTCCCTCATCCAGAGTCCCTCCCCAGCTTTCCTGGAGCCCCTTTAGGTCTCCCCGGAGCCTTGCCTTCTCCAGACTGAACCCCTCCAACTCTCTCAGCCTGTCCTCCCAGCAGAGGGGCTCCAGCCCTCCCAGCATCTCCGGGGCTTCCTCTGTCCCTGTTCCAACAGCTCCGTGTCTCTCCTGTGCTGAAGCACCAGAGCTGGAGGTAGCACTGCGGGGGTCTCCCCAGAGCGGAGCAGAGGGGCAGAATCCCACCCCCTCACCCTGCTGCCCACGCTGCTGGGGATGCAGCCCAGGGTGTGGTTGGCTTTCTGGGCTGCCAGTGCACGTTGCCGGCTCATGTTGAGCTTCTCATCAACCAACACCCCCAAGTCCTTCTCATGCTAGAAAGATTTTAAATTATACTATCAAGAAAAAGCATTCCTTGCTATTCACTGTTGTCATTGATGGAATGCTCTAGGACAAACAGAGTGTTTCATTGAACAGATCTTATCTGCTTATGGGGAAAGGAATACATTGCTCCACATATATTTGTTGTGCTGTTCCCAGGCTATAGTAAAGCAGCATAAACAAAGTGCACTAAACATTATTTGGCTGAATAAACAGGAAAAAACAGCATCAAGACACCAAATCACGGTACAAGAAAGACCAGCCATAGTCATGTAGTCTGTTGTTTACAGAAAAGGCTCAGAACAGCTGAGATTGACATGGCTGTAATGAGCTTGCTTATGCTACTGGAAAAGGCTTGGAGGAGAAAGGAAAAGAAGTAAAACTAAATTTAAAGCAATTATTTCCAGCAGTGGGAAAGTGCCACAGGAGCAGTCCAGGAATGCAAAATAAACTTAACATGAATGCAAAGTTCACCTTTCCAAGGCTAATTTGCTCACTTAAGAAGTAAAGCTGCAATAATCTTACCTCTACATCCTGCTTGTTAGCTAACACCAGAATGGGAACTCCTTCCAGAGCTTCGCTGGTAATCATCTTCTCTATAAAGCACAGAAACAAAACCATAGATTTAGCTAGTTCTAGAAGATAAAGTTGTGTAAATGCCTGACAAACTAAACATAGAGATGAAGCAAGAGGCTCCTTCTTGGATTATAGTTTAATTTGATCCAACGTTTAGGGCCACACAGCTTACTTCCAGAGCACAGGAACAGACATGATAGTAATGAGAGAACTGTGCCACAATACATCGTGAAATCACAGTATAGGTAAAACACAATGTACTCACCAAAAGCTCTTTTAGATTCTGAGAGCCTCTCTTCATCAGTGGAGTCAATAACATAGATCACTCCATGAGATTCAGCATAATACTGAAAGGATAACACAGATATTAGTGTATCCATCCACTAGGACCATTTGTTTCTCTTCCTGATTTGTTTTAATTTGGTAAAATTTTAATACACGTGGAAGAGATCAACCAGTTAGAGCCAGCTGTTTCTATAGCATGTCTGGAGAGAAGAATGCCAGCACACAAAAGGCATTGCCTGCTCTGTTTGCAAGCCTACTGAATACAGCAGGTGAAAAAGCTTATCCGTCCCCCAAGAAGTTCATCTCTATCCACACAACCCTCAGTTATGGGTTGGTGATTGCTGTCTCTATACAATAATGCAAATATAAAGCATTAACTTCGCTAATCTTGCACAGACATAGTTGAATCTCTGGAAAAGTGTTGATGCTAAATACTAGGGTTACCAATAAGCCTATATAATTATTAAAAGTTCATACTGCTTCAATTCTAAGAAAGACAAACAAAAAATATATCTCCAACCTTGTCCCAAAGAGACTGTAGTTCCTCCTGTCCTCCAAGATCCCAGAACATTAGCCGAGTTTTGCCAACATCAATAGTACCAACTAAAGAAGAAAAAACAACCCAATGAAAACTAAAGGTGTTCTCTAAAGCACCAACACCTGCACCCCCGCCAAGAAATTTGGGGTAGAACAGTCTTCTCGAGGAAGAAGTCACATATGGTGGCTACTTTCAACAACAGAACAATCCCTTCGCAAAGAGTGAAAACTAATATAAGATGAAGTCATATCAGCACAAATAATATCAGAATCAGGCCAGCAAATGAATTCCAGTGAAATTTAGCTTAACCTCTAAGCGTAGTACTGAAATGGGATACTGGGGGTTTTTTTCCCTTATAAGCTAAGCAACCCTATTTTATTCTCTTACAAAAAGACACGGGGAGCTGGGAGATAAGATCCCCACTTCCAAAAAACTATTTTGCCCTTGTTGATTCTTAAACATTTCAAACAAGAAACAGCTGCTGTCTAATGAGCAGGGAACCTGAGAAAATTCCAAATAGATTTACTTACTGTTTAAACCTACAGTGGTTGTGATTTTGGACAAACTCATCCCTTTGTAGTTCTTGTTAAATCGAGTTTTAGTTTGTTCAAGGAAGGTCTGAAAAGGAACAAAAAAAAGTATTTACTCTCAAATATTTTACTAGCTAGGGTAATCCTAACCCAAACCTGCCTTTTCGGTTCTGCAGAATCCTACTCCAACAGATACTGCCCTACCTAACCTCGGAACAAACCACTCTTGTTCCCTATTTTAGCAAGGGAAGAAGGGATCACAGGTGATTATGGGATTACCAAAGCCTCAGCTACATCCCTGAAAGCTTATACTAAATTTAAGTAAGAGGAAAAAGTTCCTTCTTTGGCGTGACATCACTAAAATAACTCACAACACAGATGAAGAAAGATTGACCTGTTGGAAGTTTTATCTTTTGAGGATGTTTAGAATTGCGTGTGCCCTCCACGCAATTGGTAATCAACAGCACTTACGGTTTTACCAGCATTGTCCAAACCAAGGATCAAGATGCAGTACTCATCCCTCTGGAACATGTATTTATAGAGTCCAGACAGCAGAGTATACATCCTGCTCCTGCAACAAGTACCAGGAAATCATTAACAAACAGGTCGTTTCTGAAAGTCTCACATTTCACAACGCAAGCTTCTCCCAAGACCAGATAAATAAGTGACGTTATTCTTTTATCAGTAACTCTCATATTTAGGCAATCCCAGGACAAATCACAGATCTAAGAGAGATGACACAAATAGCTCAAAATCAAGTTTTCAAACACATACAAACGAGAGATTATCTTTCAAAGAGCTTAACCTCTGTTTCTGCACGTAGTGCCCAGCATCTACTGCAAGCTCAACACTCAATTGAAAACTATCCTGTCTGCTTTGGGGCTTAAACGAGAGCTAAAGAAGACCTCGAACGTGTTTTACGGTACATAAAAGATCCACATAAAATGAAGCCAGCTTCATATAAATACACAGAATAGGTATTTGGAGCAATAATATACAGGCCAGTCCCTCCCTCCTGATCCTGTATTATAGGATCTTTTATGGTTTAACTGAGTGCAGCGTATCTTAAAGGCACATAAACCCCCCTACTTATCTTAATTTAAGCCTTATCCAGCAACATTCTTCTGTTACGGTATCCACCATACAAGTATTTTGTCATCTTACAATGCCAGGAAGACAAGACAGGTAACTTAACGAGCCAAAAGCACAAGACTAAGAATCTGACAAAGCAACACCAACACTTGCAGAAGCTCACACGTGTTTTGTTGTTGGATTTCCACAAACAAAGTAAAGATTTGCTCAGGAGCAGGAAACATTGGTACCAAATGCTACAGCTGACTCACACAACATTGCAACAACTCTTCTGTTTAAATACAGCCAAAGTGAACCTCAAGGCAAAGACTTTGAGAAGCAACAGTCTCTGAGCAAGTGCGCAGATAAATAATCACTTTGAAGCCAAACAACAGTGCCGAAAGGAATAAAAAGAAGTGTTCTGGAGTAGAGGTAAGGGGTTTCTCAGGCGGGGCACAGCCAGGCTGAGGACAGGGCACCGCAGGACTTTACCCGCCGAGCGAGAGGGGACCCTTCACCCCGGGCCGGACCGGGCCGCCGAGCGGCGCAGGCTCAGGCCATCCCCGGGAAGGCCTGGAGGCCGCGGGCTGGGGACAAACACCCCCATCCCGCTCCCCTTTCGGGCCGACAAGCGACCCCAGACGTGCCCAACCACTGTCCCACTCCCCCAGGAGACCCCCCTCACCCCCCGCCTTCCTCTGCCGCAGCCTGACAGGGCAGAGAAGGGAAAACTGACCCTCCCCGACGTTCCCCCCTCACAGCGCGGGGCCAGGTCCCGGCAGCGCCTCACAGGCCCACCCCGAGCCCATCCGTGTCCTGCAGCCCCCCGCCGCGGCGCCGGACGCCCCCCCAGCAGTAGGAAGAGCCCGAAGCCCGCGGCCCCTCACCGGGTACCGGAGACCCCTCCCGTCACGCAGCGCCTCAACACCGCCCGTCGGCACAGTCCGCCGTCGCCGTCCCTCGAGCGGCGCTCTGGGAAATGTAGTTCCGGCGCCGCTGCGGGGGCGGTGCCGGGAGGCCTAGGCGGACTGCAACTCCCAGAAAGCTCTGCGAAGGAGAGCATGCGCGGTAGAGGGGGCGGCTCGCTGCTGCTGAAGTGGCGTAATGCGTTGGCTCGAGAAGCCGGAAGTGAGGGTGCAGGGGGACCGGAAGTTGGCGGGGTGTCATGGCGGCGGCACAGTAGGGGAAGGGGGAGCCGAGGTGCCAGCGGGGCGGCCGAGGCGGGGTCAGACTGGGTAGAGATCGGGGGGTTGCTGCCGCCACCCCCGTGACGGAGGGGTCGCGCTGCGAGAGCCCGGGCTGCGGGGGGAGCGGTGCCGTGCGCGGGCCCGGTGGGCTCCAGCGGGCGCCGTGGCAGGGGACGGCAGGGCCCGGACTCTCCCCGGACTCTCTCATCGCCTTTCGCCGCCTGGTCGCTGCAGGAGCATCGCCTGGTTACTTCCGAGGGGAGAGGCCGGACGGCGGGGTAGATAGTAGCTTCTGCGGAGAAGGTCTTGTTATCCAAAAAGTTGCTCGTCTTAAGTAAACTGTTAGAATATGTTCTGAGTTCCCGGAGAGGACACAGTTAAACACACATTTATTTTGCTGATAATGGATGAAGAGAGTCTAGAAACAGCCATTCAGACCTACAGTGCCCAGCTGCAGCAAGTGGAGCTGGCTTTAGGGGCAGGCCTGGACCCATCGCAGCAGTCGGACTTGATTCAGTTGCAGGAGGATTTAAAGCAGCTGATAGAACTGACTGAATCCAGCCTGGTGTCTGTTAAAAAGAGCAAACTTCTGGCTACTTTAGATAAAAATCCTGCCTCCTCCTCCTCCCCAGTCGGTCTCCTGGAGCAGGACACCAACCCAGACAGCTCTGCCCAAGATGAGGAGTACGCTGCATTTAAGGAAGCCATTGCTGAGCTTGGAACCAAGGAGGAGCCTTCAGCTGATAACAATGAGATAGTATCAAAGACAGATGAAGAAACTGATGACAAAAATGACTCAAAGTACAGTGAAGAGGAGGAGTCTGACAGAGAGGAGGAGGAATTGAGTGGGATGAAGGTTAAAGCCCCCTACTACAGTTCTTGGGGGACCCTGGAGTACCATAATGCCATGATTGTGGGGACAGAGGACTTAGAAGACGGCAGCGCAGGAGTCAGAGTGCTGTATCTCTATCCAACTCACAAGTCTCTGAAGCCATGCCCATTCTTCTTGGATGACAAATGCAGATTTAAAGAAAACTGTCGGTAAAAAGGAAAAAGGGGTGGGAGGGAGCTTATGTCCTTCCTGTAGCTGAAGGCCTTGACCTTCAGAGGATTAAACCTGCTCTGAAAGTACCATGTTTGGCTTTTATACCCAATGACATGTTGCCTTTTTGTTTATGTTTTTAACATGTGCTATGGTAAGCAGTGCCATCAGTTTGGATGTTTTCTTTAGCTAATGAAGAGATGAAATGGAAAATCCCATGGGAAAGTTGCTGAGGTTTTACATAATCAGTTGACTGGCTAACTTAATAACCGATTAAGTATTTTAAAATAAAATGCCAAAGCTGTCTGTTGACAGTACATATGTTCCAGTTGCGTGGAGAGGTTGTAGAGTCTCCATCTTTGGAGATCTTCAGAACTGAACTAGATAAGGCCTTGAGCAACCTGCTCAGTCTTTGAAGTTGGTTGTGCTTTGAGTAGGAGGTGGACTGGAGACCTGCCTGTCTGTGTGATCCTGTTTATCTCAAAGGATCTGTGAACTTTTTTACTGGATGTGTCACGAGCAAGGAAAGCTTAACTCTCCGGGGTGGGATGCATTCTTTGTTACGTGGCCTAAATGACATGTTTAAGATAAAAAATTAATAACTTGTGTAATTGAAATAATGCAGGATAAAACTTCCGCGATTACTGGTGAAGATTCATGACCACTGACAACTTGATGCATTTCCTTTAAGGAGAGAAGGAATAGTTATTTAAAGCCTGCTCAAATGAGGTAGAGATAATTCCTCTTCTGCCTTCCCTGGCAGGTTTTCGCATGGGCAAGTGGTCTCTGTGGAAGAGCTTCAGCCGTTTCAGGAGCCCAATCTGAGCACGCTGGAGGTGGGCTCAGCCTGTCTGGCGAAACACAGCGATGGGATATGGTACACTGCAAAAATAACTGGTGAGTCGTGTGTGAGTGTGCTTTGACAGGATTCTGTGTGGAAAATGAAGGCTGATGCTTAAGTGAATATTAAACTTTACTATTTTGGTTAACGATAGAAAAACTTTAACTATGCTATGTAGCTGCATCCCGAAACTGAAAATCTTGACACAGCTCAGAAAACGGTCTGAATTCTGTCAGGCTTGGGAAAGGAGTAGGTTAGGAAACAAGAGAGCGCTAGACAAAAGGGAGACATACAGAGCCTGAAAGTGGAAAGGAAATGACTACGTGGTCGTTACTGCACTGAAGGGAAGAGGCAGGTATTGCAGGAATTTGCATGCATATTAGGTTAGAATTGCAATAATCTGCTCTTGTTTAAATAAAAGCCAGGGGAACTGGCCCTGCCCATCAGCTGTTGATACAGGCTTCCCCATGTCCTAGGAAGGGTGAGGGTTTATTCTCTCTTTCCGTCTTTCTTTGACTATTATTAGGTTAGCGGGGAGCAAGTCTAACGTCTCTTTAATTCCATTTCTCAGCAGCCCATCTTTCTTCATTTTTAGAAATAAACCTTTAAGTGTCAACACAGGCATTGTGGAAATAGATTTGCATTGCAGTGGGTGCTTCTCCGTCCCAGACAGAAATCTAAAGCACAAAAAAAACCCCAGAATTTTTTAAAACACATGTTCCGTGGGCCTTCCCCCTCCGCCATGTTGTTCCACTGTAGGTAGCTCTGTTTTAGAGAGCCGGTTGTGTATTGGAGACTTCCTTGAACTCTTGTTCCTTGCTTTTCCTTATGCAGACATTGACAGTGGTTACTACACTGTGAAGTTTGATTCCCTGCTACTCAAGGAAGCTGTTGTGGAAGGAGATAGTGTCATTCCCCCACTGCGAAGTGAAGATGGTGCCGAATCTGCTGAGTCTGATGAAGACAGTGTTGATGATTCTGGTTATGCTAAAGGTAAGAGAGTGGGGATGGTGTGAGCGAAAGCAGCTTGTGATCTAGGTCTGCCTTTCTCTCGGACCTGTGGAATTACTTTCCTGGAGCTTTCATTATAAGAGTCTCACCTCTGATGAAAGAGTAGCTAATCTCTTTATATGTTGCTGAAAGATAGAGAACAGTAATTAGCTATTATGTTACAATTGCAAAATAAAATCTTTTTTTAATGGAAATTACTAGGCTAATGAAGGTTGGAGGTTTCCATGGGAACTTGTAACACGTGAAAGAAGAGGGTGTGATATTTTAGAGCTGAGTTCCAGGCTCTGAGTCTGTTTCTTATGTAGCTAGATGAGTTGAGCTAATAAGTAAATGAGGAGACTTCCTCATCTCTGGGAGCTCTGTGTAGCTCCATGACACAAGCATATGAGACCCCAGTTACTGTGAGTGTTTGGTCCTCGATGAGGTCGCAGGAACAGCCATACCCTCTTTTTTCTATTGAAAGCTGACAAAGAGAGATGCCAAGTGACTTCTTTGAGGTTACACAGACAACACTGTCCCTGTGCTAGTGCCACAGTTACGTCACAGGGACAAAGTTATGTCCTAGAGCTCCTTACCTTTAGCCTAATAGAGATTATTTCGTCCTAATAACGCAAAATTAGCATTGTGGCCTAGAGGAGCCTCATACCAGAGACATGAGCTGGAGGCACAGAATAAGTATTAACGTGCCACTGTGCCAAATTTTACTCTGATATATGTCAGTCTGTATCACCATCCTAGAAGGAAGGAAAGGAAGTATAAAAACTTCTGGATGATTCTGCCTGGAACTATGAGATGGTATGTGTGTTAAATCAAGTGAGATCTCTCATTTAAGTGACTCGCTGTGCAGTCTTCGTAAAAGGTGGCAGCTCAGCAGGAGCTAAGCAAGGCTGGATGAGCACCCGAATAATTCTAGAGTGGCAGAAGTGTATCGCTCTGCTTCCTGAGGGGTTTTCATGCTGTGTGGGTGCCCCAGATGAAGGTTTTGCATAGCAGCTTTGTTTCTGTGTTTCAGCAATTTTTCTCTTCTGTGCCACAGTGATAGATTCAGGAGTTCCAGAGAATGGGGAATGGACTCCTGCGTGCAGTTCCTCTTTCGGCGGCTGGGAAGCCCATACTCGTGGTATCGGCTCCAAACTGCTTGTTCAGATGGGATACGAGTTTGGAAAAGGTAAGAGGGCACGGTGCTCCTGGTGGTGTGAGGGCCTGACTGCCTCGTCGTCTCAGTCTCGTGATGGATCCTAAAGCTAGTTAAGAAAAACAAGATTTTTGATGAAGCTAAAACTTTCCTTTGCTGAAGGGCCTGTTAGATAAGGCTCAAGCTATGTGATGGATCACACCTGTGTGGAAGTGTTAAAAGGAAAGAAGGAATAGTTATTTAATCGAAGTACAGGCATATGTGCTCACCAGCCCCTGTATGGTAATAGCAAAAATTGGAGGCATTTGGAACCGTGGTCAAGTTCATGATTAAAGCCGTGAGAACTATTGTGTGAGATGTTCAAAGGCTTTAGGTAGAAGGGAACTGATCTATGAAGCTTCTCATGTCTGTGTTAAAGTATCTCCTGGCTCTAGACGCAGACTTCAAAGCCTGCTGAACTAGCTTCTCACTACACAAATTGTATTGAGCCTTGGGGGCTTTACGAGGCCAGTCTGCTGCCTGCATTTGTCTCTGGTTCTCCCAGAGGAACCAAACCAGTTTTAAGAAGAACCTGGCTTGAGAAGCTGAGAATGTGAAGCTGAACCTAGTTTCACAGAAACCGGCCTGATGGATGGCCTGGGGCTTTTTGTCACAGATCTCCTGCTGTAGAAAGCTCCTGTCGTAGCATCTGCATCCACCGTGCTGTGGCCTTTGCTGCTCTCCTTGGCTTGGGTGGTAGTTACAGCTTTTTGTACCTCCAAAAGCCCGTTGTTCTAAGCTTGTGACTGTTAGTGTGAGCTTGTGGTGGGAGGTGACTCGGGGAGGGGATGTCCTTGCTTGCAGTAATCACTTGGTGTCTCTCATCAGGGTTAGGGAAGAATTCTGAGGGCCGAGTGGAGCCGGTGCAGGCTGTGGTACTTCCTAAAGGGAAGTCCCTCGACCAGTGTGCTGAGGTGCTTCAGAAGAAGAAACAGGGGAAGCTGGACCCAAGCAAATCGAGGAAATGCCGAGCAAAGGGAAACAGCTCTGGACGGTTTCCTGCGGGCGGCCGTAAGCCTCCCCGCAATGTGTTTGACTTTTTGAACGAGAAACTGCGAGGGAAGAGCACAGGGGAGAAGGCTGGAGGGATGGCCGTGCCAGAGAGGAACAGCAAAGAGATCTACCATGCTAGCAAGAGCACCAAGAAAGCCCTGAGCGTCCGCCTCTTCCAGACTATGGAGAAGATTGAACAAACGCAGAAGGATATCGTAGGAATCAAGCAGGCCCTGGCACGCAACATTGGACGGTAGGAAAACATTCTCTTTGGGAGTGCACCTAGAATTCTTGGTGCTTCTAGGAAGGGGGAGACTTGAAATGAGGTACAGGAGAAACAAGTGAAATATATCCGGATGAGACCTAAGGGGAAGTGGAGGAGAGAAACTTTAGTGTGTGCTTCAGACCAGCTTGGACGCTGGCAGGTGTGTCTGGGGTCCTTTGGCTGGAATTTGGGCTGTGGCGCTCTGAGGAGCTCTGTGAGGGAAGGGGGAAGGTACTGACGTCCTTTCCTGCTCCTGCCTACTCTGCAGCTTTGCTGTTGAGCATCACAGGAAGACATTTTCTAACCCAGATTGTGCTGAGGATCAGGTTCTTTCTGGTTTTTAGCAGGTCACTTGCGCTAATCCCCCAGGAAAGGGGAAACCCTCCTGGGATGGTGAGAAGCCTTTGATCTTACCGTGCAGGATGACATTGCCGTAATGCCTTTTGCTTTCAGGCACAGCGTTGCTACAGCTCAGCTGGAGGAGAAGCTGGCTAATGCGCACAAACAGCTGGGGCAGCTGCAGGCCCAGGAAGCCAGTCTGCAGCGGGAGCAGAAGAAAGCAGACACGCATAAGAAGATGACTGAGTTCTAGTCTCCGCAGAAGGCGTTTGGTTGCAGTGATTGTCCTTCTAGGCAGCCCCAGTGCTTGTGGCCTCTGAGCCTGGGTGAGCCATCCTGCTCCTCTGGGCCTCAGGCTGCCCAGCCTGAAAACTGGGCTGAAAAGCAGCAGTTTCTAAAACCAGATGCTTCTGAGCTCTGCTGGGAGGGGGAGGAGTACACATCCATCCAGCCCTGAAAGCATTCAGTAAGCCCGAGCCTTCATTGAGGACTAAACTACAAGAAATACGATTCTCTGCTCTCTTGCACACTTCTTTCCTCCGTTAATCACTGCGGTAGCACCTCCATCCAGAGTCTGTAGCTACTCGGGTGATAACGTTGCTGGCTACGAACCAGCTGAGGAGGGGCTCCGAAAGCCCCACATCCTGCCATCAACTGTGGCTTGTGTTTGCAGCCAACTGACGAACACAAGTGGAGGCAGGGTCCCGAGCACATTCTGGCAAAGCAGAAAAGGCTTGTGCTGGGTGAAAAAAACAACAAAGGCAAATTGCTTCAGCTGCTCTCTACCTTCTCTTTTTTGCTCTGGGTTTTATTTGAGAATTCATCTTTTTGGGGAACAGTTCCCCATAGCCCTAGTAAAGTGAATAAACAGAAAACTGACAGCTTGGAGGTGGGTACTAGTGGCCTCCAGCATCAGATTTCATCAGTTTGACTGTAAGAGTATCCCTAGGACATGCTGTAGCCTCATTGACTTGGCATGGGGAGCTGCGTGGTTCCACAAGTAGAATGCCAAAGCTGGGGGAATGAGATAGCGGAGTAACAAATTCTCAAACCTCCTAGCTAGGAGCAACTCCACAGGGACCCTTGTGGGTTTTTGTCATCATTACTTGAGTTTTTCTGTCCTAGGTGGCTTGCTGAACACAGATCCTTTTATTAAAAAACCTCAGGACCCAGATCCAGGTCAGACTGGGCCCCGGATGAGCACAAAGATGAGGAGGGCTGGATGTGCCCAGCGTGCAGCCCTGTCTGCGTGCGAGCTTCAGGCTATGCTGGAAGCAGGCCAGGCAAGCGAAGTGCCCTTCCCCACAGTGTGGACAGTCTTTGGTCAGGAAGGATGTCTTCTCCCCTAGATCAGATTCTGTGTTGGTGGCAGCCAGTCCTTGTTTCTGGTGGGACTTGTGCATTATCGTTGCTTTTTTTTTTTTTTTTTTAAATTTGTTTCCAATGTCATGCCACTATCTTAAGGACACATTTTTTTCTTAATTTAAGAAATCTATTTCCTTTTATTCTGTGAGTCACTTTTCTAATGAAACGTTTTGCTCCTTTAGTACCACCTTTTTTTATCTGTTCTTAAGAAAACTTAGAAAGCTGTCAGCCTGGGCAGGGCTGCACCTACTTGAGGGGTCAGGCTGCCAAACTAACCAGAAAATCTAAGGCTGAAGGAGATATGATCAGAGTTCTTCAAGTCATGTGGGATTCAGCATTGCTGCAGACACACCTCAGAAAACACAGAGCAACAGCAAAAGTAAACAAGATGAACGTCTTCAGGAAACCCGTTTAGAGTGACTGTCCTGGAAAGCGTTTGGGTCCTGCTGTGTTGAGCACCGTGTAGATGCGGAAGGTGGCGTGAGCTGCCGTGAGCACTTCAGCATCCATCGGTTTCTAACTAAATTGGCCGTGCTATCTTCATTGTTCTGAATTTTGTTCTCCATGCGCTGGGCTTAACTCAAGGGTTTGACAATGGCTGCTCAGTGCCCTTCCCTCACAAATGACTATTTGTTTCCCACACTCAAGTGTTGAGTGGTGACAAGGATTAATGTGCCCAGTTTAGCATGGGTGCTCGCTGAATTGGCCCGTGGCTGGTGAGCCGAGCTGGGCAGAGAAATTTCTGGGGGTTTGTTTTGTACTCTGACTCTACTTAACATCATCTTCTCTTTAAGAATTGGATGCATTAGCCCTGTGTCTCAGCTAAGTTGTATTTTGACCCTTCCTTGGGATTTCCACAGCCTTACTTGTCAGACTCCTATTCAAATGGCTGCTGCTTCCCACCCAAGACAGTTCACGTCCCTGGTGAATAAAGCTGGTTTTTATTTTTTCCCTCGGTCCTTGTAAGGCGTTGTTCATTTGCAAGGTAATGTTCATCTGTGGCGACCCATTCTTTCCTTATATTCCCCTGCGGGGAGAGAGCTGGCACTAAAACCAGCTGGGTGGGGAGCAGAGCGCGGCAGAGGGTGCTCGTGCGTGCCGGGTGCCTGCAGTGCCCGTCTGCAGCGCTGCTCGCAGCCGAGGCGGGGAGAGACCCAGCCTACCACGGGGTGAAGCAACCACCTCTGCGGGCCAGGAAGCGAGCTGTGGTGTGCACTGCATGGTGTCTGCACTGGAAGGAGCTCAAGAGGAGTGGGAGAGCTCAGATGGAGATGCTTGAGATGTTTGGGAACGCCTAATTAGGAGTAACTCTGCGAGAGTAAAGAAATGAATTTCTCCAGGCTGGCTGGCAAGGAAGGGAGCATGGTCGGATTCCTGCTCTTCACGCTCATCGGCTTTTGAGTTTCTGCAAAGTAAGTGGGGTTTCCTTTATTGCCTGGCAAAACTGGGTATCTGCGGCTAAATCAGGGATTGAAAAATACTTTAAAAACCCCTGATCTCTATAGAAATTGCAGTGCCGTTGGAGATGCTGCTGCAGGCAGCTAGACTGGCCGGGCGGGATTCCTCCTCCGCAGTGGGGAAGCATCGGCTGGGTTAAGCTTTGAGTCGGCTGCAAGGAGGGCTGCGAGCTTTGTGTCACTTCGTGCTTTGTCGCTCTGGCGGCATCTGGGCTTAAAAAGGAAGAAAAGGTGCTGGAGCTTGGCGAGATGTGCTGGGGTCCCATGGCTTGACTCTAGAGGTGGAGCAAGAACCCGTTACTTTCATGGTGAATGAATTGTTGAGTTCAGAGGTGTGGGGCACTGGGTTTTTTTCAACAGAAAAATTTCCAGCTGTCTTGTGGGGAGGGGGACGTGCATCTCCTCAGTGCCCCCGCCCTGTATTTTGGAACGCGGCTCCCCATAACTGCAGCACCAAGGTCTCCGCTGGTGTCCTGCTGCCGCTCGGCTCCGCGGAAAATCTCGGGCAGGTTCTCGACCTCTGCTCAGAAACGCATTTCTCTGCCCAAGCGAGTGAGTTTCCAGCAATCGCGGAAGGGCGGGAAGAAAGAATGTTGAAACGATGTCAGCCTCGACCGAAGCCACAGGGTGTGAGCAGGCAGGTCGCTTACCTTAAGGTTTTAAGAACTGTGTTTTCACAAAAGCCACTCCAGCGTGTGAGTAGTGATTAGGACTGTAATTAGGAGCGTGCATCCAAGTTTTGTGACATTTGGGTCTGATGTTTAGAAATCTAGTTGTCCCTTTCCAAATGAAACGCCTCCAGAGGAGTTTGACCGTCTCCCTCCTGCTGCGGAAATGCGAGTGAAGTGGGTGAGATCTTTTTCTGCTCCATGTTTGAAATAGTCTTAAAATTTACTAGTTGCATCCCACGGTCGAGGGCAGATTCAGTGGTGTTGACTAACTATTACGGGGCTTTCAATTTTCATAATAGAAAAAAAAAAAAAAAAAAAAGATCTACTTCTGCTTCTTGGGGCTTTTCTTTTTTTTCAGTACAAGTCCCCAGGGTCCCCGAGCTGTGTTCGCTGCAGCCGTGTTCGCAGTCACTGATGGAAATCAGCTCGCGATGTTTGTGCGATGTTTCTTGCTTTTAGTAGTTTCGTAGACTTTCTTCTCCTCCTCCCCCTGCTCTGAACGCTGCGTGCAGTTTTATCTGGGTAGATGAATCAAAGGCCAGGCACAATCGTCAGCAGCAAGCGCTTAATTTTACAGCAAATTTAATCTGGTTTTCATGAGGCCCAGCCGAGAAACTCGTGCCTTTTGTAGGAGTCACAAAAAAAAAAAAAAAAAAAGCTCCCGCGTCCTGGAGTAACGAACCGAGGGCACTGATGGTGCCTGTGGTCGGGTGCCGCGGGAGGGGGGTCATTCCCTCCTTGGCGGGCTGTGGGTGCGCGTCACACGTAGGCAGCGGCTGCGACGGCTCTCATCTTCAAAGCCATCTTGGCTTGCGGAGCCAGCGTGTGACAAAATGCCGCCTCTGAGTCTCCTGCCCCCGGAGAGTAGCCCCGGGGCTGGGAGATCGATAACTTTATTGGCAGGAAATTTCAGGGGTGCGTTTCAGAAGGTCTGTTTGAGGCTTTGCCTTGCAAACCTGCTCGGTCCTACCTGGGCGACTTCAGTCAGACACCGGGGTTTTCCTCTCGAATCGGTAATTCTGGGAGAACCAACGTCTCATCCCAGAAGCGGCTTCTCACAGGGACTGCCAAGCCTGGAAGAGCGTGCGCTGGGCATTGCCGTTGGTCAGAAATCCAGGAGCAACCACCGACACCCCCCACCCCACCCCTGCACAAGAGAAAGTAGGTCAGAAGAATTTCTCTATGTTAATTTTGATTTAGGAAGCTTCTCCCTTCCTTCTTTAAGCTTAAAAATTCAGGGGATGGAAAATCCGCCCGCTGTGGGATAAGCTGCCCCCGTTGTGTGCCTGCCTCCGCGTGCTACACGCTCTCACTCGGATGCGGACGGAACGCCAGCTCCCGGCCCTCGCCCTTCGTTATAATTTTGGCTGCTAAAGCTCAGAGCCTGCTCGGTTCGGCCCCGAACGCAGTCACCTCTGCAGCCTGCGGATCCTGTCGCTCTGATGAGCTAAAACAAGTTCAGCGAGGACCGTCTAAAGCCACTGCCCGTGTTGCAGGTAATCCCTCTAATTAACGTATGCTCAGACAGAAAAGCGGTGTTGTCTAATTAAAACATCGCTGGAGAGGGAACAGCTTTCCCTTCCCAGCTCTGATCTAAGCCAGTCTGTCCAGCCGGGTTAGTCCCTAAAAGCTCTCTGTCTCAGCTTCCACGTTGAAATAATTGCTCTCCGGGGGTGAAGGCTTCAGCCAGGGAAGTTTCCAAAGGCGTGGGAAGTCCTCAGATAAAAGGGTGCTGCGAGTGGGCACAGACGCGCTGATACCGGGGTAAAGATGCGCCAAAGACGCTGCCGTGTGACACGGGGGGCAGGGGAGAGGGGAGCGCCGTCGGTGGGGCGGCTTCTCACCGCGGCTCGTCTGATCTTCCTCGTCTGGATTAAGATACGTGAGTGGGTGAGTAGGAGGCGCGCAGCGTGGCCCATGGGCACTGCGTCCCCGGCCGGGCCGGTGGAAGCCATCCTGCTCCGCCGTGCCAGCCCTGTCTCCATCAGTTATGTGGCTTCCGCAAGCCGTGCTTCACTCCAGCGCTGGGAAACTGCCTCATCTCCCTTCGGAGCAGGCGTTCCCTAGGCGGTGGCGCGCACGTCTACGGTGGCAGGGAAGGATTTTGGGAAGTGGGGGGTGCAGGGAGCGGGGCTTGCGCAGAGCTGGGGGCAGCAGCCGCCGTCTCGGCATCGGCGACGCGGTGTCAGCTCTTGCTTTGGGCTCTGCAGCGCACTGACGGCTGAGCGGGGACAGGGACGACGGGATGGGGTGTCACCAAGAGCCACGCTGGGAAAGGCGTGGGATCCTGACGGGTTGAGGAGCGACTGCTCTTTGTGTCGGGCTCCCCGGCACCTTCACGCCTCTGCACCGCTTGCTCTGGCCTTGCCGCTGCCGTGGTTTGCAGGGAAGGACCTTTTTCCTTGAATAAAGTGCAGGGAAGACAGCTGGGTTTGGGCAAGGCATGGCTTTTTCTTTAGGCAGAGGAAAGTAGTTGAAAGGTTGGGCATTTTCTGCTCTTGTGCCGCGCTGCCTGTGCCAAAGAGCGGGCCTGGCTGGGCTGGTGCTTGGTTGCGATCCCGCAGCTCCTGGCCCAAGGGCGGATCGTGCTGGGATGCTGCAGGGAGCAATTTGGGTTCCTGCGAGAGCAGAAACATCACGGTGGGGTTTGCAGAGCCGGGCTGGGCTCATTCCCCCGGGAGCTCGCCATGCACCGCGCTGCAAATGGGGGGACACGGGTGATGCTGGCAGCACCGTCGCTCCCACCCGGGATTTTCCACCCGGTTACTCCGCAGGTCGCATGGCATGGGTGGATGGGGCCGAATCCCGCGGGGCTCGGTGTGGGAGAGGGTGAGACCCACTGTGGAAGGAGGATGTCCTGGGGCATGCCACCAAGCCCAGGGTATGAGGAAGGAGAGGCGGCTGCGAGGCTGAAGCTCGCCCCGTTTCCGGGAAGCTGAGTCAACCGTTTGCCCGTCCGATCTGGGTCACCCCGCGACCTGCGCTGGGGAGAGGTGTCACCCCCATCCCGCAGCCCGGGGTGGTGTCCCGGTGCCCCCAGAAAGCACACTGGCACTTTTGGGATGTCTCCAGAGGGCTTTCGGGACCCCTGGGCACCTCTTTTTTGACAGCTTGGGAGTTTGAATCCTGTTGGGTTTGNACCAAAATCTGAAATTCTTCCAGGGTGTGGCAGAGCACCCACTTCAGGGTGTCTGCACCGGGCTGGGCAGAGCGATGGACCTGTCCTGGTGGCCCCAGGGAGGGCAGCAGTTGGACACGAAATGGGACCCTTGGTGCACGTCCCCCTCCGGAGCATCCGGAGAGACCCCCTGGCCGGGGGGGCTGTGCTGCCGGTGCCCCAGCCAAGCCCTGGGGGCTGCGGAGCACCATCTCATGCCGTGGCGAGCCCAGCAGTGCCCGGCTGCGCCCCGACTCGTGTTTTCTCTCCCCAGAGCTCGGCCCCGCGGCGCTGTCGGAAGCGGCTCCCCCATGGCTGCAGCCGGCGGCGAGGGGCTGGCGTGGGCCCCACTCCTGCCGGCGGGCGCTGCCCTGGCCCTGCTCGGTGTCCTGGTCTACCTGGGCGCCCTCTGCGCTGCCTGCAGACGGTACGTGCTGCCTGCCACCCCCTGCTTTCCCTCCTGGAGCTGGGGACCCCACGGTGGCGTTTGGTGGCTGCAGGTGGAGAACCCACCTGTGCCTGTCCTGAGCTGGGACTTCCGGATCTGCTGCTCGGAGCCCCGGCTGCAGCCCCAGCGCAACTCTGCCTGGCCTGATCCTGCCCCCCTGTGCCTTGCTGCCCCCCCTCATCACACCCCCTGCACCCAAACGAGTGGGTCCCAGCTGGGGATGGGGTTTGTGGCATGGCAGGAGTAGCCCCGCGGGATGGGTGATGCTGGGGATGTCCGACATGGCTCAGCAGGGTGCAGGATGCCACTGAGCCCCTGGCCATCACGGACCCTGCTGCAGGGCTGGTGAAGGAGCAGAGATGTGGGTTTGGGGGTGCTGCTGCTCCAGTGAGGGGGCACAGGGCGATGCTCATCATGACCAGCTCAGGGTCCTGGGGCACCCGCTCCTTGCCCCCGGCTTGGCCGCCCGCCTCAGGCTCATCCCGCTTCTCCCCGCAGCAAGGGCAGGAAGAAGAAGGTCCCTCCGGATGGGGTGAAGCTGGTGGATGAGGTAGGTAAGCTCATGCTGGGGGGGGCGGGGAGGATCAGCTCCAGGGGAGCTCTGGGCACCCCAGCTCCCGGCCCCCAGCCTGACGCGTGTTTCCCCCCCCTTGCAGTCCCTGCTCAGACAGACGCAGCTGCGGTCGCTCAGCAAGTCTGACACGAAGCTGCACGAGCTGTACCGGGTGAAGGCCAGGGATGACAGTGAGTGGCCATCGAGCCGGAGGAGATGATGGGGGCTGGTGGCCCTTGGAGGGTGCCCACAGTCCCTTTACCTCCCGGCAATCACACCGTGGCATGCACACACGTGCCGCGGTGCCAGCACAGGGGTTGGTGCTTGCTGCATCTCCGACATCCTCCCCATCTCCGACATCTTCCCCATCTCCTCTCCTCTCCCCGCAGCCCAGCGACCGGCCAGCCTGGATTTCCCTCACGCCGCATCCCCCCTGGCCGCTGCCGACTCCCTGCACAGCTCCGGCATCAGTGTCCTCCTGCACCGCGAGCTGCCCCAGATCCCCGTCCCCGAGCCCCCGGCCACCTCCCCGGCCCCCGACCAGACCTACTCCAACCTGCTCTTCACCCCGGTGCGGAAGCCAGTGCCGGACACCGTCTACGAGTGCCTGGCGGTAGGGGGGGTGGATGCCCCGGTGCCCCCCATGCCCACCAGCACCCAGGTGTCCCCTCCACGTGTCAGGCACGGGGCGGCCGATTATGCCTGTGTCCGTAAGGTGAAGAAGACGGTGCCCGCGGAGGTGCAGGATGGGACCGTGGTGGGGCCTCCCGCTGCCCCGCGGTGCTGGGATGGGGCAGACAGTGCCCCCCGGGCAAAGGTACGGCTCTGGGGGGGGCAGCAGGGATGGGGCTGGTGCTGCGCTCGCTGGATGGGGCACATGGGGGGCCGTGTAACGCCCTGTCTCCCTGTAACGCCCACGGTTGGAGCAAGGTGTAAAATAGGCTACTGCATTTCCAGTGGAGCTCGGCGGGATGAAGCCGAGACCTCGAGGGCAAGTGATGGCCACGGTGCTGGTCTCTGTGCCCTGCAAAAGGCTCCCTGGGTTGTGCAAAATTGGGATCCCAAATGGGGTAGTTCACTGCTGGGGGTGTGGGAAGCCAGGGGGGCATGCAGGGATTTGCCCCTGAACCCCCACCTTCCTTTTTCAGCTGGAAGAGATGTACTCGACGGTGTGCAAAGCCACCAAGAAGAAAACGCAGGTCCCCGCATCGTCCCCAAGGGCTGCGAAGGAGGCGGGTGCTGGGTGGCCGCCCCCCCGCCAGGAGGAGGGTGCCGTGGCTGGGTGCTGGTCCCCGGCAGCCCAAGCCCCCCCAGACCCCTGCTATGAGTCCATCAGCGACAGAGCCTGGACTGCTCAGGGCCGTGCCCCCGACCCGGACTACGAGGCCGTGGACGTTAACTGGAAGAAGGCGGCAAAACGGGACAAGCCGGGGAAATCCTGTGCCCCCGAGAACCTGTACGAAAGCGTCGGTGACATTTGGGCAGGGGAGTCCCGGCGAGCCTCTGCCAGGACGGCGGCCAACGGGCTGGAGGTGTACATCACCAACCTATAGCATCCCCCAGGAGAGGGGTCCTCGACCGACTTTCCAGGGGGTTGGGCCCCCCAGGGACAGGCACACTCCAGCCCAGTGCCCGCCGGGCGGCTGCATCCCTGCGAGCGCGTTCTGTATATATTTTATGTTACTTTTCTTTAAGCATCCTTGTGCCATCCCCAGCCAGTGCCAGCGGGTTGACATCGGGATGCCCCGAGGTGGGCGGTTTACAGGTGCTGGGTTTACCAAGATGGGAACCAGGTTGGGACTGGTTGTGTTTTGGGGCGGGTGGTGGCCAGGGGGCTGTGGGCCAATTCTCTGGCCCTGGGCTGCAGGATCAGGCTCCTCATCAGCGGGGTGATGCCATGAGTGAGGGTCTCTGTCTTCCTCCCTCTGCCTGGGGGAGAGCAGGGCCCCGTCCAGCCCCCGGGAAGCCCCGAGCAGCTTCTCTCCCATCACTGCATGTCCCTGGTTGTGGGGACCAGGGGCCAGCCCTGCGCCTTGGTGCAAGGGAGAGCGGGCTGCGGGCTCTGCTCTGTCCCCCACCGCCCACTCCCACCTTTCAGACACCTGCCAGGGTGTCTCCGTGAGCAGCCGTCTCCCAAACACCATTAAAAGGCTGAGAGGGGGTTATCCTTGTCAGGAGAAAACGCTCTTAGACTGGATCTGAAACCCTGGTTGTGGCAGCCACTGCTGCAGCGACGCCGCGGTGCCGGTGCTGGGAGAGCGGCTTTGGGCACAGTGTAACCCTGCGCGGATGCACCCGCCCGCGCGGACGTTCTGCACCTCCGAGGTGGGGATGCGCAGCCACCCAGAGCTGCCGAAATGAAGTGGCCGTCCCTGCGCAGGGACTCGCTCTGGGGCTTGGCAGGGGATGGGGGTCGGAGCCGGGGACCGTTTGCACAGCGCTTGCTGCCCCCTCCCCTCCGCGTCACTCCCAGGGGTGCTGCAGCCTCAGCAGGTGCCAAAAATGCTCGGGAGAGCTGGATGCACACCTGGAGCCCTCGGACCCCAGGGCTCCAACTTTCCTTCTCTCCTCCCTAGGGGGCAAGGACGCTCGGTGTCCCCTGCGCGATGCACTTATGGTGGCCCTGGTCCCATTGCCCACCCTGGGTGTAGCCCAGTTGCCTTAAAGCCGGCCCAGTCAGGGGCTGCCAGACCTCGTGGCACAGTGGCCTGGTGCTCACGGGGGCTGGCCGGGACCTGTGGCAGCAGAGCTGCCGTGCCGTGCCGTGCCGTGCCGTGCCGTAGGCAGGCAGGAAGCTGCGTGCCTTCCTTCGGCAGCTCTGCCCCGACGTCGCAGCAGGCGAAGAGATTAAAAACGAAAACAAGGCGCTCAGCAAAACCTGCTGCAGGCTGAAGACGTTGAGGCTGGGAGGCAGCTCCGGCGCTTGTGGCGCTTTGTCAGCCCCGCGCTCGATGCCAAACCACAGCCGCTCGAGATAGAGGAGCCGGCCCCGGCAGCTGCTCCCATCCCCCTGCTAGATAAGGGCCCTGATACAAAACGGCGTGGGGCGGCTGGTGCCGATGCTGCCGCGCTCTTCCTGCTGCCAGCCCCACCGCACTGGCACGGGGGCTTCCCCCAGGCTGCCTCTGGCGGCATCCTTCCCCTGCTCCCTTTTTCCATCATCCCATCCCACAGCTCCCAAGGGCCGGGTCCCTCCTGCACCACCCGAATCCCCTGGGAGCGGCGTTTGGGCTTCATCGGCCCCATGCAGGAGCATCGCATCCTCGCGGGACTGGAACTGTTTCGCTCCCGGGGCAAGATGAGCCCCGCGCTGCCCACGGGGTTGGGATGTGGGAACCACTGTGCCGCTTCCCCGGGGAAAGGCAGGCTCGGCACCCCACTGGGCTGCCCCTGGGCCGGGGAAAGCTGCTGTTCTCGCTGAGCTGGTGGTGGCCAAAGCATGTCCCAAACCTGCCCCAACAGGAGCAGGAAAAGCCCCATGTGCAGGGCTGCCCATTTGTCCGTAATTCCCGTGCTGCCTCTGGGAATCAGGAGAGCCCGACTTGTATTTAAATAAGCGAACAACTGCCCAGTGCTTGGCGTGATGGAAAAATGAGCCTCAGCTGGAGGCTCAAAAACTGGATGGTGAATGAAGGATCCATCCCAAACCATCGCTTTGAGTCTCGTGGTCTGGCCGGGAAGGTTGGGGTCGGTGTCAGAGCGAGGGGAGCAGGTAGGGCTGGGAGTACCCCTCCTCGTCCCCAGGGACAGCCAGGTGCCAGGGCACCGTGGGCTGCAGGATCCACACTCCTCCTCGTCGGCTGGGACCCCACTCGGGGCTGGGGTCGCTGTCATGATGCGGGGGGCTGGTGCTGCAAGGGGTCGGTGCTGCACGGAGCCGTTCCCACAAGGGGGAGTGAGCAGGAGCCCGCCGCGGCTGCGCGGGGCTGTGCGGTGCCGCAGGGTGCTGTGCGGGGCTGTACAGTGCTACACGGTGCTGTGCGGTGCTGCACTCTGTAGGGTGATGCACGGTGCTGCAGGATGTATTGCACGCTGCATGGTGCTGCANCCAAACCACCTCCGCACCCACACAGCTCCGCATGCCGTGTGGCTCCGGGGCCCGTACAGTCCCGTAAACCAGGCAGCTTCACCCCCCCCCCGATATGGCCCTGTACCCCCTGCAGCTCTGTACCCTGCGAGAAGGCAGCCGGGCAGCTCGGGAGAGATGGGCAGCGCGGGCAAGGCCCCGGCTCCCTCCGCCACACCAACCGGGAGTTGGGCATCACAGCCCGGAGCCGGTCCCGGCCCCAGCGTGGGCATCCGGGTACCACGGGGGCATCTCCTAGGGCTGCCAGCACCAGGATGCCACCCCACAGAGCCACCATGCCCGGGAAGGGGGTCGGGCTGGCGGCACCGGAGCCCTTGTGCAACGGGTGGGCGATGCTCGTGGGAGTTGCACAACATTGAGGCTGCTGGAGCCGCCAGCTCAGCGCTTTGGCCGGTGTTAACGATTAAACCAGAGCCGGGGGCAGCCGGCGGAGCCACCATCCCAGTCCCGCTGTGGCCCAGCCGGGGCTGGACATCACAATTCCAGGGGGAGGAGAGGCGTCGTGCCTGCGACAGTGCTGCGGGGCGCCGGCATTAACTCCTCCGGGGCTGCGCTAACGAGGGCTGCGGGGCCAGAGCCCACCAGGACGGGGCCAGAGCCACGGGATGGGGACGAAGGCTGCTCCGGCCGTGCTCCTCCTCCCGTGCTCCCCACCGAGGCCCTGCCAGATGCCAGGGATGTTCCTGGTCCTCCATCTCCAGCAGCCCTGGCACAAGCAGGGCAGATTTTGGGTCCTGTGGGTGCTCCAGTTCCTGGGGGGATGCTGCCCTTTGCTTGGTGGCTCCCCCCTTTTCTGCAACGTGCAAGGGGACCCCGTGGGTGGCCGTGCCAGGGTGACATCCCATCTCTTGGCCAGGCACGTAGGGGCTTTCCCGGTTTGCTGCTTTTTTTTCCACGTTTACGAAAGCACCTGTCCCCGGGCATGGCACAGGGTGGAGGTGACACCCTCAGCCACCCCCCAGGGCAGGGGACAAGGGGTGGCTGAGCGCCCCAGGACTCCTGTCCCTCTGCCAAGCTGGGGACATCGCCCGCCCCATGCAGGGGATTCCTGGGACACCGTCCCCAGCACCCCCATGGCCCCGAGCTGTGGGAAACACCCGTGTCGGCCAGCCCAGGGCTGCCGGGGGGGGCAGCCGGGGACGGGCCAGGCGGGGTCCACCGGCCGGGACAGCCGCACGGACTCTGTCCTGGCCTTTGGGCTGCGGGTTGGCAAATCAAACAGCAGCGGGGCCTGGGCGGCCCCACGCCGGCGCTCGCGGACCCACAGGTTTTGGGGCAGGCGAGGAGCAGAGCGTGGGGGGAGGCGCAGCCCGGTCACCCCACGCACCCCAGGTCCCCCATGGACCCACGTACCCCACACACCCCAGGCCCCCCCATGCACCCCGTGGACCCCACGCACCCCGGTACCCCGGGCGCCCCCCCCCCGCC
>VXBH01005718.1:279125-333299 GCA_013400035.1 Rynchops niger
AAAAAAAAAATCCCTAAGAAATCCAGGTAAAATCCTTGTCGTTCTCCCCAGAGTTGTCCTGCTCCTGCGGAGAGTCGACATCTTTGTCATCATCTAAAATAACATCATCTTGTGACATTCCCACGTCGTCTTTCCACTTGATGTCATCGTCATCTCCCATCTCCTCATCTCCTTCCACTTTGATGTCGTCTGGGTCTTCCATGTACTGGCCCTCCCCGGGGTAGCACTCGTCTGGAGACCCTTCTCCTCCGTTGTGGTCCAGGTGACCGGCCATGCCTCGACCGGAGCAATCGGCACAAACCCCGTGGCGGCGAGAGCCGTGCTTTATCCCCACGCTGGCCGCGGACATGAACACTCGGTTGCACACTTTGCAGACGTATTTCTTATCTTTGCTGTGGACCTGGAAAAGGAGAATAAGCAGAGAAGTTAATGCCAGAGGAGACGGATCGAGACCTACAGGCAAGGACACGCTCCCCAGCCCCCTGCAAAGGTAAAACCACCGCTGCAGCCTGAGATAGTCACGGACTTTCACTGTGAACTCAAACCCACCATGATTAACTCAACCCTGTAATGGCGTCACACAATGGAAAATCCTTTCGAGAATGCCTTTTGATCATCAAACTAGCAGTTTTAAGAGGAACTTTTATCACTTCATTTTTTTCCTCCCTGTTTCTTTTTGGTGTTTTTTTTCTTTTTTTTTTTTCCCTGGGGTGCAATAGTTGCATTGCACCACCACCACGAGGAAAATTTTAAAAAGCAAAAAAATAAACCCACCACCCCCAAGCACCAGTTCTCTGCAGACCAGAGCAGAACAACCCACCATCAAACTGGTGTTAATGTCACCTTAATTTAGCGGTTTTTCTCCTGATCTCACTGCTGCCAAGAACCAAAGAGTAGAAGCACCGTTAACGCGCCCTGTATCTCTAAAAAAACCCAGCCAGCTGCTGAATGCACTTCTAACCTTATTTCTGACTACTTGGGTGGATGAAAAGTGATTTGTCACAAATGTTTCTGTTCTACAAACGATGCTGCATTCTATGCCCAAGAATAACAGGCATGCGGAGCTATCGCACTTCCAGACTAAGCGGTAAGTGGGAAAATGCTCAGCAGGACACCAGAAATCACTTCAAGATTCAAACTTCACCACACAGTAAGCAAAATTACATACTTTGAGGAGCACAAAAACACCTAATCAAAGGTGAAATCTGTCACTGGCTACTTTTGCCACGTGTGGAAGACAAGGAGCTTGCTCGAAACATTCATCTGCTCCTCTCCCAAAGGAAATGGCCAACCAGTGCAAGTGAGATCCTCTCAATTCCATGACATGGAGCCTCATCAGGTACTTTCATTTAGGTATGTGTATATATACACACACCAAAAATACATCTAAAATGCATATATATTTATTTTATTTATATTTAGAAAAGTTCAGTTGGAAGGGACCTACAACAATCATCTAGTCCAACCACCTGACTACTTCAGCACTGACCAATATATATTATATATATGTATATTCTTTATTTTTATATATACTAATGCCATACGAGGACAGCCCAGGAGCTTGCCGTGGCCAGTGCCCCGTCGCTGGCACTGACTAGCAGGAGACACTTTGGGAAGTGGTGCAGGAGCAGAGAGGATCCACCTCATACGTATCCCTATTAGTGACCAGTGATTTGGGGTTGTCCTGAGCAAGCCATTTCCTGCAGACCATCAGCTACCGGAACCTCTGGGCATGTGTGTCCAGTGCCTCATCCTTTTTTTAACTCATTTATTCTTTTCATGCTCACAGAGGCCTGTAGGAAAGGTTCTGTGTGGGAAAGTCCTTTCTTCTATTTTAAACCAGCTGCCTGGTGAGGCCTTTCCCTGCTCCAGCCCCAGCACAGGATCACCTGCTCTCGCAACTGGATTCTCCACCGCCCTGCGCTAATCGCTCATCTGGAATCACAGAATGGATTGGGTTGGAAGGGACCTTAAAGATCACCCAGTGCCACCCCCTGCCCTGGGCAGGGACACCTCCCACCAGCCCAGGTTGCTCCAAGACCCGTCCAACCTGGCCTTGAACCCCTCCAGGGATGGGGCAGCCACAGCTTCTCTGGGCAACCTGGGCCAGGGGCTCACCGCCCTCACAGCAAAGAATTTCTCTCTAATATCTCATCTAAATCTCCCCTCTCTCTAATAAAAACCATCCCCCCTTGTCCTATGGCTCCCCTCCCTGATCCAGATCCCTCCCAAGCTTTCCTGGAGCCCCTTTAGGGACTGGAAGGTGCTCCAAGGTCTCCCTGGAGCCTTCTCTTCTCCAGGCTGAACCCCGCCAGCTCTCTCAGCCTGTCCTCTCAGCAGAGGGGCTCCAGCCCTCCCAGCATCTCTGGGGCCTCCTCTGGACCCGCTCCAACAGCTCCGTGTCCTTCTGCTGTTGGTGGCCCGAGAGCTGGAGGCAGCACTGCAGGGGGGTCTCCCCAGAGCGGAGCAGAGGGGCAGAATCCCCTCCCTCACCTTCGCCTTGCTGCCCACGCTGCTGGGGATGCAGCCCAGGGTGCAGGTGGCTTTCTGGGCTGCGAGCTGAGGGAAGAGGACCAATTGACCCATCCTTACCCCCCTCAGCCCCCAGGGCCGCAGGACACTCGCTCAGGCTTTGTACTGCACCAGCCCCAGCCGCGCTCAAAGCCTGCGAGCTCTTCTGATGCGCTCCGGCTTCAGGTCCTCCTCGCTCTGAGCTAGTCCCCGCGATGTATTCTTCAACTGCATCCAGCAAAGCCATTGTATTCTAGGGTTTTGTTTTAAACTACGTGTAAGTTTTTTTTTTTTTTTAAAAGCAGTGGGACAGGGCTGGTGAAAGTCATCTAACAGGATCTAGAGGTATCACTCATTTTTAAGTGTTAGAAGAATGATTTTCAGGCATCAAAAGCTGAATAGCCTTACAGGAGGCGGTCAAGGGTGCAGAATAAGGGCTAAAAGAACCATACTAAAAAAGAAATTATAAAACAGGTACTAAAAAAATGCGTAATTGAGGTATCTGTTAAAAAACTGATCACTTCTCTCCCCCTTTTCCAACACTGACAGTTTAGCCAGCATATTCGAAGTGAAACATAACACTGGATGCAGCTGAGCAGAAATTAATCTTACTTCCCTTATTGCCAAATTAGTAAATATTAAACACAGAAATGGCTTTTAGCCCTCAGTATGTGAAAAATACCATTAGAAAGACCATATTCTAACTGACTAAATACCAATATTGTGGGGGAGAAAGGGGAAAACGTGCCAACAACATTCTAAATTTCTGAAAAGAAACTTAAAAAAGGGAAAGTTCTCAGAAATGAAATGATGGAGGCAACCAGCTGGCACGACAAGGTGTTCCCTGCTGCCAAACTAGTAACAGATCTTGAAATCTGCGTGCTTGCAGCATGATCAGGCTCGCTGCTTGGATCTGCCTCCCAGCACCAGAACCCCCCTGAGGAAATACGGAAGGGGCATCTCGGGGAGCACGCAGTGCCCCGAGCAGATGGCTGGGCACTCGTCCGAATGGACACATGCGCGTGGAAGGAAGCGGTAGGGGACGGTGGGGTTCTGGACACCACAGCAGCTCGTCGCATAAGCTGCTCGGCCACCCCAGTGCGGGCACTGCCGTTTGGCAAGTTGTGCTGGGCCACTGGCATCTGCTGGAAGAGGTCTGCCCGGGGAAAGGCACTGGCTTTCGCAGCAGCAGGGATGGAGCAAGCTGCAGAGGCGGTGGAATGCTGAAATAATAACCAAATTCACTATGGATTTAAAAAAAAAAAAAAAAAAAATTAAAAAAAAGCCACTCCAAGGAAATGGAAGCTCAGTACACAACCAAAACCACTTTCTCCCATCTAAATTTATCCTGCCAGTTTTAACACAGAATCACAGAATGATTAGATTTGGAAGGGACCTTAAAGACCACCCAGTGCCACCCCCTGCCCTGGGCAGGGACACCTCCCACCAGCCCAGGTTGCTCCAAGCCCCGTCCAGCCTGGCCTTGAACCCCTCCAGGGATGGGGCAGCCACAGCTTCTCTGGGCAACCTGGGCCAGGGGCTCACCCCCGTCACAGCAAAGAATTTCTCCCTCATATCTCATCTAAATCTCCCCTCCTTCAGTTTGAAGTAGTTTGCGATGCTGCAACAGACTGGGTAAGAAAAGTCCAGCATATATAGAATTATATGGAGAAAAGTCACTTCAAACTAGAATGAAAAACTTTTCGTTAAGTTTTTTTTTGTTTAAGCCGAAAACCTTGAGAGTATTACAGGGTAGCGCTTCCTTGTGGACGCAGCCTGTTCACTGCAACGGGGTGAGAAACCTCAGTTTGTGTTCCACCACCACACAGAAGTATCACTTGGGATGCAAGATTTTAGAAAGAAAAATCTTGGTTTTCCTTTAACATTTCAATTCAGAGAAAACAATCATTTCTAGTCAATTTAAATTTTATATAAAGGCTAGCAAAATACGCTTTTTAATCTGAGTTAAACGAACTAAAATAGTCCCTTTTGTCTTGTTTATCAGTTGAGGAACTGAGAGAAACAAGGGGTTTTGGTGTGTTAAACCTACTTCCTTTTCCTACATGTTATTTTTGTAACACATATTTTCTTTGACGCATACCAGCATTCATCTTTACAGATTTACCCGAGAGTTGACAATTAAGCCCCAAACTGTTAGGCGCACTGGAAATAAGATGAGAAGACCATCAACGTGCACGAATCCAGTAGTTAATCTTGCCACAGGCACCTCAGAGTGCCCACGTGACCGACTGCTTTTGTAAATGAGGATCACGGTGTCATTTGCATATAAGAAAATACCCCTTTTCGTAGCTTCATTTCAAAAGAGCCTTCACAAATAATGAAACCGGAATTTTTCTGGGGCCTGCCTTACATCAGTACCAAAAAACCCCCAAACCCAAATCCCTGTCCTTTTTTCTTTAGTGCACCCATTCCAGGATACCTCTGAGCCATTTATGGCTCTTTGGAAAAGAAAATAAATCAGAATTGTCAGGCTTGCTCTTTTTTTTTCCAGGAATTGACGATAAAAATTTGTAATCCAGCTCTATCTTCTAAACTAGCTTCATTCCTGACATAAAAGAAGTCACAGAGAGATTCAGAGAGACATATATCCTCTCCTGTGGGTGTTCACAAACAGCTGACTTCATCTCCCCGGGTGTGTTACAGAACTTGAGACTCAACAGAACCAAGTCACTCACCTAGAAAGATTCCAGCAGCAAGAAAACCTGAGAAGTAAAATTAATTTGCAGATCATCTCAGCTTCACTCCTGGAGGGTACGGAGCATTTTCCTGCCTTCCCCACGGTATGTAAAGATATGCTGATTCTCATTAGTATAGAAATTTATAGAGCAAGAAAAGGAATTGCACGTTTTCTTACACTTGAACCAAGTTGCACTACTGCGATTAAGTTGCCTTTCCAGGACTGGGATGAGGGAATTAAAGTTCTTTGTGGCTTTTTAAGAATTACAACCAGGAAAACATTAACTACTCTAAGCACACCTCCTCCAGTAAGATATTCTTTACGTTCAAAATTTAATACTTAATATAAATATGATGTATATAGATAATATAAATATGGGAAAAGTTATTTAAACGACCTCAACAAATCAACTCTTAGTCACTGAAACTGTCACCGCTCTTGTGATTCTTCTTTTTAACTACCTCACTGCATTAGAACCTCACAGCTACCACCCTCAGTGTTTAAAAAAAATTCAAGTTTTCTCTACAAGCTTAATTAGAGGGGCAACAGAGCTTGCTGGCATGCATTACTGAAATAATTACGCAGAAACTATTTGCTCTGCCACAATATCACCTCTATAGCAAGCTTTGAGAAACCACCTTAGGATGGCAAATTAATTCTTCCATGGGAAAAAAAGCAAAATTTGGCTTAAAAATTTGTTTCTGAAGAAGTTGTGAAAAGTCAGACAACGGCACCAGCCAGCCTCCTACTTGGTTTTGAGCAGCTGTCTTTAATAAGGCATGACACGACTGTCGATAACTAGGCATTGCCAGGCCAGGGTAGCTTTGCCTCAAATTCTTCTTGCCGAGTGACTTATTTTAAAGCTTTCTGCACTGAGTTATTCAACCTATTAAAAAAAAAAAAATGTTTTTCCTATCTGGGAGGCAGCATTAGCTACTATATCTCCCATCCCTAATGGCCAGGCTCTCCAGGCGTGTAGGGCTGGATGGGAAGGAGGATGCGCTGGCGAGCGATGCTGGGTTTGCCAGGCTGGCTCGGCCCCAGCAGCACCCACTGCTTCGGGATGCAACTCGGGAACCCCCCGGGCAAGTAGAAGAGCAGCTCTGGATGAACAGGCAACAAAACACGGGGGGTTTTGAAAGGTGGGGAAAGAAAGATACTGGAGAAGGCTTCAGAGCACCAGAGGGGGAAACAAACTACAGACCTAAAGCAGATGAAGCTCCCGTTACGTTTAACCTGAACAAACGGCTGTTCCCAGCCAGTGCCCGCCCTTACCAAGGTGTGCCGCTTCATGTGCTCCCGGCGGGTGAACTTCTTCCCGCAGATCTCGCAGGGATACGGTCTCTCCCCCGTGTGGGATCGCATGTGTCTCTTCAGGATGCACTGATGCATGGCCGAAAAACTGCAGTATGGGCACTTGAATTTCTTCCTGATGACTGTGAACTCGTTGACTGTAAGAGAACAAAACACGCAGATTACTTTCAGAATGTCTCAAAACGGTCAGTCTTCTCATTTACTATTTCGCTATTAGCTCACTGTGAAATCACGCTCTCACCTCTTAACCCTCTACAATTTTTAAAATCTTATACTATACTATTGCACTTGTATTCTTAAAGCTGAGAACTTCAGGTACCTTCGTCAGAGAAGCTTTTGAACAAGCCAATACACAAACATGTAGCAACAGTCTATAACACACATTGCCCAACGCTTGCTGAACGGCAAATAAAGAGGGCTGATAACCCGCTAGAATTCTGATTTATTATAATGAATTACCCTCAATGTCAAGATCTAAAATTCTAACACGATTATTTGTGGAAGTAGCCGCCAGCTGCGAACAGAAGACCACAAACGTAAGCTCTGCGCTTTAGTTTTATTTATGGGGCGATGTAAGATTATCCTCACAGCCTCCAGGAGTATTTCAGTGAAGGTGCAGAGAGGAAGGATTACCCAGAAGAAACAGGAGAGTCACAACAAACACACTCTACATGTTCCAACCCTCAATTAGTATTGCCACTGCGGCACGGATACAGGAATATAAAAGGATGCACAATGTTGAATTACAGCATGACCCTTGCAAGCCTCCTTACAAGACAACTGTATAAAGCCCTTGATGGACATTTTTTTTCCTGTCCTCCCCCCAATTGTATTTTGCCGAAACAGAAGGGGGATGAATTCTTTGAAGCCGTTCTGACACTGTTGATTCTTTTCTTCTTGTCATCTCGGAAAGCAGACCCAGGGGACGCGTACAGTATTGACAGCCCAAGGGTCTAATTTGCCAGCAGAACGCACACGGCAGCTGCCTCCGCGTTTCCCCCTCCAAACAACGTGAAAAAGCAACATGCAAAGTCCAGCAGGTGAAAACAGAATATCTGCTGCTCCCGGAGGACATCCACCCACTCCAAGTTTGGAAGTCACTGTCCACATGGATCTGATTTTAAATCTCCACCTTCTAATAATTCTATTGCTTTCCATTAGTATGCTAATTTCCACCCACTTTTCTCCTAATTATTGTCATTTCTCAAAGCAATATATTGTTTACATAACAACGAGGGGAAAAAAAGAAAGCAAGTTCTTGTTAATCACCTTAAGTACACTATCGCATATGTAAATGGCCCTTGGTAAATGAAACTCTTCTAAGTAGGTGAGCTAAGGGAATAAGGGAAATACCAGACCTACTCTGTGGCTTCTGACATACCCAGTACTTTGCAATATTTTTAGGTGCTTATTGAAATTTTATTTGCTACGAATGCCCTTCTAGCTGGATGCCCACCGCGTGGCCTCAGGACAGCAGAGGTAATGCCCGGGGAGTTGCACTGGACACTGAAAAACTGCTGCTTAAAAATGGCATTTTTAAAGAAAGTCAGTGGGCCCGTGTACTCGGTGTCATTTAATGCCCAGTTTGTGGGCTTTCTTTTTTTCTTTCTTCTCTTTTTAAAGTGTATTTTGTCTTGTATTTCCAACACAGATAAAACACTGTGAAAAGTACCTATCTTTGGCATTCGTGAAAAAGCGCTAACTACACGAAGCTATTAAGGGACACCTTTAAATAAGATAACCACCACCAGAACAAACCGTTCAACACAAGCTCACCTCAGAAAAAGTATTCTAACAAGGTTTTATTGTTCTAATGCAGAGTAAAGGCACGGTTCAATCTCCAAAAAGCTGCCGTGATATGAATGTTATCTTAGCATTTGTTTTAACTACTTGCGATTAAACATATTCTCCACACAGCCAACCTTGTGGAAAAAATACTTCCTTTGATTAGCAGTTTGAATTGGATCTAATTTTCTTATATTCTTTCCTTGGGCCCTAGCTTGCTGCTCCGGCCTGCCCAGCGACTGTGGTGCTCCATCCTACAGGCGCTTTTTTTTTTGGTGGTGGTTTGGTGTGTTGGCTTTTTCCCCAGCACATCTGTAAAGCTGTCAAGAGAATTTTCCAGCCCAAAAGAAAAATAAACCAAAAAGGGCTTACTCACCCGGGCCAAGGTGGCAATACTGACGACAGGGAAAGTGAATGCTACAGAATATTTAATTCACCCGTCAGTAGTGATTACTCACTGGGATCAGGTGGAATTTTGAAGGGCTGATTTCAAGTGACCATGCCCTTCCACTGCTTTGGGAACCTCCCCGAGCAGATACTTTAACACGGCCCGATGCCCAGAGCCTCGTGCAAGCTCTTGTCGATAACTAAAAACCCAGCCCTTTTCCTGCCCCGTACCTGCCTTCTGATTTACAAGATTTAATTTTTTTTTTAAACAACTTAAAACATGAAAATTCTCTCTCTTTTATATTACAGGAAAAGTACTTTTCGCTTTATCTTCTCCTTTGGATTTGACACCCCCTCATCTATACAATCAGAGGCAAGGAGCCCACTTTCTTCTACATCAATTTTAGGATATAAAGCTATTTATGATAAATACGTTTCCGGTCTGATCTTGTAACTGCTTGAGCATTAGCGATACACCACACAAATGCTTACATTCCCCAGGATCACTATAAACCCATTACGATGGAGTCTAGACAAGGTAAGCGAGCTGTAATCTGATCAAGGGGAGTCAAGAGGGGACACGTAACGCTCCTTCTTCCAGCCCAAGGCCCCGTCTGGTGGCACCCAACACCACACGTGCAGAGCACGGCCAGCAGGACAAGCCGCTCAGCACGGCAGGTTTAACCACCTCACTCTGTCAAAAAAATGACATGGAGATCCCGACAGCAACCAGATCCCAAGATTACAAAGCAAGAGTGCTTTAGGGAAGAGAACACCACAAAATCCCCTATTTCCTACATCGCCAGACTGTACCCGATCCCACCATTTCCTGAACGGCCAGATGCCTCCTCTCGTTTACCGTCCGTACCCGTCCCTTCCCTTTACGGCTGAGCTACAGTAGAAGCTGACAAACCAACTCCGAGTGTTAGACGCGCAGCCCGCACCATTGGCACGCTGCTTTCACACACCAATAGCCAGCACGGAAATACACATAAACTTATTTCCAACATATTTGTAACACTCTCCGAGTCCAAGATCCCTCTTGCTTACTTTTGCCGGCACTCAGCTTAAATTGCTCGAGAATAACATTTTCAGCTTCTAGTACGCTTATATTTAAAAAGTCACAGAACACTTTTTGCAGCTCTAGTTTTATTGAAAACTACTTTTTCACCAAATAGCCATAAGTTTAGTTCTTGTATCTACAAATGTAAACACCTGAAAAACAACAGTATTGTTAGAAAAATAACCGTATTGCAGAGTTAACGTTTTCACAGTACTGTTAAATATATGCACTCCCAAGCACATATATTTAGTGAACAACATACCAACTTTGGTATAAGTATAATCTTTCGTCTAAACGACAATATTTTATAGCAGCATTAAGGTCCTAAGAAATAATCTTTAACAAGATCCTCAAGACCACTAGCAGCAGTGCCATAGATAACCAGCTACCGGCCACAGCTACAGGAAGAAAAGCACCAAGAAATGAAGAATACACAGAGTATCAATGTAAAAATCTATGCACTTAACTCCACTAAAATACTTAACAGAAGATGTGCGGTTTTAAGACCAACACGACAATGCTTTGAAAAAAGCCTTTGGTTTTGCCATTCCCAATAACTTTACGTATTTCAGTGAGGCAGCCACATGAAACAGGCTCCTGCATCCCTGGCTTGAGAGAAGGGAAAGCACTAGTGATACAGGGCCTGATGGAGCTACTTTGTATGAACTCTGTAAACTGATACCATCACTGAAATACTACACTCATTCGGTTATTACGAACAATTCACAAACTTTAAGACAATTCTTGTCCATTTACTCCTCATTATATTTAAGGTTATAAATAGCAAGGTGCCATTTGACTGTCAAACTCACACTTCCCATCATCTTCCCATGCCATTTTCTAACACAAAAATCCTGCTTTTAAAAAGTTTTCTACACAAACTCTGTAAGCCTTTGCTGCGTTATACCCTATGGTTCTAATGTTTACAAAACCCCCACTCCTGATGCTGAAGGGAACCACTGGAAATTCTCAGTGCTGCAGTCAGGAAGCGCTCTGATGTACAGGCCAAGGGAAATACTACTTAAATCTCTATCAGAGAGAATGAGCTGACCTGACTATAGAAAAATAGGTCCATGTTGAATTAAATCCTCAAATATGAGAAAAAATGAACAAACACGAAATGTCATTAGCCATTATCATGTGAACAAAGCCCTTTAAAATTTGCTGAAATTACATTTGCTGGCATCTTACTTTTGCAGTTCAGACAAACCCTACCAGGCTCCTCCCAAATTTCCAGGTAAGTCTCATTTTGGTCACAACTCTCTCTTCTGGCTCAGCTTTCTCTTTCCTCACTTGCTGGTTATTTAAAAGCAAACTAAATTAAGAGGCAATTAAACTGACATCTGTAACAAGGGAAACTGACCATACACTCTACACAGACAGCGTGATCCACAATGCCAAAGATGTCAATGAGAACAAGAGTGAAAAAATGAATGTGACTGCAAAAAAAAAAAAAAAAAAAATTAAAGTGATTGAAGTATGCGGTACTACACTGAACGTATTCTCAACTCTGAGTGCATCCCACTCAAACAAAGAGTAAGAACTAAGCCAAGCAGGGAAATTCTGGCTTCCCAACCTGGAGAAACCCATCCCTGACTTGGCACGGAGCCACCTGCCCGAAGCTCCGGATCCCAGCAGGAGCAGGCAGAGCAGCGCTGACATACAAGATACCTGTTCCCTCCTCAGGGGATCGAGGGCAGCAGGATCCGGCCAGTCTCTCGCATCAGCTTTCCACAGGGAACAAGCCTGGCAAGAAACTCCCCACGGGAGACCTCCAGGCTGCTCAAAGCCCACTTTGTGCATGACCAGATATTTCTCATTTTTGTCTCCCCGAGATGCAAAAATATTATGAGACACAACTTTTCTGAAGAACTCCAAAGATCATGCGTAGAAGTTGCCTTCATGTCCTCAGCTGTCCTTCTTGCGCATGAAGGAAATCTACCCTACAACGCTAAAGCTCAGGCTGCTGACAAGCTGTGTTGTACGCACAGCAGCTGGAAAGCACTACACTTCATTACACTACTGTAATTTCACAGTTACTATAATCTGATTTTGCATGTAAATATATAGCAAGACACACAGAAATATTTACTCTTAAAAAAATATAAATGAATTTCATAGAATAAAATAGGAATTACAGTAAGACTTCTATCCTCCGGTAACAACCATTACTGATTTTGTATACGCACCCTAAGCTACAATTGGATCTTCTACGTAAAGCCTCCTCTCCTTAGTTTCAACAACATACATTCAGCCTGGCTAACTGGATTACATTATATTTAAAAAAAAAAAAAAAAAAAGACTAAGAAAAATTTACAGAATTCCTGAAGACCACAGCCTTACACCAGTATATTTTTTAAAAAGTCCTAAAAGTACTCAAACATAATAACAATAAAATATACAAAGCCTTGCAACAACTTCCAAGCCCAAATAATAGACCCTGTTGCACATACGAACAAACAGCATGTTTTTCTCCTTTAAACGACATAGAAAACCAGACTTTATAAACAGCTTATAGAGCTGAGCAACCCAGTGCTTTCACAGCTCCCAATCTCAAGCTGAAAAACCCTGAAATGCCCGAGTTGTCTAACGGACAGAGCACCAGAGCAGAACTTAGAAGACTGAATTCTATTATTAATTCTATTGCTAACATGCTCAACAAGATGAGGTATGTTATTTTCCCAGGGAAGAGAAGGAAAACATCACCATTTCTTTTATAAAGCACTTTGAGATCTACTGATAGAAAAAGTATAAGGCAGTATAAGCACACAGTGTGATGACACCAATAGGATAGCCAAAGTGCCCATTATAGGGCTGACAAAAGTTATCTTTGCACAAAAATTGCACCGTGGCTGCAGTTATACAGTACCTGGAACCAGCACATTATCAACCTGATCAGCTTCGGGGAGTTACTGTATTATATTAACACCTGCGGTACGTTTATTTGCAGCACGAGAACAATGGAACAATTTGCTTTTCCTAGTTTAAAAAGAAGTGTCTTGCATAGGCAAGAGCAGCTACGTGTCCTCGGGATCCTCCTTTTGTCCTACCCTGTCCAAAAGCTCAAACCCGCCCAGCTGGGCAGAGCCCAGGTAACACGCTTTCACGTGGTTAGCAAGGTTCTTCTGTGTACCGAAGCCCTTGCCACAGAAGACACACACAAAAGTACGCTCGTTCGAGTGCACAGACATAAGGTGCCGGTTTAAGTCTGTCTTGTCTCGAAACAGCTTGGCACAGTTAGGACACTGCATCTTCTTACAGTTGAAGTGGATGGTCTTTTCATGCCGGTCCATGTTTGATTTCAGAGTGAAGCTCGCGGGGCATTTGGAGCACTGGAAGCGGGCGAGCTGGCCAGGAGGGACACTGTCGGGCTGGGAGCAGCCAACCAAGTCGAACGGGAGAAGCATGGAGAAAGCGTGCTCGTGGATGTGCTCCTTCAGCTCCTCAGCACACTGGAAAACCCTCCTGCAGAAACCACAGGTCAGCCTCTTGGCCAGGGCCGAATCCAGGAACAGGCCATCTGTGGTTATGTCTGTGTCTTCTGATCTCGAGAAACTCGTATCTACAACAGAAATACACATACACACATACAAATCAGCATCTGCTGGCATAAAATAATGGTAGTTTAAAAAATATTTTTCTCTCGACTAACCTGAATCCGAGTTATCAAACTGCCAAAGTGCTAAAAAGCCATCGTAAGTGGCCTGCAAATGAAAAGCACGCTTAAGTTAAGGCAAGCATTTACAAGAACGCATCTTTGTAGTTAGTGCTCAGACTCCCATCTTATCATTGCCTTCGCTTGCTCTTGAAGGGAGTTCATCATTTGACTTGGCAACCCTACGTGCCTTCACAAAGCTTTCACTGTCAACACAGCTAAGTTAACTGGGCCAGATTTTGCAAGACTTGGTGTTTTGAAGAGAGCAATCAACATGCCTGCTTAGGTCCTGGGTAACTACTCCGCTTTCAGTCTCGCTAACCATCAGTAGCTCCCACTCAGGCCAATGGGAAAGAAACCCTGGGTCGAACGTGTTCAGCAGATACAACAGAACTGGAACGTTTTCCCTTAGCCCCACATAGCTACTTTTTCTTTCCACATAGAAAAGCCTGTAGAAAACAAACACTTTCTGCGTAGTTCCCTTCATGCAATGCTCTCTGGCACTGCTGACCCAAATTATAAATAAAAGCTGATTTTTATTTTTTTTTCCCCTGAAGCATTTGCACTATGCCAGCGTGCGGCAGATGGCAACCCTCTATGAGGCAGAGGCGTGATGCAGCCTGGGCAGGTCTGCTGGCGACCGGGCAAGCAGCTACCAGCCGTTCTGACCAGCTCGCTTTGCTCTAAGGCGACTGCAAAGGAAAACTGGCGTTTCCACCTATTTGTTTAAAGGGACTAAAGCCTCACTCAAAAATATTAAGAATAAGAAATGCCACAGAAAGCTAGGGATTTTACGTCAAACTCCTGTAATACAGAAAGCCAGCCTGCTTCTAGCTCTGTTTAGAAAGCAGAAATCCAAATGCAAAACACAAGTGGTTAACAGAGAACTGGGCACTCAGCTATCTTTATGCCATTATTAATACTCCTGCACGCAATGTTTTGCAAACGAAGGCATTTACAATAAAAAGGAGATGTATACTCTAAAAAAAAAAAACAAAACAAAACAGTTTTTTGAACCAAGTACTGTTTAGGTAAGGCAGAAAAAAAAAAATTAGGACAGCATCAGGCCCGACCCCAACAGATTTCTAGTTTTAAAAAAACCTATACTTAAAAAAAAAAAAAAAAGGCCAAAAAAAAAAAAGCCAAGAGATCAAAGCATAAGGTATTACAGTCTTTCAAAGTACTCCTAGAGAATTTGATTAAACAGATACCTTTGCATTTAAACATCTTTGTAGTCTCCCCCCACGATCTTACCTGGGTTGAGGAAGGCACCTCTCCTTTTATCATGGGTTCTGGTGACATTTCACCAGCAGAGCAGATCTCGGGGTGGCTCTGAGTGGCAAGGTGTGATGAAGGCAGCGGGGGAGATGGTGCTTCCACTTTGCCATCACATTCACCCCTTGAACGATTCAAGTTGGTGCCAGGCCCTGGGGAACACAGGAAACGAATCTCACCCACGTGAACCAGCACCAGCTGGTGGTTTTAAAAAAGGCCTTGCAAAGGCAGCTTATCTTCCGTCAGTGGGAGGGAATGCAGCAGGACAGCGATGCCAGGCTTTTTTGTTTATTTGTTTGTGGGGTTGGTGGGGTTTTTTTTGTTGGTTTTTTTTTTTTTTAAACACCAGCCTCCCCACCCAAAATGCCTCATCTGCGCCTGATATACGTGGTGGGGTTCTATCGCGTGGCGTGGGCACTAAAGAGTCCGCTGGGAGAACGAAGCATGGTGCAGCACAAATATCCAGAGCGATCGCGTTTCTGAAAGACACCTCTTGTAGAAGCACTATTTCAAACACAAACATTTCAATCTTTAAGTAATGTACACACAAACTTTATTCTAGTACTAGCTGTCTTGAATTTATTTATGTCAAAAAGCTTCAGATTTGACCACAGCATTTTATTTCATATAGTACTGTCAGTCCTTGATCTCAAAGTGCTTTACAAAAGATAGGAAAAAGTATTCCTTTCATGCTATAGCTAGCAAGCATGGAAGTTCAAGTATTTGTACAAAACTATTTGATCATACCTGACAGTCATTATATTCTAAAAATCTACCACAATTAAAAAATAAAACGTTATTTGTCCAGCCAAAGCAGAATCATACCCTCTCGTCTATGCTGTAGCAACAGCCAAACGGTAAACAATATTCCAGAAGCCGCACCGAAAAAAAATCAATGACAAATCTGCATACAAATAAAGACCGTAATCAAGACCAGCATACATTACAAACTGTCAAATGAACTTTAACAAATGCCTTGACTGAATATTGGGATGACACATTAAGCAGATCATTATTTTTGAAAAGCAAGCAGGTAAAAATCAGAAGGAAATATGGCATAAAAGTAAACAAATTCATATTTAAAGCACTCTATGCCCTAATGGCTTTTTTACTTCTAACACAAAAGAGTCTGATTGAAACCTTTAAGCATATAAAACACACACTCTTCAATACAGCTGCAAATAACAAGTCAAAGTTTATACCGTGTGAATACAATACACTGATCTGGGTTACAACAAAGCAGTCAAGTGAAACCACACAAAGGTCTCTAAACGTGAAAAATCCCAAACCGAACTTTTTAGCAGCTTTCAAAGGAAATTCTGCTCTTGTGCCACAAGCTGGATGTTTGATTTACCTTCCTCCACTTTGATTGCAGATGGAAATCTTTCACAACTTGGCTCTGAGTGTGATAACAGGACTTCTCATTCTGGTGGTGCTCATCTATTGCTGTCCTCATGTAAAGGCAGGACAAAAAAAATTCTATCCTAATCCTACCCTAAAACCCCATAAATTCAAAACAGGAAAAAAGTCGGGGGCGGGGGGAAGGGAATTCCTGCCTAGCCAGCCACCCGTTCCTTTTTTTCCTGAGCATCCCAAACCGATTCAAACTGCCCTGTTTACAGTGAAGCTACACACTGCGACCACAGACAATTTAAGAGGAATCTCCGGGTTGCAATTCCTTAAACAAATGGTATTTTAGCTAGAGATAAGCCAGTGGGGTCTGGCTTGATTGATTCTTTATTAGTACTTCTGGAGTTACACAGGTTCCTAAGAAATTATGCACTTCTTAAAGCCAAAGTTAAGGCTAATGAACAAGGACTGAAATAGAGCAAGGAGAAACAATAAACTCAATCGTCCAACACAAACCACAAAGATGTACAACACAACAAAGTACAAAGATGATTTTTTTTAAATGGTAATTAATATTTATTTGGTTTCAACAACTGCAAGTAACATGAGAAACCCATATAAATGACCCATACTTTGTACACAAGAATGCAAACAGCACCTGAGTTTACGTTTTGCCCCATTCTGACTAGTACTGTGAGAAACCTTTTTCCCTCCTAAATTTGTATTGAAATTAATTTTAATGTAAAGCATTTTAACTTCTAAATCACAAATCAGAAGCGCTTTCCTTCAGTCAGCTTTGTGTATGGAAGATGATGCACTGGTTTAGCAGTATTTGTATGAATATAGTATTTTCTGACAGTAAACTGTTGTGGGAAACAGAAAGGCAAAGGTTATTATATCTCATTTCAAACTGACCCATTCTCCCCTAAATCTTGGTTTGCCATGTACAAAAATTCCGCGCCAAACTGAATACCTTTAACTCCCTCTCAGGAAAGTTGACCACTGTCTAAAATGTATTTCTTTAACATCCAGTGCAAGTATAAATTATTGGCTCCAATGAACCACTAACTAAAAATAACGTATTAGCTGGTTTGCCCGAAGAAAAGGGCTCTGTGTACCATGTAATCACTTGGACAGCAAAGCTTCATAGGAATTGCTTCTATAAACAGTTTCAGTTGCAACAGCGTAAACAGGAAAAGCCAAACTTAGACATATAAAAAAGTAGGCAATGTACTATTCTGAGAATCTGGAAGCGTCACCCTTTAAGGTAGTCAATCACCCCAATATGAAAGTTTCCTGACTTTTTTTTTTTTTAAATGAGAAAGCAAGGACGTAAACTAACCACCTCATTTTCTAATGATTATTAAAATTCCCATTCTCTCCATTATACTTGGCAAAACCAGCTAAAAAACATTCAACTAAAGCCTTTGAGACGTTTGTAGATGTGGTGTAACCGTACGGAACAATGCTACCAAAGTTCAGTATCATAAATGAAATAAGACACCCATTAATAAACCAAGGATCTCAGTAGAACAGGGCTGCCGAAATTGGAAACCAGCAAAGAATAACCCGCTTTTACAGACAAACCATGAAAACATGTAAAGACGGGGAAAACTGAACCTCCTGTAACGTCTGATCTGAAAGACACCCCCACCACCACACTTTGCAGGTTCAGTAACTAATGGTACCCAAGACAACCCCAGTGTTACCCACGAATAACTGACATGACCTTTTTTTCCTGCAAAACCTGCATGTTCTTTAGCGTTCTGACAAGCACATGAACAACGTCAGTCTTGATCATACACCATGAATGTCGTAAATTCTCAGAGCTCTTCAGCTGCCGGTTTTCTGGCAACTGCATTACCCAAATGGCAAGATATTTACATTTTCCCTTCCGATTTTGAATTAGTTTGAACTGTTTAACTTTAGAAATGATGTTTGACTACATCATAGTGATACCAACACCCCACACACACATCCCGGGCTTCATTTTCCATCAGCAGAACGTTAGAGTAATTTCACCTCATACGATCATTGCAATACACAATGAATTAGGAAAAACGTGGTAAAATGAAAACCTTGGGGTTTCAGTCCTCTATTAATTTTTACAACAGTATGAACTATGCAGAAGAAAAAAATGAAAACCTGTAATGTATGCAGTAACTTGGAGAGTAATATCCCCTTTAGAAAAGGCTCATCAGAATTCTAAACATGTTAATATACTCTTTGGATTTGTCCACCTCTATTAAGTTTTTTCCCCCAGAACAGAAAAATAAACTTGGATACTGCTCCTTGAGTCAGTTACTTACTGTAGTGCTTCGTAAGAGATATACAATCTAGTGACAACAGTTAGAATTAAAAAAACCACTTCACATTTTTTAAACTCAAGAGAGAAAGTGTGTTTCTTTTCAAATTAGCCAGATTAAAACTGTGCTAGTTTTGTTTTAAAAAAAAAAAAAAACAAAAAACCGAAAACCTCAACCCAAAACTTGTTCACTGCACTCCTGCCTACTCCCCCTGCCTTTTTTTTTTTTTTTTTAAATGTAACCCAAGACTTAAAATGACTCAACATCCTCAAATTGTGTTTGAAGAAAAATACCTACAAAGCTAGCACCAGCCCAGACTGTGCTTTTAGATCTCCGGAATCTTCTTACCACTTGCTTTACTGTCGTTTTATACACTGAAAATTCTCATTAAACTTGATATCCTATCGTATTCAGTAATGAGCACTTAAAAGCAAGCGAGTCATATCAGAACATCTTTTTCAAGTGATTAAAATACATCGATACCTGTGAACCTGCGTAAGATGAAAGAAACATATGTCCCTTAACTCCCTGCTTCTGTAAAGATCCTCTTACCAGGCCACAGCCACCTACTGGTGCGAGAGTTACAGACCAAGCGAGCAGCCGTCTTTTTGTCTTATGCAATTCCCAAAGATGAGCTAATTGAACCTTAGCTGAAGGAAATTCAAGTAGTAAGTGAAAGGACTGGAAAACAGGGACCTCAAATATAGGCTGGAAGGACCTCCTCAGTCATCGCATCTCTCACTGAGCTATCATTTACTCCCTTTGCTTTATTTTAAACCTAGTTGGTCTTCTGCCTACACCATGTCTGTTCCCTAACTCCACTTCTCAGTTCATTAGGTAATCCCTAATTTCTAACCCAAATTTATGACTGCCTTACACTCATTTGTCTTTACGCCAAGTGGTCCTTCAGCTTTTAAGTAAAATCTAAAATCCTCTGCCCACGAGAAGGATGATGGATAGAGGGCAGCCCCATCATTATTCCAGTTTATCATGACAGAAGATGGAAGCATTGATTTCACCTGTCAGAAGTCACAGATGGGAAGACGCGGAGCATCGATCACCCTCGCAGCCGAGCATCCATCTCTGCTCCCGCCCGCCCCGCTGCCAGCTCAGGGCTCTCTTCTCACCGTGCACGAGCCTGGCCACCCAACGGCTGCACCGGATCCGGGCAACCAAGGGATTTTCAACTCAGGAGCCTACTCTGAACCATCGAAATCTGATTTAACTGGAGATCATTCAGTAAGCGAACTAACAGTAACAAGAACATTGCATTAGCAATTCTCCCCGAAACATTAAAGCTGCAGAATAAGGTACAAAATTTTTTTTCCCCTGTCTAAATTTAGGAAGATTTTTTAAAAAAATAATCATACCACTGTTCAGAAATACAAATTGAAACGAGATACTAAGACCGACATTATGTAGTGCAGTTTTTCCCCTTTATTATACAATCCAGGTGACCATTAAAAGTTACCTATTTTTTTGCTATTAAAGAAACTAAAAATAAGTATCTTAAGTGAACTTTTCATTCTATTTAATTGGTCAATTTTCTCAGTATAGATTAAAATAAACCTTCTCTGCTGGAAACTAACACGCAGTACTCAGAAAGCCACCGCTTGCTCTGTTTTATGTCATAAATTATATCCCCATCTTCTGAGAGTATTATTAAAATACAGCTGTAATAATTTTTCTTTCTTTGTGCACTGAAGAATCATACCATTTTATGACTGCAATGAAGAAAATACGAAAGCATGCTGAAAGATGAGTTGTCCGCATGTAATGGTACGTATCAGCTGTCTCCAACCAATCACCACTAGAAAAACATACGTTTCCATGAGCGAGTCTAACAAATCAATCAATAGCTGCTCATTACTTAGAGAAAGGTCTGAAAGTAAACAGTGAGAAGTAAAGATCACGCGGTCTACAAAATCACAACCGTTTCTACAGACACAGGAGCAGCAGCCAAGCCTCCTTTCAACATTAGCCAATTTTGGACTGAAAACCTTTGCAGCTACTTCTTTTACCATAAGGACTCTGTATTTTGTTTTTCAGTACCATTTTGCAAACAAGAAAAAGAGAAATTTGAGGACAAGTGTTATGTACACGTGCACTAAATACTTCCTTCCACGGCTTCAGCAGTTAATGTTAAAGTTGGAGCAATACCAGACACAGGTTTCCACATTTTATAGAAAGTGGGATTAAGCAGCACTTTAAACTGGATATAAACATAGTGGTAGCAATAAATGAGAGCGTGACCTATATTTTCTTCTTACTAAAGATTTCACTTGAAGTATCAGTAAACAAAAAAATAGAAAAACACAAACTTACGAGAGAGAGAATGCGTGCCTTTGGGCAAGTACTCAAACAGCAGAGAACTATCCTCTCCCAGCATGTCGGCTTTCAGAGACAGCAAACTGTTCTTACTCATGAGAGCCGCGCGCAGGTTGGCGACGGTGGCAGCCTGGAGCGCGTCCTCCTTCTCTGGAGTCAGGGGCTGAGAGATGTAGCTGGCTTCCCCGCCGATGAGGGCTTCCTCGACGGTCGCGTAGGGGTCCGATCGCTCCACTCTGCTGTCAGAGCTGCTGGGCTCTGTCACTGTCACATCAGCACCTGCGTGACCAAAGATGCCATCAGAAATGCAAACAAATTCCTGGGACGTGGCACGTCGACCACACATGCCTGTCTAACCACGGCTACAAAGAACTGAGACCTGGGAACTTATCACCACCTATTCTGACCTTATTGTCACCTTTCACGTGTCTCGATCCCCTTTTCCAGAAGGTCTGAAAATGAACTTGGCCATTCAGAGGCTCGGCAGAAAGCGCACCTACCCCACAGCCAGGGGTTTCTGTTCTTCCAGCCTGTGCCCACCTGCACCCTTCGCTTCTGCCCCATCAAACCCAGCACCAAGCACTGAGAGGGCAGGGCAGAGGGGGAGAGATATGTTCGCCTTCCCCCACAACCAACAAATGGATAAAGTTTTAGCCACTTACTTATTTTGAACTAAGATTTCAGGATAGTCTGCTGGTACTGAAATTAGTTTCAAATGCTTCAAGTTTTTTTCCATAATTTTACTCTGGTAGTCTGCATTTTCATTCTTTCACTTCTTCCCCATGATGAAGGTTTTGAAAAATCCAGTAATAAACAGTCTATAATAGCGGACTGCTAATTAGTATAAATTCCTTGGGTCATTTATTTGAAATATACACAGTCATCAGTGGTTCCCAGCATATATCACAGGGTAGGTTTTATACAGATGTGATACAGGGTGGGGGGTGGAGTGGGGGGGCCAACCCGAAAAAATACAGATTAGCCACCAAGAAACTGTATAAAAACATAACAGACTATTAGGAAAACCATCAATTAGCAAACCCAAACAAAAATGAAAAAGCTATAATAAGGTTAATTCCTCCATGTCAAAATATACATTTGTTACAGAGTCCCTCGTGTTTTGAGCTTTGACTCATGTAAAGGAAAGTGACTCTTACACTTATCTTTACTCTTCACAGGAAGGAAAAAAAATTATCTACAAAAAAGGCTGTCACCCCATTTATAAAGTGCGTAAACCAAATTGCAGTTACCTACTCCAGAATTTGCAGCAGCAGAACACAGCTGACATGCCCCAAACCCAGTCGAGTACCTGGCAAAAAGGGCTAAAACTTCCCAGCAAACGGATGCCTTTGCAGTATTTGTTCTATCAACACATAGAGGGAAGAAATCCAAAGAGAAGGCGTTGATAATGAGTGATCAGATCGAAAAAGAAGCTAATTTGCAGGTCCTGAAGATTTTAGTGCCTCCAAGTTCAAAATATGTTCAAATCTACTTAATGTAACTTACAGTTCAGAATAGTGGTTTGATGTGTACAAAATTGACACTCAGCTGCTTTCAGAAGTTCTTGCACTTCTCAGGGCAAGGAATTCAGGCGTTGTCCATGTACACCACAGCAATAAACTTACTCCCCTGCAGAGGGTTTCGCAGCCCAGAGCTCAGGAGGAGGGAGGAGGAGGAGGAGTGTGGCAGACTCGCATGCGGTTGTAGCGTCCAACAACGTCAAACCAGGGCAAGCTATCAATCTGCACAGCCTTATTAAAAAATGCTAATGAGGACAATGGTACAGTGCCTACCTCCTGTAACCCGGAAAACTGCTAAAGGAATAATATCATTATCTCCATTTTACAGGTGGTAATGGCCAGAGAAAGACGCGGTGACTTGCTCCTGGTGTCCAGCCTGCGGAGCCAGAACCAGTCAGTGACTTTCCCGGCCCCAGCCCAGGGCACTTCAGGTTCCTTAACACGTTCAGATTTACTTTATTCACATCTACTGTACCGCCAGTACCCCTTGCTGTTAACTTTTTACACTTCCTTTAAAAAACAAAAAGCCTCAAAGCAAACAATAAGGAAAAAACAATCATTAGTAGAGTACTCCTGCACCCCAGAGATGTAAGGAATAGCCAAGGCCGGGGCTACAAACACAGTATCAGCAACTGTGTGAACTATTCTCTCTTTAAAACAAACCATTTTCCCCCCTCCATCTGTGTTTTGCTTGCACGATCTCCTATGATTCATTTTATTAAATCTTAGCCAAGCAGAAGAATTCAATTGCTTTGAATTTTTACATGTTTCGTCATCCCTCTGTTACTGAGCGAGCGGTTAACAGGTATAGGCATTTTTCTAGATGATAATGAAGTTTGTTTTAAAAGGAAACATTTCCACATTAAGGGAAACTACAAGAGTTTAAAAAACAGCAGCTGCTACAAAAGGTGGCAAAGCAAGTAAATTCTAGTCCATTAAACAGGTAATGTAACAGACAGCTTCATCAAACCAAAGCAATGATAATACCGCTATTCCTCTGCTCCTCACCACCTACACAGCAAATCACAGCAAATAACTGGGGCCAGGAAGGGTGTTTGTCAACACAACGGTGTTGCCAAATAACCGGGCAGGCAGTAAATCACCTCTTGTTTTCTCCCTTCCTTTTTCATAGCCAATTACAGATGCTGATTGACAGTTGCCAGAATCCGTTACTGCCTGCTGCACATAAACACTAATTGCTAAAACACACGCAGATTAATTGTAACCACAACAAGACATTAAATGTTCCTCAAAAGCCAAGATTAGAGACAGACAGTGAAATAGAGGCTTTAGAGCTTCCAGTATTTATAGCTGATGTAATCTAATCAATTACATATTAAGGCAAAATAAATATCCACTTAGTCACATAAGTACCAAAATACTCTCAGTACACCAAAACCCCAAAAACGCATGAAGTTCCTCTTCACGGCGCCTCCAAAACCACTTCTCTCTTTTCTCTAGAATACGGCTTCTTTTAACAAGTTCAGCCAAAGAATTATATGAATCAAAAGTATCTGTCACTTCCCAGTAATCTAAACTGTTTACTCCAGTGCTTCAACAGTACGTAAACCAAGCTTTAGTAAATGAGCTTCTATTTTGCAATTACTCAAGGCAGCGGGTCAGGCGCCAGCCCGAGAGCTCCCTCTGACTCCTCCACGTCTCCTTTTTCACGCCCGGACTCCAAGCACCGCTTGCAGGAAAACCTGACCGGGGCAGCGAGCTAAAACGGGATTAACGCTGCTCTAAAAGACTGAGCTCATTAGTCTCTTTAGCAAATAATTATTTTGCAGTTATTCTATTACACGAGCCTACTTTCCAAGACACGAAAGCTTTAGAAAAGCTGTATTAGTTGTTTGACTTGAATATTTATTATTATNATCTCTGAAACCAACATTTAACTGGTAAAGTTCTTCCCTATGATTGAAAGCCTAATGGAAAAGGAATATAGGAAGCCCGATTACAAGCATCTTCTCGCCGAGATCACGCCTCCCAGCGGAGCACGGCAGGACAAAAAGCATTTAATTCCCAACCACGTTAACCAGGCAGGCTTTAACAGATCTACAAACAAGAATAATGCTGGGGCCAGTACAACACCCTAAACACACACGCACAGGGTGGCTGTCGCGCAGAAATTTACCCTCAGGAAAAATAAAACTGAACTGTACGCTTGCTCTGCGAGGGAAAGACAGCCCCAGGAAAGTCGCTTGCTTTGCCACACTATGCAGAGCCCAAATCCAAATCAGAAATTCCATTTATCAGCAGGCATGCCACTACCACCATAAAAAAAAAAAAATTAACTGAAAGTCTTACAAACTGAGCTCCTGTCACAAACCCAGGTACAAGAAAACCAAGTTGCACTAATCAGAAAAATCAAGAAGCACTACAGACAACTGACAGCCCCTGGGGAAGGGCTATGGCAGAAATAAAGGTGATGCAACTTACTAAAAGTATCCAAAGTAAATGTTAACGTGATAAATTGTTTTCCAAGGTCTTTGAGAAAATGGACAGTAAAAAGCATTAATCCTAGTCAAACAACTGAAAAAATACACAGGCCATCTCAGAAAGGCCAAGGAAAAGCATCTCCATTTTAAAGAATCCATTTGAGTACCTTAACTAATTGCTTTAATACACAAACTAAATTTTTTCTTGTATTTCTTCTCTGTAATGCTTCTGTCATTTTTCCTCGTTAGAGTGTAAACTCAGCTGTTGCCAAACTACCTCCTCAGTGTCTGCTTCTCTCACACCACTTATTTCTTGTTTGTACTGTGTTTTTACCTTCTCAGTAAACCCCCAGTGGTGTTTTCTGTTGTTTCCCAGACTCCCAATGCTATTATTCCCTTTCATAATTTGGTTGTTTTGTTTTTTGGGTTTTTTTTAATAATTTTTTCCTCTTTCAACTTTTATTCCTGCTCTCTCATGTACATAGTTGAACATCTTCTAGAAATCTGTAGCTGGAGGACTAAACCCATGGGAAGAGAGAAATGCGTGCATAAAAGCTATATAAGATTACTTCTGCTGCTGGAAAATTCAAAGCAGAAACAAGAATTAAAGGTAACTTTTTGCCAGGTTGTGATTCCTCAATATTGCTCTTTTCATTACAGTCTCGAGGTAAGAGGAGATTCAAGAAGCCTGTCATCTTCTCTTCAAAGTCCCTTTCTGGCTGGCAGAAACACAAAGCAGTAATGGTTCTCCTCCGAGCATCCAGGATGATGAGGTCGCGTGTCACACATCGTCACATCACTGCCTACCCAATCAGGGACACAACCGTCGGCGAGGCAGGGGAAACACGGCGGTCCTTGAAAGGAGGGCAACAGCATTTAGCTTATAATTCACAGACAAAGCTTTTAGCTTTTTTTAGACAGTTTCTGTATGTTTTCCCTACCACCCCAGCAAATTTCAGGAGGCTTTTAGCAGCCCTTCCGATCTCTCCTCAGCCCACCTCAAATTCAGCGCTTCTCCCCACAGCACGAGCCATTCCTCCTTTCGGAAGGGGAGGTTATGGCTGCTCGGCTCCTGGCGTGAACTCTCTACAAGTCCCCACAACCTCCAAAGACAACGTCAATTGGAGCCGCCTCCTGTCACAAGAAGCGACCTTACCCTTTCCGCACAGCTCACCCGATCGCACACTGCTGTGCCTGTTTCAGCAGAACTTCAGCCTTTAGGACGCCATCGTCCTGCTGGTTTCACCAGCATCCTTTTAACCCAACATCAGCCACACCATCAACTAAACCCACCTGAGGTCTCCGGTTGCCTACAATTTTATGGACACTTGCCAAAGCTAGGAGTGCCAGCAAGATCCCACAACTATCTGGAACTAATTAAAGAAACGCTGGACAAACTTATATCCTACTTGTATTTATACAGCAGACTTGACAGCCATGACCAGTAGAATCCCCAGCTAAGTCCACCAAACACTTTCCCTCCTATAGGCAACCATGAAGGCGGGCTGGCAAGTCATACTGCTCATTCTCTTTTTAACACGTGTAAGAACAAAGCACATTAAAACCCACATTAAAGTTTACAGGCAGAGAGAATATCGTCTCTTTACATAAATTAGGGTGGAAAGGTGAAGGGAAGACAAACTTTCAGGTACACGAGTCCTGCTGTCAGAAAGAGAAAGGTAAGCATCGAGGCAGGTACTGCTTGAGAAGAGCGACTGAAGTGGTGTCACAAAGAGACAGCGAGCGAGCAGCTGTCCTGACTTGGGACAGCACTGCTGCTGTATTACCTGGATCCATTTTTAAGAATCATAGAATAAATTTGGTTGAAAGCGACTTCAGGGCTACACATTTAGAGTTAGATCCCATTGCTCAGGGGCTTGTACAGCCAAGCGCTGAATATCTGCAGGGAGAGAGGTACCACAGCTTCTCCAGCCCCTTCCTCCACCATTTGACCATGCTGTGAAGAATTTCCTCCTTTTGCCCCATGAGAATTTCCCTTCCTGTAACTTGTGGCCATTACCTCCCATCCTTTCTCCACACACATCTGAGAAGGGTCTGGCTCTGGACAATACATTTACCCCCTTTCTCCAAGGTTGAGCCAAGCTGTCTCAGCCTCTCCTCCTACGCAGCATCTTGATGGCCTCGGCTGGGCTTGCTCAAGCTTGTCAAAGTCTCTCTTGTCCTGGAGATCCCCAAACTGGATCCTGTACTCCAGAGGTGGTCTCGCTTCCCTTGACACGCTCTTGGTAAAGCGGCTGAGCATGCAGCCAGCCTTTGCTGCCACAAGGGCACGCAGACCCCTCTTCAGCTCCTTGTTCACCAGAACACATTTTCTGCAAAGCTGCTCTCTCACTCCTTGCCTGCCAACCCGTACCGGTGCATGGGGTTATTCTGTCCCACACGCAGGACTTCACATTTGTCTTTGTTGAATTCACGCTGTTTCTGGCACTGCTGCCTGCCAGCAAATCATTCCTCCCAGTCTGGTGTCATCCCACAACTTGCTGTGGGTTCGCTCCATCCCACCGCCCAAGTTGTTAATGAACAAAGTAAACAGCATCAGCCTTGGAAGCCTCCTGTGATGGATGCAGGCATCACGCTTTCTGGGGTAGTGGTTCAGGATCTCCTGCAGACAGCTGGGTAACTTGTAGCACAGTGGCAAACGTAATTTTTTTTTTTGTTTACAACACAACAGGCAGAAAGGGGAGAAGGGGGCAAGGGAAGAGGTCCCAGTGTCAGCAATTTGTCCCACCCCAAACGCTCATTCCTGCATCTCCCCCTCCTGCTCCCTCAGTTGTACCAAGATTACACGCATAGTTGTGAGGTGAACCTGAGACAGGAACTAATACGTTAAAAATAAACTGCTTTATTAAAAAAAAGTTATTTTTACACCCAGATCAGTTCCCCAGTCCAGTTCACTACACGGTTGCACAGACACTTTCACCGGAACAACTGCAGCAGAGCGTGGGGGTGCCATTAAGCACCAAGGGAAAGTGGGAGCCACTTAAACCCAGCTTTTCTTTCAAGGACGCTGCCCAATTATGACCTGAGCTGAACTCTTCTGGAAAAAAAAAAAAAACCAAAAAACCCAAAACTTAGACGAAATCAAAGGCTTAATTTTCTGAAGTTCTTCTACCTATTTGTGTCAAGTATCTCTACAGATCTGCCTGACAGTAGATTTAATCTAAAATTTAAGGGATGATGTTTCTTGTATAAGTTTAGGAAGATTTGGCTTGATCTCCTTCTGTGCAAAGACAATTAATTTTTAAAAACTCAAAGGAAAAAAAAAGAAAAAGACAATCCTTTCATTTCCTAGTGCGTTTTCTTGGGAGAAAAAAAACCCCAAACCACAAACTACAAAACAAACACCTGGGCTGGTAGAAAAATGACAATCCTTTACCAGCTGCTGAAAATATCCTTGAAGCCTGTATTTCAGACACCCCCTTCCCTTCTAACAGAACTCCTTCAAAAAATGTTTCACAACTTACTGTTTGTTAAACAAAACCCAGCATCCTCGCATACTGTAATATTTACATAGAGAAGTGATGCCATGAGCTATATTGGTTTTGATTAGCGCTGTTTTACAAACATAATAGTATACATGTGGATATGATAAATGTGCACAGCATTCAAAATAAGCTCCAATTTCATAACTCAGGAAACTATCAGGCAAACATATATATTTAACCACAACTTACATGATCATTAAAAACTGCCTTTATGTTAAAGACTGTAAGATATCCTAACTGAATCCTTACGGAACTGAAAACGCTGCCTCCTTCAGACTGCGCTTTTCCATCTCTTCTTCTACTGCAGCTTCTGAACCGTGATTCAAAGCAGCGTGACCTGGGACACTGTCCTGTGCTGTCAGGATTTGAGTTGCTGAGAAACACCATCCTGCATAAAACTGCACATTTCCAATGCTTTACTGTTCTGGAGGGCTCAGGGGGAGTCCGTGCCAGCTGAAAGGTAGTATTCATCATACAGGCTTGAATACAATTTTCAAGCCTACAGCCATAGGACATGTTTTACCAACAGAAACCTTCTCCTAAGTATCTCTAAAATAACATTTCTAAAATAAAACAGGCTTGTTCTACACAAATAGGACCTGGTTTTATATTGGTATTTCTGTAGTGTTATTCTAAAAGTACATTTCCATCTTTGTTTTCCTCAAAACTAATCAGTGTACAAGTATCAACTAGAAAATTCCCCCAAATGCTCCAGATAGCTGGAAAAAAAAAAACAAAACAAACCCAAACCCATTTTTTATCTTTTTCCTGTGATATTTGTTTTTCTAACATTGACTCTCATTCTGCAGATATTTTTCTGTGGGCTGCGTCAGCAAAAGGAGCTCCTGGCCCCAAACCCAGCTGTTTGTTCTGTTTGTTGCCACTCTCCCACCGTGTGTTAGTGACCTCGACTCAACTCTTCGTAGGGCTACGAAGTAAAGCTGGTCACTGAACTGATCTTCCCCAAAGATACAACAAAATGCCCAAATCAAAAGGAGGAGGAAATGGTTAAACTGGATGAGTTGACTATTTCTGAAACTATTGTGAAATGGAATAATAAAAGTGTTCCTTGCAGAAGCAGGAATGACTGAGCAGTGCAAAAATATCTGAAGTCAAACCCTTGTTTCCCCAAAACAGGTAGACTATCACTTTCAAAATATTAAGGTTGACTGCAAGCTTAACCTCTAAGTCTCATAACTCAGGCAGTAAAAGGACTGATATTATTCTCTGCTGCTGCTTAGTACAGAGACAGTCTCTTGCTGCACAACTGCACACAAATAGACACAAACATGAAGGGACAGAAATATAACATTCAGGTATCACATTAAATATGAACACGAGTACTCATGATGTGACAAGATGCTGAGTCTTTGAAAATCCTCAAGAACAATTATTTACCTTTTGAAATAACCACCTGTAAGAAATGTAAAAAAAAGAAAATTAAAAAAATCTGAGACAAATACAGCAAAGTTAGGTTTTGGGTTTGGTTCCTAGACACTGCACCTCAAGTATTAATTTCTACTATGTTTTTGTGCAAAATCAACACTTCAAATAGGAAAGCGAAAGTCCTGAACAGTGATGATTGCAAAGTAGGATTAGATTATTATTTTTTTTAATCTTAAAACTCTAAAACCTAATTTCAGTAATGAAACAAAAAGAGAGTAAAAAAAATTTTTGGAAAAGCTGAGATCTCTGTAAAGATGAGCCTAGGGTAACCTTGGCACAAGGAGCTACTAAAATAGTGAGAAGAGCACTCAGGAGAGGGAAGTGCCCCTGATCTCTGGAGTTAAAGCAGATTAACAGAATCACGGCTGTTACCGTAGGGAGGAGGAAGAGGAGGAGGAGGAGGGCTTTGGAGCCTGGGGAAAACGGAATGCAGGGTGGGGAAAGGAAACAGACACTGAGCTTTGAGCTAAAGCTGGTTTAGGGTGGAACCATTTTAAAGCCAGGGTGTAGCCAGGGAATAAGTGTCTGGGTTTAAAGCAACGATTTTCGCTTCCAGACTTGAAAATAACCTGACCTAACCCTTTAATAACAGAGACTCAAAAGAGTTAGTCCTGCAAAGACTGCGTCCTAATAATTTTGTCTGCCTGTAACTGTGGCGATATGGAGAACGCAAATTATTCACCAAGCACTCTCGGCAATGCGTCTCCAAAATTCAGCGTATGGACACAGGAGGTCAGTGTGTTGCATTTTGGGGTATTTTTATTTGCTTGGTTTTGCAATTTGCTGCAAGTAGCAGCTACCTCCACACAGTAAACTTCACGCACACGAAGAGAGTACCAAAGACGGTCTAGAAACCTGGGCAGGTCCGTAAACCCGAGGAATGCAGAACACGGGCTAAACTGATTTCGGCACTAAGAAAGAATTCTGGGGGTGGCATTAGAGGACAAATCTGTAACCCCTCCAGCTCTGGCTGAGAAAGCAAGCCAGGCATCGCTGACTACCACTGCTTAAGGCATCAAAATATCTCCCCAGTAAAAGCATCATTAAACCCGCCTCAGTTGCAGCTAAGAAAACTTTAATACCTTGCACCATGACTACAACTTCATGAAAAGCAGGTGGAAAAATGCAGTAATTAACTTAATTTCCCAAGTGGCAGGCAATTTGTAATTTACTATTACCTACCCTCAAAAATACTCCAACACCTTTCCAGTAAGCTGAATGTTTTAATCAAAAACATCTATCCTCCTTAAAAAGTGATATTTCCAAAACTGAGCATAAGTGATCTAAACAATGAACTAACAGTAGGAAACCACTAAAATTTGAGCCTGTGTTGTTTCAGGACATCAGATATTAATCTGACAACTGAAATTTTAACCAGCCTTGTTTTCATTCATGGCTGGATGAATACTCAAACACCTGCCTTACGTTTTTACATTGCAACTAGAACTCAGATGGATTGGAGATCCCATCTCTTCAAATCACAATCCATTTAAAGAAGTAAATGACTGTATTCTGTGTGTGAATTTTTCAGCTGCCACGCTACACGCATCATTTCAATGCTGCACACTTTCAACCCAGCTAGTAAGCATTCCCTTAGCATCTCCTTCATTACATTTGTTTTCATCACATAAAAATCTACAATTTACCAATGTATCTTTATTTTAGGCAAGATGAATAGTGAATATCAAGTATGTGATACCACGTGTCCTCGCCCCCCCCCCAAAAAAAAAAAAAGATACGCTTTTCGTACACGTTTTGAGGAGCAGGGAAAGAAGTTTTGTAAAGGTCAGAGCAGACGGCTCAGTCTGCCACTAACAGGAAGGAGACAGGCAGGGCAGGACAGCAGGTGGGAGCACCAGTATTCACCATGCAGCTGCACTTCGAGCCGGAGCAAGAGGATTTTAATATTGGGCTCCAAAAGTTAAAAGAAGAGTGAAAAACGACTCTATAGGAGAGAATTAGTCTCAGTAAGGTTTATCCATCTCTAATACAAATAACTGGGTAGAAAAACCTAAAATCAATTAATTCATTGTGCCTTAACACTCAACAGGTATTCCTGGTACAGACATGTTCTGGTTTAACCTTGCGCTCTCATCTCTTCAGTCTGTCTCAGATACACCAAATTCAGGCTCTTTGTACTCAGAACTTGTTCTCAGATCTCTTTTTCTATTATCCCTCTTTCCCATGATCTATACACTCTTCTCTCCTATACCACCTACCCCTCCTTCGCTTTTCCTAGCTCTTTTCCATGTTGGCACAATCCTTCACAGCACACCAATTGCAAAGCCCCCTTCTTTCTGAACTCGTTCACACTGCATTTTCTTTATTTATTCATCAATATTAACCCTTCAGTGGCAGCCTACAGACCTTCTTTTTTCTTCTCTTGTAAACACTACCTCTTCAGGACAGGTAAATTGATTATTTATAAAGCATCATTTAAACACCTAACTTTTATACAGGTTTTGCAGAACAGAAGTTTTAAGAATTCCTTAAACATCTGAATCCTGAATACAAACACCATGCTCTATTTTTGCCTCTTTTAATTATGCAAGACCTCTATTACACTATTTGAACTAATATGCTTACCAAATATCAGAACAGAAACAGTGGAATTTTCACTGTTTTTAAAAAGAATACTAATAATTAAGAAAAAAAAATAATGTAAAAATTTGAAGACTTGAATCAAAAAGGTGAAAGTTACAGGAAGCCTGGTAGCTTGCTGAGAAAAAGACTTCTTGTCAAGAATAAAATCATGCTATAATAAGACAGTCTACACATTCACCTACCTGTACTCAGACAGGTCAAGACCTCACCTGCACAGAATTAGCTGAGAGTTCATCTACACAGAGCTCTTTCTTGCCTCCCTCTGAAGCCTTCTGAAACATAAGCTCACTATAAAATCCAACTGCTAAGCATCTGCGCTTGCCAACAACTCCGGTAATCGTAATTTGCTCTCCAGAAACTAAGACAGAAAAAGGGAGAGGGAAAGGCTTACGACACCAGCTGTCTCCCGTCTTCCCGGAGAGCCAGTAGCACAACTCCCTACAGCAGGCACTGAAGTTAGAGGTGTCATTGGAAAATGACAAACTTGAACGTCTTGTCACCGTGAGGGAGGAAACTTGTGCATAACTGAAGATTTTGATGGGAAAACATTAAAGGAACTTGGAACTCTGCAAAGTCAGGCGGATACAGTGAAGTCCTGTCCATCCTCCCCATGAAGATCACTGCTCCGGGTTTACTTAAATCCTGAAGCTCTTCTTACAGAATGCAACAATTTCACTGTATGGAACTAAAGTAAAGCAAAAAGTTCCCAAACTGTAGTGTCTTTAAAAATGACTGGTTTGTTTTGAAAATAATTAGCTTCATTTCACAGTCAATTGGCACACGAAAATTCACTTGCAGCTTTAGGATGCAAACACTCAGAAGATGTGTGGGAGTATTTCCTTAGAAATAAATTCCTGAATCATAACTACTATGCTTGAACTAACACAGTAATAAAACCATCAATAAATTCTTCAAAAGACACCCTCCAAGTGACAGAGTTTTCCATTATATGAAGAGACAAAACCAGCAACATTTTGCTAGCGTAACAGCTCTTCCAGTGAGGATAACTGTCCTCTTTGGCGAGAGCCTTTAAAATACCACCCCATCCTGTAGCCCGTGCACTCAGGACACGTAATCCTGGAAAAACTTTATCCAGCAACATTAAAGGAACAGCAATGGAAGGAAAATGAAGATGCTCAAGGCACAAAACTACTTCTGAATTTTGTAAGCATCTTTGATATTAAGACAAACAAATAGCAATATGTGTCTTTAGAAAACCTATGAAATTCAAGAAGAAAGGTTAAAATAAAAGGCAGACTTGTTATTTTGGCAAGTCTGTGGAGGAAATTCTTCTTGGCTCAGTTATGAAGAAAGTTATTATTTATAAAAACCCATCCTTTAGTTTACTTCGGAGAATTGCTGTTCCAAGTTAGTGCAGCTTAGTGAGGAAAACATACATATAAATGGTTCACACAAGGAATGACAGACTGACATCCCGAACAGCCCAAACAGGACGAGAAAGAAAAGTTAGTATGTTTTATACTCAGAGAATCCAAATTAATAGGTTGAAACTAGCATGAAAAGATGGTCCTCACCAAGCTCTGAGCTTGACTGACACCACCCTGTTGAAACTGAGAGCTTAATCACGTTCTCAATCTACCATCTCAACTTAGCTTGGATTCCTTTGCAAATCCTATCTGATCTTTCTTTCTTGGATGAAGAAGATACACTCTTCATGTCAGACATTAAGAATCTCTTGCTTCAGCTGTTATTTCCATGATGTTAGACTACCATTAATAAGATTACTCCAGACACTCCTTTTTATTTTAATCTATAGTGTGATCAAATTCAAAGACTCTCTGCAGCACTCCACCAGCATCTGGAAAATAATCAAGTGATTTGGATAGAATTTTCTTATCAGTTAAAAAAAATCTGCGTCTTTTCGAGGCCCTATGGATTCAGATTTAAGTATGGTCTACTTACATATCTGGGGCACTTTAGTACACTGCCTGTTTTGATAACAACATTTCCCACTGAAAGAAGCACCACTACTTGTGTAAACAAGATGTCAGTTGTTTCAGTCACTGCAATGTGCTGCTTCGTAACATAACATCAATTAAGTAATCCTATATAATACAGGCGTAGAAGAGTATTTTTAACCTGTGAAGTATACTGCCCCAAACGATCACTGAATTAAAAGGGTGACGCAATGGTTACTTGCAAGATCCACCTTCCAGAAGCTGCTTGCAAGCTGGTGAAATGCAATGCTGCTTGCAAGCAAGACCAAATGAATATCTTGCACAATTTCAGGAGGAAGACACTAACATTGAACTTTTAAGACGGATGCTCCTAAATCAGTTTTTGCATTACCAGGAGGTGTGTGTTAGCCCTCCAGAATAGAGACATTTGCAAATGGTATCCAAATTATCCCACAATGAATGCTTCCAGACTTAACAAGCAGCATCTTAAAATAACTGATTCGATCAGAAAAGTGAATGAGCCTCAAAGAACAAAGAGTCCTAGGTGCCTTTTTTCCTCTCAGCTACTTACAAAGAACATTCAACACCCATTTCCTCAGCGAACGAGTACCTTTTCACCTTAGCTATGAACAATACAGACAGGGACACTTCTAAATAAATGAAGTTAAAAAAAAGAGCCCTAAACTATGAAGTCTGTTTTAAAGATTGAAGCCTGACACTACTAAATCAAAGAGAACTTCAAGATGAAATTTAAACACATCCCAAATACTCATTACACAGTGCAGATACTTGCCATTATTCATTTTCACACAAGAGAATCAATTTTTCTTCATGCATGGAAGCTAAGTTTGCAACACCCCTAGACTACTTCTGAATTCCAGCAGGAGAGGGAAGAACCTAGGATACCAATACCCAACCTAAGAAGAGAACCCTGTAGCTTGACAACTTGGGAGACAGAGCAGTTTGCAAGAGGGTTGCTTCCACCTGCTGGAGATGGGAAATAGCAATGCGAGACCAAAAGGCCCTACTGCTTGTAGGGACCAAGACATGGATGGTTTGGGATAGCGGGGATGGTCTCACTACACACTGAAAGAGAAGCGACCTCACCCAAGCGACCAACTCTGATTTCACCCGAACCACACATCAACACACACAAGGACACGAGAGCCTGGCTGCTGACAAGATGCCCAAGTGTTAACTGAAACTCAACACACACAGATCTCAAATTCTCTGAATTCATACCCAAAAATCCCTCAAAAGACAAGAAAATTCAACCTAAAATGCAGGCAGGGCTCCTCCTGTGTGCTTCCTCTAAGCATGCAGAGACGCACCCATTCCATGAGCTCAAGAGCACAGAAACACCCCTTTTCAGCTGGGCAGAAAGGAGAATTTCATCTCTGCTCACCTCTCCAAATGGTCAACATGGGGAAACCTTGAGCAGCTCTGTCTCCAAATGTCCCCTGTGCTCAGCGTGGTTACCTTCACTCTGCACACGCTGCTCTTGGAGCAGCTGCCAGACCAGCTGGCCCCTGCCAACATATGTAGCCTGTTGGGTTCTGGCATTCCTCTTGTTCTGGACTGTGAGAACTGCTGCTATTCAGTTTTTCCTTTTGCTTTACCAGCACTAGTGGAATATTGAAACTACTCCCCCAACCACCACCACTCTGCTTCCCCTTTCCCATCATGAGAAACACTTCTTTTATTGGAAATCACATTTAAGATAAGCTTTGGAACAAATAATATGATTGTGCCTGCTGACGCGCTGTCTCAGCACTGCGCTGAGTCAACACTAGAAACCATCTTCCTCTCATCTGCAAACAGCTGTAAAGAAAAAGGCCACTTCTATTTAATTCCTTAACAATCAGGAATTAAGTAATCTAGATATCATTCAGCTTCCCGTAATACAAACTCTTCTATTTTGCACTGTTCCAGTAATTTAAAGACACTCAATCTATAACCAGTTTGCTACGACGATCAGAGCTGCAGTTGTGTTTCTGCAGTCACTCCAACACGGGTAGTTTGCTTCACATACCTGTCCAAGCCCCCACCCCCACCCCCGACAGTACAAGTGACCGAGTTGTTTTTACGGGATGCTGCGGAAGTGGAAAATATTTGCGTGTGAACAGCAAACCAGGTAACCCGTGCTGAATCTTCATTCAAAACAATCCTAAAATACACGCATTATAAAAATCATGATTTGTCATAAATCACTGTTATCTTAAGTTATCTCACGTTTTTCTTCTGACATTGTTTAGATTTTATCATCAGTCAATTAGAATAATTACACGCAAGCTTGCTGCAGCAGATAACTGTGAAACATAATAAATCTAAAAGACATTTGTAGAGAGTTACCCGTTCAATGAAAACCACATTTAAACTTCAGTATGGAAGCAACTTAAACATCCTTTTTCAGCCCATAAAGACTCTTCAGACTTTCAGTCCTATTTATATTGCTTTTTTCATCTGAATTTGGCAACATAAGGGTATATAATCTCACACACCCTTCTCCTGGCCAACTTGGACTCTGGTATGCAATGAAACACAGGCTAACTCACACAGACGAAGTTCTTCAAGTCAGCTTGAGGGAGTTTAGTACCACACTCCCTTCAAGTCCTTAAGAAAAAAAGCCACCCAAACTCTGCATCAGTAGCATTCCTGGATCTATTAACTGCCAGTGATTAATGAATCGACTAGGACCTCTACCTTGAGGTAGAAAAACAACTACTGAAGATTCAAAAGGTGGCAAGAAAACATTTTTCTCCCTGGCTATACACTTTAAAAGCAGCCACTCATCTCAGACAAGTAGTCAACACAGCAAAATACATTTTAAGCCTTAGTAGTACCTCAAAAACCCACATTATTTTTAACAGTTACCAAACACTTATCTTGCCATTACCAGCAACAAGCTATGGTCTTCTTACACATGAGAAAGTGACACCTGAGTATCAAGAAAATAGTATCGTTAAGACTAAATGACACCTGTGTGTGGTGTAATTACATCATCAATATACTCTGCAAGGAAAATTCTTCAACCTTGACATCAGTTTGCACACCTGCTAAAATAAATTCCAACCTTTTCTCTCATTAATTCCAACAATTATAATAGTGTTTTTGGGGGCAATTTAGGCCATTCTGTGTTCAAGGCCAAAACAAAACTACCAGTTCCTTTCACAGGAGAACAGCCCTCAATGCTGTGACACTGAGGTCCTCAAGTGAAGCATACGGTGCTTGATTCTTTTGAATTGCTGGCAACGCAGGTTCCTACATTTTTCAGTTTCTGGCAAGCTAATACATTACAGAGACTGATAAGATCACACCATAAACGGATCCAATTAACTCAGCACTTTTAATTTCAGCCACAAAAATCAGAATGACTTACTTGGGTCTCGACTGCTGTACGGCCATCCTGACGCAGGTAAAAAAGATGGCATTGGAGAACTTGCCCTGCTGTCGTCCTCCACTTGCTGCGTAATATGCCGCACAGTTTCTTTATTTTTCCTGTTCTTCCTGCGTCCTGTGGGTTGCCAGCCATCCCCTACGCCTTGTTCCGAGAACGCATTCTGTATTGCACTATCCTTGGCAGAATGTAGTTCACTCCCACCATAATGTGACGGTGAAACCTGTTCCTCTTTGATACGTAAAGACCCATAGCCCATGTCACTAGACCAAAGAGACTGGGATGAAATGTCTTCGTGGTTCTCTGTTTTTGGTTCTTGATCCTCTTTTCCGTAACTACTCCCTCCTTCATGGCAGCTGGCAATAGCTGAATCTCCAGAAGAGTTTGCTGGGCTTGTTCGCCGTGCCAACCAGGGAGATATACTCCTGCCAGCCACGACCGCTGAAATCAAAGCATCCGTGCTACTGCTGGAAGGGGCTCCAAGTTCATAATCAACGAGGTCATCCGAGGCATCAGACTTTATGCTTATGTCGAGAGCTGCTTTTATGAAATTGTGACAGGCTTGTACAATATCTGTCATTTGCAGATAGCTAGCAGCTGACATCACCTCAATGACGTTTCTGCTGGTCAGTGCTAGGTGTGCGGAATACATGAAGTCAATGATGGCTTTGAAGCCTTGTGCAGTTACAATGTCTAAATGAGTGACTGTGGCCTGGTCAGAGGTTTTCTGTACCTGGCAGTACAGCGTTTTGAAGTAGCGACTACTCCCAAGCAGAACGTTTTTGTGAGCCTTAAATATCTTCCCCTCCACTATAATGCAAACATCACAGAGGATGCCGTGTTGTCTCTGCTCGTTAAGCTCACGCAGCAGATGACGGTAGTGGGAAGCAATCTCCATATCTTCCTTTCGGTTATTCATTTGGAAATCTTTGTGTTTCCTCTTCCACAAGTCCTGTACGGGGAAGGAAATGACAGTATTACAAAATCCAATACAAGCTCACAGACGTGTTTTTCAGAGACTGAGACAAACACCAAGTTGTACCAAATTAAGTAACAGGTTCATCTTGAAATACCACCGCAAAATACAACTGCTGCCTAGAAAGACCGCACATTCATTACACGATGCAGCTTATTTTCACCAGGCTTCAGATAACTTACATTAAAAGGGACTTAGATTTGAAGCTCAATCCTCCAGTGGCTCATAACATCCCAGAGAAACACTTCTTTAAGTTACTACAGACTTTTAAGAAAACCTGTCTTAAGTTACTTGGTTAAAACAGCTGTCAGTTTTTACTGTTTGGGTTCAGTCAAGTTTGGTTTTGAAAGAGATACTACACTTGAAACCATGCTGATGGAGACAAACCATTGAAGAGTACTCTGTAACACAATTTCCTCAAGGGAACAAGCATTATGTGTAGCACACTGAATAGCTGAAATCCTCAAACAGCAAATGCCAATTGAAACCAGCTATTTCCCTTGGTATATTGCCGTTGAGGGGCTATAAATACTGTTTTTGAGTCAGAAGAGCAATAGGCAAATCCAAGACCACAGATCACAAAATGTTAAGTCCCCACCCAAACTAAACTGGCAATAGATCAGAATGATTAAATTAATGTTATTTGAAGCTTAACTACTTATAAGCACAAGATTTTTAACTTTAAAATAAAGCATATTATTTCCTTGGCTTTACATCTCCAAGTTAACCCCACAACCACCCTAAGATACTGGGTAGAGAAATTCTAATAGTCACCTAAACATTCATCTTTAGAAAGGATGCTTATGACAAAAATAACAAAGCATCCATCAAGCTGAGAAGAATTCACAGGAATTTTCATCACCTTTCACAAAATTTGACAGTATTATCCAAAAAAAGGCTAGTTAATGCCATCAGCGTGGCAGAGACGTATATCTTTTAAGTTATGCTCCAAATTATCCTCCTCTTACACCCCAAAACAGACAAAAAGATCTAAAATGTGGATATGTTGACAGTAATCAGTGGCGCTCATATTTTCAGATTCAATTTTATCTCCCAATACGAGAGAAGTAATACATCAACACGGACTAGTGCATACATACATTTCTTGCAGCATTCAGTAAGTCACTCCTACCACGCAGCTTAATCTGTTGTCCATGGAGCATCATCAGGAACTCCTTGCCCTTCATCTCCCAAGGTGACACTTCACTGGTGTCAGGCACATCAACACATTCTGTCTCTCAAGCGAGATGACTTCAAGTTCACGACACTCAAGGTGTTAAGGATGGAGGCTGGCAGCACCCAAACAGATCAATGAAGTCCCCTTCGCGACACTGTACCTCGGCAGTTACTACTTTTGCAATTCCAAACTTGCCTTTGCTGCCACAGCTTTAAAAATTCCTTGGCATTAATTTCTGCCATTTTGCCTAGCTTAAATCACTTACTTGAACTTACTATCAAGATTTATATACCATGTTTACAACAGTGGTTTAATGGTCCACCTAATTAAGAGCTCCAAGCTCCATAAAACATGAAGGGTATCTACTCCTTTCTCTCAAAAACTTAGATTTGTTCCGATATAAGAAGTTCCAACTGTCACTGTAACCCACTGGATATGTGGGTCCACACGTCAACATACAACTGTAAAACTAGTATATGCTGACAAGACCAAATTCCAAATGTAATTACGGGCAGGCACACACATCCGAAGCCTGGATTTAGGCTATGGGTGGTTGCTGATAAAACCAAAAGTACTGTACTTCTGAGATCTTATGGTCTTGAAGCATACGTAGTTAAATATAAGCACTGTCAGAAAGGAGGCTGATGTGAGCTTGAGCAACTTTCTAACACACACCAAGTTCAAACACCACTTCAGTCCCATCTGTCCAAATCAGCTCTCAGCAGTGCGTGGTCCCAGGACAGCCATGATTAAGAAAGTTTCCTGACACCTGCAAGTGGCTTTCCCACACTGTGGGATATGGATCCACAAGATCTCTGCCCCGTTCCCCTAGTCCGCGCTATTACCATCATCTACAGGAGCAAAATAACTACAGTTTAGCCAACGCCATTGGTTAGAAAACAACCTCTCGGCCCACAGAACATGCATGACTGCAGGACTGCTCTTCTAGAGAGCCACCTGACGATTCAAAAGTTCAAGTTATGCAATATTGCCTGCACAAGCTTCTCCAGTTCCACAAGAACGGAGCTGTCTCTTCAGCAGTGTCAGAAATGTTAAAGACCAGCTGGTCCCTGATCACTGAGAAGCATTTGCTTCCCCCAAGAGAGGAAGGACCATCCTCCTGCAACACAAACAGGCTGAACTGCTGTTTATGTATTTCAAATTCATAGTTTTTCTACAGAATTAAGCACAGAATGCATGAAGAAGCTAATATCTTTTTTTTTTTTATTTGAACTGGAAGAGGTCAACAACAGTGTAGCTCTACACTGTCTAATGACACTGCCTATTTACCATTGAAATCTGCCCAGAGACCTCAAATCAAGTTCTTGCAGAGAAGCCATCTCCACCTCAAACAAATAAATGAAATACAGAAATAAAAATCAAACCAAGGATAAGAGTCAGGGAGTAAGGGGGAAAGAAAAAGAAACCAAACACAAACAACCCACAGCACCCTGATTTTTCAGGTGTTTCCAGGCTGTGGTAGAGCCAGCCAGCACAGCAGCTCTCCAGCCCAGCCTCTGAAGGTGGCTGCCACCGCTTCCCAACGTCTTCACGTTTGAGAGAACCACCTCTTAAGGCAGAATGACAGTTCGGTTTTGTCTTTATTCCAGAAATCACTACTGCATCTACTTCTACGAGTTGAAGAGTCAGCGTAGTCCCCTCAGGAAATATGAATTGCCACACAGGATAAAGTGAGTTGTCCATCACCAATCCTGTCTTCAACAGCTACCATATCCACATGATTCAGAGGACAGCACAAGAAAACCTCACAGCATACAATTACAAAGTGACCAGAAGGTTTCGGATATGGCATTTCCTTTTGCTGTTCCTTCACAGGTATCAAAATCCATATTCTAACGCATCAGCTCCCATGAATTGGGGGAAGGGGAGTGGGGATAATATCTCCTGCAAGTATAATTTTCTCTTCCTCAATTTAACATGCCTTAGCATCAGGAGTATTTGTCAATGTCTTCACCTGCTTTTGCGAGTTTGCAACAGCAGCTTTTCTTCTTTAATGTCTTTCACCTGGAAATTACACTGATTCCTTGAGACTTTATTTCTTTAATATTTCATCTATTTATTCAGCTTAGTTCAGTGAGTTGGGTTCCCCCTCACACTTGATAACAGTCTATTTTTGATATACCTTGTCCTTTGTTTAAGCTGCCCATGGCAGAAACGCAGATTAAAGTATTTGTCTTTTGCTACTTTTGGTTTAGACTGGACCACTTTGAGGTTCAGGCATTGACTGATCTGGATGAAGCACTTGCTGGCCTCTTTAGGCAATAGCTTTTCTCTGACTTTATTTCCTATCAAGGGGGTTTTACTAAACACACACACACACAAAAAAAAAAAAAAAAAGTCTATGCAGGATTCCTTACTGGCCTCCCTCCCACCCACCAAGCTCTTGACAGAAGACACCCTCCAGGCAAGCCATGGATGAACAAAAGTGTGTCATTACAGTCAGATCATACAGTCCTTGTATCTTACATGCCCACATTTCCAAGGACACTGGGGACAAGAGCAGAGAATGGGTAGGTACCTTTTGGACAAGAAAGCAAAACCACTCAATGGTCTAAAATATAATGAATATAAGAAAGCAAGTAAAAATAATGAGAATATACATTCCTCTATGCAAAGGGAAGACAACCTGTCCTTGTTCCAAAGTACTTTAAGTACAAAGAAAGAGAGATGAATGGGGAAGACTCCCAAAGAGCAGCATCTTTTCCACTGACAGGTGGGCACATCATAGCACTTTCAAGTACACAAGCAATGATGCGGATACTCCCCTGTTCAGTCTGATCAATAAAATTTAACACCTTCCAAACGAGCATTTATTATTGTAGATGTCTTCATCTTCCTCCGTCTAAAGGTCTGCTACTTTATACACAGCGTTCCACATTCAACATTTGTTACAGCATAGTACCTTTTAAACGAGAGGTCTTTGGGGGAGAAAATTAAATATGCCTCAAATTCAGAGGAATTAATTAGTTTTCTGTCTCCTCATGTCAAACCAGAACATCCGTTTAACGTCAAGGATCACTAGGGAATTAATCCAAGTTAAATTTAAGGCAATTTGCTAGTAGTTAAAAATTCAGGAAGCTTCAAAACCCTGTGCTCTTGTGTTCCAATTTTTCATGCTGTTTTGTGGCTTGTTGTTGGGTGGTTTTTTTCACCCCTTTTCCTGGTAATGATATTTATATCCACTTAAAAGATGTTGTGGAAAGATTTCTTCAGAAAAGCAGTACCCTTCAAACTTCTAGTGGAAGCACGGTAAGATGGAATAAACTGTAGAGATTTTTCAGAAACAGACCTCAAAAGATCAATGATGTAGTTTTTGTTTTATCTCAGGTCTTTTTAGTACACTGAAGGATTTCAAAGTTGAGCACCTACTAAAATCCTTTAGGCCTGGGCCTGTGACGACAGCCCACAGCCACAAGACAGCTTTCCAAGAAGCCCATGAACCATGAAAGCTCATCTGTAGATTTTCCACAAAATAAATTCTTCATAAGTCTTTTTGCGGACAGTACAGTAATTCAAGTCTATTACTTTTCCATAAATACCTAAAAAACATTGTCCCTAAACAAACAACACTTGCATGTAACAGCAAAAAGAACAGAACATGAACAGATTTGATAATCCCTTTCATGCAAACTTCTGCCAAGATACAGGCCAGCTTTTTATTTTTCATGTTGTCAAAAACCCAGTCTTAAAATAAGCATTAATAATTTATATAATCTTTAACCCTAGCTAGAATGAACCTTTGCTATACAAATACAACATCTATGAAAGCTGTTTATTTTGCACTATCAGTACAGTTGTTTGAACAAGAAAATATCACCTGATGACATAGGAGTAAATAAACACAATCCTCACGTAATGTTGGAAGGGTTTTAAAAACAGTAGCCAGTAATACTTACAAAGCCAACCTCCCAGCATGCATACCTGTAATAAGTCGCCTGACCTAAATCGTAACACCACTAAAATTAAGGGGTACAAATCCATTGCATCTAAAACTCTGTGCATTATTTGAATTTTGACACGAAGCCACAGACAATAAACGGAGTACAGAGATGAAAGCCTCTACACTACAATCCTTTGGGAAACAGTGAAGACAAAAATAAACCCCCTTCACTCAGATGGAAAACGGGGGAGAAAAAAAAAAAGGAATAGAGGGATTTTTTAGATTTTTGTTGTTGGTAGGGGCTTTTGTTTCTTTGTTTACTTTTTGCTGTCAGAACATAAGGAAACACAAAATTTAAGCTACATGACATTTAGTCTGTTACAATTTTCTAAACATGTTTCTACACTTAATACTAAGGACACAATTTACAGAGTGCCAAAATATTCACTAGTGCGCTCCTCCACCAGCTACTCTATGCTCCCTAGAGAAAACAGGCCAACTGGAATTTAACCAAAAATGTGTTGTTTCCTCCCCCCCTCTCCCTTCAGAGAAAAGTAAAAACAGATTAAGGAAGAACTCAAATTCACTCCAATGGTTTATTACACAAAAAACCCAAGAAACACGCCCCACTTCTCTGCTTCCCCTGTGTCCTGTCCACATCTCCACTCCCAAGACATTCCAACATTTTTTAAATTCCTCTGCAAAGGAGCTCTGTAAGGTGAGATTGGGCTTGAAACGCCTCCTTGTGCAACAAGACACAGTGTGTATACAAGTTTCACTTTTGTCCAATTAAAGACAACAGAAACGCAGACAACTCCTCCTATCCATGTGCCCTGTGCTGGAGGAAAAAAAAAAAAACAAAAAACAAAAAACCCACACACAAAAAAAACCTCACCCCAACATAACCTTAGCAACTGAAAGAGACGGTACTTGTACTTAGTCTAAATGAGAGGGCAAGTAGAAGACTCAGGATATTAATGGATGAGAACTCCCTGTGAAGACACTGCTCGCGAGCTTTACAAGTACAATTCTCCAAAAACTAAAGTGTTTTCTCGTAAGTGTGTGTGGGGAAGAAGAGCACACAATTCTAGAAGAGTTTTAATTTCTTGATACTAGATACCCCAAAATGACATTCATATGTTCAACTCTGTTCAAAGTAGATGAAAGTATCGGCTTATGAAAATGAACAGTTGCCAAAAAAGAACTCTCTTACTCTATTCTGACTCACAAAACCGATCATTCATTGTTTAGGTTGGTCATTCCAACCACAACTCTGAATTCAAGAGAAACAGGCAGATGCTTGTAAACAGACCAAACCAGACCCTTGGGCCAAAGAGGTTACTCACAACTCACGGTTTCGCGAAAACAACATTGTACCACTTTTCCCTTATGACTGGGGATGAGAATGTTTAATTACAGCCCAATGGTGCATGTTCATCCTTACGGGTTAGGAGTCACAGGAAGAAAATAAAAGTTTCGTCATTCAGTTTGAGAAATACTATAAAATTACAGAAAAAGCAAGAACTTGGGAGGCAGATGATTTTCAGTGAACTTAAAGAAAAACACTAGTTATGTTTTTATTATCAAATTTGAGTTGCCCACTCAATTCTCTATGACTGCAGGGGAAAAAAAAAAAAAAAACAAACAAAAACCCAAGCCCCTAAAAGCATTCAGTTAACATCTGCCTGATAAAGACTGACTAAAATTTCTCCAATTTCAAGCCAATGCTACCCCATCATCGACAGCATTAAAACAGCATTTCTGTTGAGCATGTCCGTAGTAGTTACGATCCTGAAAGTCCAAGAGCAAAGTTCAAACAGCAGCAGGAGGGCAACATTACACCTTGGGCAGCTGTAATACATCAGCAAAGAAATCACTCGCTCAAACAGCTAGTTCTCAGGGCAGGCAAAGAGATTTCAACTCCTTGTCTGTCTGGGTTAGATTTAGTCAGGAAAAACAACACATTTAAGATCATACACTCAGCTTACAATTGCTTCTACCATGAAAATAAATAGACCTAAATGCAATTAGGAATCAAAAAAGAATAAAGACATGCAAAACACTACATGCTTCTAGTCATTCACCACCTCATTAAAGCTTTGTTTCCACAATCCAAACACAATCCACAAGCAAAATCTAACTCAAATAAGCAGAACATAAAATAACAGGGAGCTATCACTAAACACCTCACCCTCCATCCAAAACCTTAAACCAGTGACTTGGCTTTGGCCTTTGACCTGTTGAACCAGCTACCTGAAGTTACAGGGACAGGAGTGTGCAGAAGCTGGACTCTACAAAAGTGCAACCAGAAGACAGGATTTCTGAAGGTGTCTTAGAAAAATCCATCTATTAATCTCCATTAGCTCTAACAGTGCATGAAGAATTTCAAGAGAAAACCAGGTCTGAAAATGAAAGCTAAGGGAAAACCATTAGCCTCCACATTTTGGAAGGAGGGCAATCAGAAATTTAGAAACTGTAAAGTTAAATGTAGGAGGGGAAGAATAATAATAACAATAAAAAAAAAGATCAGAGACGCACATTTTGACATTTTGGTACAGTGTTCTTAAATTAATAATCAGTGAAAAGATTTTTAGTTATTTTGTTAGAGAAAGCATATAAACTTTAATATTAAGCAAAAAAATGAAATCCAAGGCAATTACTTCTTACCAGTAACAAACTGGGTTCCAGGTCTAGCGTTTCTCCTACAACAGCTGAGGACATCAACAGCCCTAGGGCAGCACAGGTAGTGCACTGTTCTGCGACCTTCCAACAGCACTGTGGTAAACTCTTGCAGCAGAAAGAACTATAACAAAAAACAAAACCAGAAGAAGTTATTAGCGTTAAACTACAAGATTACTGAACAACAGTGATATATTTTGAACAACAGTGATATATTTCCCTCCAAACTCAGAGTTGTAACATCCCTAAATATGACCCAATGGATCTGAAAAAATGTTAACTCAAAGTGTATCAATATATTGCAGCTAATTAAAGCCTGGCTGCCTTTTTGCAACAACATAAGCAAGAGTTACTTCTTAAAGTATGGGAAAAAAAATTCTAATTTTAGATAGTAAAACTTCAAACAGATCCTTGAAACAACAGTGTTTCCTGTTTGGTAGCTTTTCAAAACATTCTCACTTTAATGGCTTTTTAAAGAGACATTTGTGGCCCGAAGGGCACTAATTCACCTTATCTGACCTATAAAATACTGAGGTTAAAAAGCTACTAATACAACTCCTGAAAAAAGTTTGCCGTGGAATATTCAAGAGAATTTCCTCTTGAAATGTTTAACGGCCAGTTTAACAGCCAACTTAAGAGACAAAACAATCACAAGATTTTGAAAAGTCTGTGTAAAATATGGATAGTTAGGTACAGTAAGGCACCTTCACAGATAGAATTTTCAGATAAAACATTAATGTTTATGATTACAAGGTACAAAAACCAGTTCATCTACACAAGGGTTTTTGTCTGTGAGGACACATTCACTGTAATTATCAACTTGTACACCTGATTTAATTTTCTTCAGAATATTTACAACATTGCAATATTTGTAAAATATTTGCAACATTTAACTCCAACTAAAATTTCTTTTATAATATATAATAAAGCAATTATGCTTTATTCCAAACTTCATACTGATGATATTCTTTTAGTCATTACAGCAAAGTATTTGTCATATATTTCTGATCTCTGTATTTCAGACATCTTCAATATAGAGATTAGGTCTCTTTTCATGAAAATAAGCTATAAATCAATACAGTTGATTTCAAGACTGACCTTCTGTAGTAACAGATTGTGAACAAAAACACCACGAGATAAAAATTAAGAAAGCTTTTCCAATACAAACTAATGTCATTATAAAGGGTGAAATAACATATCTAATAAACAAATGAAGTAATAAGGAAAATCCAAGCATTCTGATGGCAACAAGCAGAATTGTGAAAATCTTGAAAACAAATATAACCCAACCAAACTGTTGCAGTTGGTAACATTTCTAAACAAGCCTTTGTTATTAATATTAAATCAAATTTTATGAAGAACTGTAAGCCCTCATGACAATGTTATCTCCAGCTACTCTTTCTCTTTCCCTTGCCACATTACAAAAATATCTTTAAATACTGAGAACTTACCAATATTTGAAAATGCTTCCTGTTAGCAAAAATAAACGTCACTGTGTTTCACAGCTGGATAGTGCATGTTTTAATGAATAGAGGAGAATGGCTTCTGGTAACAAGCTCCAAAAGGTTCATCAGATGTCCTGTATTTGGGAACGGAAAGAATAGGAGGCCAAAATTAAAATCAAAACTTTAACTTAATGCGAAAGCCTTCAGTGTCACATAATGACAAGCAATGGTTACTGCATGTAAGTAACTGCATATTTACAACAATGTTTGCGATTTCGAACAAAAAATATTCTGATATATAGTAAATACCTTCTGACACATAGGAAAAATGATTTTGCTCTTGTGTTAAGGAGTTTAAGACACACATTTTGAGATCATTAACACTTCCGACTATGCTTTGAAAAAGTCACTGTAAAAATCAATACTTTATACGAAGATTTCAAACAATTTTAGCATTATTTTTTGTTCTAGTTAACATCATAAAGTTTCAGTTAATGTTTCTTCGACACCCGCCATCCCCACACTTTAAATGGGGTTAGTATTAATCTAACCTCACGGTTACAGTTATTCCCCTCCAGACCAAAATATTTGCCTGAAGTTACAGAAAAGTTATGTGCCCTCATTATACAAAAGTATAATTTCTGTTCCCACCCAACTCAACTGAATCACAGCCTTCAAAAGCCAGTGTCACCCTCAAGTTAAAGAGCAGCGTGCACAAAAGTACTAAGTGAAGTGGTTTATTCCTCTAAAAATTTTGAAAAAAGAAAACCCGCAAAGATACAAAAAAAGAAGGTAAAGGGTTTTTTTCCATGCCTGTAAAAGCCACACAGCCCGAAATACAATATTCCAGCTGGTAACACAACAGGATACACCTTTCCTTACAGGGCACTAGGTGCATGCTCCAGTTCAAAATGCTTACTTGCAGTAATATTTCTTTGTATTTCCTCTGCATTTCACTTACTCATTTCCCCATAACTTCCCACTCTGTCCATAAGCCTATCTCTCCATCACGGTACAGAAACAGTTACTCGTATCATTCCCCTATTTTTCTTCTCTCTCTCATCTGGTCGCACCAAGAGAAGAACAGATCCAACACTATCCATGCCACAGACCTTGCAGAACACAGCAAGACCATCAAAGAGCTAGCCAGCACTTAAAAAGCAAGTACCTTACAGGGTACCAGGCTTGAGAAGTCTGGTGATATTAAACAAAAAAAAAAAAAAAAAAAAAAAAAAAAAAAAAAAAAAAAAAATTAAATCTCTACCTCNGGTCGCACCAAGAGAAGAACAGATCCAACACTATCCATGCCACAGACCTTGCAGAACACAGCAAGACCATCAAAGAGCTAGCCAGCACTTAAAAAGCAAGTACCTTACAGGGTACCAGGCTTGAGAAGTCTGGTGATATTAAACAAAAAAAAAAAAAAAGAAAAAGAAAAAGAAAAAAAGCTGTATCTGCTACTCTACCAGTGAAGATTAAAAAACAACCTGAAAAAATACAAATGCCTGTGGCTACTACGACACTTACCTCTCCAAGTGCCATTAACTCCTACAAGATCTTAAGCTTCCACTAAAAAGAGTGACAAAAGTATTCTAAGCAAAACCACTTCGCCCTTGTGTATCTATTACACAAAAAACAACATGAAAAGCACCTTAAAAAAAAAAAAAAAAGAAAAAAAAAGGAGGATTAAAGAACTGCAAGCACAACATGCTGGCTGGGAATTGCCCTGAAGAATGGTTCCCCCAAAACTTTCTCATTGGTTTTTGGCTTTTTAAATAGGGGATCTTTGCTAAAGTTCCCAAACCCAGTATGTAAAAAGGGAGGGAGCCAAAGAAGGAGGAAGAATCATGAGGTAATTTTTAAAAAGAAGTACAGCAGTGGGAGGAACTGAGAGAAAGAGCACCTCAGAGACAGAAAAGACACATAAGGAGTCAAGAATAATCCAAGAGTAAGAAAATCAAACAGTGTAAAACTAAAGATCATACGAGGTGCTCCGTGAAAAATCTAATTTCGTTTGTGTAATTCACAGCACAAGCACTTAATGCCTTGGATAAGTATCCCTTTTTACTTTTTAGTATAAATCTCATAATCCAGATCCGATCAACTATTAAAAAAAAAAAAAAAAAAGAGAAATGGAGTGAAACCAAGAAGGATACAGTGGTAATAAGAAGGAAGTCAATAAACTAGTTTTATATTTAGACACCACCTCAATTCTCCAATACTATGTGGCAGGACTTTTAGGAGTACTACATCCTGACTACTTCGTTTATCAGTACTTGAATTAGTTGGTGTTGAGTTTGGGTATTTTAAGCACCTAATGGATAATACAGACCATCAATTCTTCTCTTTCAGAGCATGATTTGAGCACTAGTCAGAAAGGTATTTCCTCCAATAGTGTATCAGTGCAAAAGATGCAAATTTCATTTAACCCTTTCCTCAAAGGGAATGAGCTAAGCACCTGAAATAAAAACTCTTTCTGCGGAGTTCTTCCTCACAAGGTGAGAAATACCACAAAGCAAACTCTCTTGGATGGAATAAGCAGTTTGTTCAATACACGAGGAGGAAATAATTAGGAAAGATAACTAAGTATTTAAGTATGCACAGGTATAAACATATTCTTTAATATGTAAAATCCTACTCACTTTTCTAAGTAGGGTTCTTAAGCAGCTAAATTACTGGCACACACACTGACATTCTTGTTACTAAGTTTATTTTAATCCATACACAAGTTAGCAGCTGTGTTTGTAGGGTATTTCTGATGCCTTGTTGCCTCCCTTCATTACAGGAGACCCCAACTCAGTTTGGCTGTAAAGCAAATGCTGGGCAACTTCCAACATCGACAGGACATTTTTCTTCCCGACTGCACACACGAGTCAAGCGAGTAACAGGACAGAAGGGATCACCACTGTATGGGCTAGAATAAAGAGAGACAAATCCCCAAAAAGCAAGGCAAAACGGTGAGTTTCAGCTCTAACTTGGCATCTACCTGTTCCATTTCAGCAAAGCTACTGCTCCTCTCGGCAGACGCGTTATTCCAACGCGCACATACATCTCCTCACCTACCCGCAACAGAACACCGCACAGTGGAACACATTTCCATCTAATTAGAATTACTGTCAAGGAATTCCTTGCCTGTGAAGCATAAGGAAGCTATTCCACACCAACATTTCAACAGCAGTTAAAACACAAGCAGATGTTTCTTAAATATATGGGTAGGAAAGAAAGTTAAAGCAACTGTTCAGAAAATAACTGCACCACGGCTAACTTGGTAAGGGACAGAAAACCCCACCCACGAGCCTCTCAACTCCAACACATCTCGTAGGAAATTTAGTGAGGACTTCACACTAGCTTGCACTTACGAAGAATAAGTGTTTTTAGCACAACTATCATTTTTCATCAGTATATTAGAAAATGTTTCGGGAGAGATGAGTAAACCCTGGCACTCTTGTTTCACAGAAGGGGAAAAGCAGTTACGACACTAGCATGTTTAATCAACAGCTATGGGATGGGAACTGAATCCCAAGCAGCTATTCCTGCAAACTGGACATAGCTGTACTTCCAGATACACCAAGGCAGCACAGAACAGAGAACTACTGAACTGTTTAAGGAAGTCAAGATTCTCTCCTCTTGCCTCTCAAGTGAAAGAAATCCCGCAACAAGTGATACACGCTTTTATTTCTCCTCCTGCCTAAAGGAGTAGAGATCTAGAGGGAAGTGAGAAAACCAACTACTGGAGGTTGTATTTAAGGGGGCTGTAACACAAAGGTATCACCTAGCAAAACAAAAAGTCCTCACGAAGGATTGAAATGAAGTTTTTGAAGCAACAAATTTTAACAGCGGAGTCCTGACTGTCATTGTACTTGGCCGAAATATCATAAAAATGCTCCTGGAGACCCTTCGGTGAGGAGCAGGATCGCAGTACTTCACGCAGACCAAACACCTCCCTCTATCTCACGGCCGTGGTAGGTCCTCATACTCTCGCCTAACATGACCCCTGCTATCTACAGACAACCCCACAGCACACCTGCTTTCACTATTAATACATTTTAAGTTTCAAATATCACACCCATAAAACACAGGTAAGCTACGCACTTAAAAAACATTCAAGCCAGTTGCAAGCCAGAAGCAAAATATAAACATGGTATTAAACCTTTTGTGCAAAGTGTCAGAATTTTCTAGGGTAACGCTTACAGCCAGGAATGGACACGAATTGCCAGCTCCTGGGAATTATAATGGACATGTGGGATCACCATTACAACTGCAGGTAGCTCTTCAAAGACTTAAACTAAGCCCTCTCTTTGCGCTTTTGTTTGCCCATTAAACTAAGCACACAGGAGCCAGGAAAACCCCTGCGAATGCTTTTTACCAATTTAGGGGGAGCCTATAGAGGGTTACAGAGTGCACCAGAGCAGCCAGTAAAACTGGGAAGAACATTAAGGGAAAAATGTCCTGGGAAAGGTTGAGCTGTTTATGAAATAATTCTGCTCTGAAAGCAAGCAATAGCAGTTTGGATTGGGTGTTAGCCTGCTGCCGCACTGCTGGGAGGACAGGAAACTTTGCTTAGAAACTTCAAAAACACATATCTAAAACAAAAATCCACACAAGTGGACAGCAAAGACAAAAAGAATATGCTCAACCCCACAGCAACACAACACATTACCGGAGGAAAAGCAGACGTATTAACAGCAAATAACAAATCTTTCTCTTTCAGACATGAGGCATTTTTCCTTTTGAAAGAGGGCTGTTGGGGGGGGGGAGGGGGGGAGGCGCTGCTAAACTGGTTTTCCTCTAAGCACTTCCAGTAATAAAAAAAAAAAAAATTAAAAAAATCCTCTTGCAAAGAACATATCCACTGTTGTACAACTGTCCCAGAAAACAAAGACCACGGGGAGAAAGTGGCCCATTTTCTTCAGTCTCCAAGAACCCCGTGTACAGGTCATGTTTTCAAAGGCTACACACCCTAGAACGAAGCAGCATTTAAAGTATATGAATAAACATCTAATGTTAGAGTTATCAGAATACCCCATTTTTGGGTACCACACTAAAATTGACTCAATTACACCAAAGCTCACGTACAGCCTAAGAAAACAACTGCGAGAGGAGTTTAGCTGTGAGTGAGTTTCCCCCTCCTGGACAGGCTGCATCAAAAACCAAAAGACTAGTTTTCTGTTTCAGTTACAGTTATCCCAGCAGAGTACCAAACCACATAATATTTTTCAGGAACGTGTGTTTGGGAGCTCCCCTAAATACTGTCTGCAGCTCTCCCTCCAGCCATGGGGCAGGCTCCTCTACCCATTTCTTGCCACTTCCCAAAAAACACCTTAAAGCGGTAATTCCTCACCACATGTTGAAAATATTGTGACTAATAATATACTCCACCCATTTTTTCCATCACTAAGGATTTCAAAATATAAAACTTGAGAAACAGCGAAAGAAGCTAGATAGAATTTAGAAGAAGAAAATAAAATTCTATTTCCAATTAAAAGATGCTATAAAAACATAAAATGTTAAAGCAAGGTAATGACAAAACTGGAAGAGCTATCCAGACACAGCAAGATTCTTCCTCAGAAGAATTATGTTTTTCTCACTTGTCTTGGATAATGTAGCTTTTCCTTTTAATCCCCACAGGAAAAAAAAGAAAAAAAAGAGAAAAAATACTCCCTCCCCTTTTTGAGAAAATACACTTAATGCATTAGTAGCAGAGCCGCTCTATGTACACAGAGAACCCACACTTGTAATAAATACTTGATCGAGTTCAAGAACTGAGACCTAGATCTGTATTACAGTGACTAAATGCTAAAAATGATACCAGTGATGCAATTAAAATGCACGCAATAACTTTGGTACAGGTGTCTACAATACCACTGTTTGCAAAACACATCTCCTAATTAGCATGGCTTTAAACAATGCTGATAATAATCCAGTCCTGTAAGGCTTGCCAAATGAATCATTGAGATTGCAAAATAAAAAGCATGAGGAATTCATTAAAGAGCTGTTAAACTCTTCTTTGTTTATCTTTCCCCTGTCAGGTGTAAAAATAAATAAATATCGGTTTATATCCCTGGATTTCATCCGAACGCTCAAGCTTCACAATAACGCGCCGGTGAAGAACCTCCTCAGGAGGTACCAACATTTCTTTTTTTTTTTTTACCTCCGTTTCAAAAGGGAAATCCTCCCACTCTTACAGTCCTGAAAATCTGCTCCATTCTCTATTTGTCATCTGGGATTGAGTTATCAAACACTACTTGTATTACTTTGGGAACTGACATGTCTATTTACAGAGACACAAAGGCAATCCAGCAGCACAACCCCTTCTCCTACCAGCACCTTTCACAGCACCTCTCCTTCTCCCCTCGGCCAAATTTTACACACACTTTCTTCTGGGGAGGAGGGAGGACACCTCACTAGTTTCCCAGCATGACAGAAAACATTTACAGCCACTTTTGCACTTGTTACAGCCTTATGAAAAATCACCTATACCCCCCCCCCCC